>CAXKWD010000006.1:15843128-16265628 GCA_964059195.1 Ectobius pallidus
GTCAACCGATTTTATTCAATATCAATAAACGTCTTCCCATGGACATTAAAAATATGTATATCAAGTTTCATAAAAATCCGGTAAAGCGTATTTGAGTTACCGTGTCTTTAAAATAGAGACTAAATTGGGTTTTACTCCGGTACCGGTCTACCGTTTTGGACCTTTTTTTTGTGTGCCCTCCCTTACCCCCGGAGTGCCAAGCAATGAAGCTTATCACCTCCGGTCAAACCAAATTTTGGTAACCATTTGTTTGATGTGTTTACCTAATAGTGCCCTTATGGACATCCTGATGGGATGTGTGGTGAAATTGACATGTTTGGGCTGTGAACTTGTGTCGTTGTGTGTTAGCGCGGGTTTGACTTTCTTGCCATAAGTCGATTGCTTGTTGTTAGTTGTGTTTGTTTAGTATCGTGTAGAGATGTTTTCTAATGTATGTAGCAGTGCGTGAATCTGTGTGAGGGGATTATTAGCCAGTCCGGCATTTGCCTATGAGCAAGGGAAACCCCTCAGAAACCTCGCTCGGACTGGGATAGTGGGCATAGCCCGGCCAAAGGCCATCTATCATGTGTTGGATTATTCATTATCCTGTTCTTTTTGGAGTAGCGCTGTCTTTGCGAAATTTTTGAACACAGGGAAAGTGTGTTTCTGAGTCCAGAACTTTAAGTCAGATGCCCAGGCTTCCTCGTCTGCCCTAGCAGCTTCAATATCAATATCAGTAGACGTCTTCTCATGGACATTACAAATGGGTATACAAAGTTTGAGGAAAATCCAATAAAGCATATTTGAATTATCGCGACTTCTTATATATTAACATAAAAGGCACTAAATTGGGCATTATTCCGGTACTGGCCAACCGATTTGGTCGAATATCAATAGACGTCTTCCCATGGACATTATAAATGCGTATACGAAGTTTCATAAAACTCCGATAAAGCGTTTTACTACGGTACTGGTCAACAGATTAGGTTCAAATTCAATAGCATAGTTCTCATGGACGTCATAAATGCGTATATTAAGTTTCATGAAAATCCGATACAGCGTGTTTGAGTTAAGGCGCCTTTCTAATATAATCTATTAAAATAGGCACTAAATTGGACATTACTCCGGTACGGGTGAACCGATTTGGTTCAATATCAATTGGGTTCTTCCCATGAATGTTATAAATGCGTACAGCAAGTTTCATGAAAATCCGATAAAGCGTATTTGAGTTATGGCGCGTACAGACACACGGAGAGACAGATAGACATTTTTCCGTCCCCCACACAATCTCATAAAGTACCATACTGGCACTTAATAAATTAATCTCCGCTCCGTGCGCTTATCTATATGGATAGTGTATTATGCATTATTTGGACTATCTGTTAAAATTTATCGTACTGCTGCAACAAAGCATAGTTAGTTAATCTAGTTCGGTTGAAAACAAACACATCGCGCCGGCCGGGCGAAGCAGCCATACCGTGACGATGGGGGGTTGTTATTGGACTCCTCCGTTCTACCATTGTGTAATTGAGTTCCCGTGTGATATTCTCATATCCTTGCACAGAAACGCGAGACACACTTTTACGCTAATTAGGCTATAAATTCCTAATGGTAACGGTTGATGGCACACACTAAAAATAATAACATTTATTATTGTTTTATTTCAAACTTAGTGACTGACATTATTATTTATTAACACTAACATTTTTACATCAATTGCATGAATTACATAATTTTATTCTTAATTATATTGCTTTCCGAAACAAATATAAATAATTAAACGAATAGAACGGATCTTGTGCTTCCGTATGGGCTTAGGCTAATGATTCGAAATGAAACGATTAAAAGGAACCACAGACTTATGAATCTTACCCAAATCATGCATAAACGATTACAACGATTGGTTAAAGAAATCTAAAACCCCGGTTTCGACGTACACTTCACGATTAAGGTGCGATGCCCGGGGATAAAAACAACCTTAACAGTGGATTGCTTACAACTGCCCTTCAGAGAAATTATTCGAAAAAAAAGTTTGAAGTGAAATTTTTATCCTTTGGTATAAGCAAACCATGCACAACATTTAAAGAAAATCGTTAGAACCGTTTTCGAGAAAATAACGAAAAACAAAATTTTCTTTATGTAAAGTCCCTTAAAAATAAGAGAAAGCTGTCGCAAATCTCCGAGCCACATCCTCAGATGATACGTGACCCAAATACAAAATTTTGTTTTCATACGATTTGCCATTCTGGAGCTTGGTCGTTCACAGACACACACACAGACACGTTTCCGAAAATAGTGTTTTTATGATTCAGGGATTTCAAAACGTGTATTTATGTCATATTTTGGGGGGTCGAATATATTACTTCCCCTACTTGTAAGTGCCTGTGGTAAGGGCAGAGGAAGTAAAAGGATTGAGCGATTTTGGATTTACACTAAATGCTTTCTAATCTTTTCGTTGTTCTCAATTACAGGAATATGATGTCCAAGTAGAAGCAATCTCGTTTCCTTGTGTCAGCAACATTAAGTTCAGATAAAAACTCTGTAATTCAGATGTTATCCAAGAGGCGTTGGCAGGAACTAGCGAACTACTGCTTCGCACTGTGGCCGGAACTCTAGACAAAGCCTCGCAAGTTCCTGAAGAACAGAATTAATGTTGTCAGGAAATCCTCCACTTCTGTCATTTGGCTCACACTTGTTCTGGATGGTAATTTATCCAAATATGATAAAACAGGAGCTCACATTCATATTGGACTAGAATAGTATTTCAACAGACACCCGGGTAAACGAAATCGATTTCTTTTCGTGCACTTGAACTTCGAGGAATTTCTTTTTGTTACACCTGTACTCGAAAACAGATACAGTGCAGTAACAGGCAGTACAAAGTGTTAATGACGGTACTTGCGCCACCTGGTCCTTCTCAGCAGCTCACAAAATAATATAAAGTGCGGTTATTCCCACTTGCAGCAATTCAGGCAGTGTCAATATTTTAAAAGAAATGTAAAAATAAGATTCCATTTAAATATATGAATATAAGTAGACTATATATGCATACCGGACTGTATAAGTTATTAGTTCATTCATAAGTGTTTACAGAATTATTGAAATGAAGTGTTTTAAAAGCACAGGATTGCTTTTATTTCTAGGAAGTGAGTATTCTTAAACTAAATTGAAAGTTTGCTTAACCAAGAACACCCCCACCCAGTTGTTTAGGATGAACTTGGTTCTACTGAAGCAATAATAACAACTTTTATGTTACGTTTGTTAGAGCGTAGCAGTAGACCTATATTGAACTTCCTGACAAGATATGCCAGTTTGCTACTCTGAACTGTTATGAAGCTTTACAGAGACTACGTTAACCAATTTATAAACCTGCTTCGAAGATTCGTTACGACCTGCTGTACACACGACATCGCCCTCAATAGCATGAATGAATCTCATTTGCTCAGTACATTTCTAGGAACAGAGCTTTCTGGGAGCTATGAACAACAAAATTAAGTATTTCTGATAAGTGTTTCTGTAAATAAAGTAAATAGTCTTACATCTGTTCAAAATATCAGCAATATAATAAACTTATACCTTCAGGGAAAAACGTCTTCTCTATTCAGCAAACAATGCTTACGATTGCTCAGGATGGCTTCACGGATTATCAGCCGTGTCAACATTATAAGATTCAAGCTTTCGGCCATCTTCCCTCTGTGTCCTTCCTGAGGCTGTCCTTCACAGAAGGAAGATGGCCGAAAGCTTGAATCTTATAATGTTGACACGGCTGATAACCCGTGAAGCCATCCTGAGTAAAAAGCGCCGTGAAACCTTCAAATCTCATATAATGCTTACGATTGATTTTTGGTCTCGACAACCACAACATATATTATCGTCATCGTTACTGCAGAAGTCACTAACTCCAAAAATGTCCACTTTGTAAGTTACAACAATCAAAATATTGATTGATTATTTGTTACATTTTGTTCGTTACAAAAATGCAAATCATATATTTTAAATTACGTTCATACGTTGCCTGTTTGATATTGACCAATCAAGTTTATCAACCAATCACGATAGCTTATCTTATAATATGTTCGCAAGGGTCGCAAAGATACGCATCTGATAAAACGTCCGTGCGTTATTGGACACGTCAAGCTATCAATATACGTCAAATATGTGCATTGCTGCCAGTGAACATTACAACAACATAACTTCAATAAGTTGATACTAGGTCTATTTAAATGCGCATTGATTAAAAACACGATGTGGATTAAGTAAAAGCCAGGGTGTTTTATTCCGTTCTGGTTTATCTTTACCTTAATTAGGTTAACTATTTCTCGTACGCACTGTTCGTAGCAATGGTTAGAAGCCGGATAATCGATTGTTCATTCTTTGTATCTGATATATTTACCAGTGAGGGCAATGCTCTGTTTATCATTTATAACTAAGAAAGCTGAGAAAATGCTTGGGTATAGGTGAAATTTATTTTTAAGGCAAGATTTCAGAGAAATGATTTTATTACATATACCGTAATAATAGTATTAAAACGGTTATTAATACACTGTGATATGGATCACACTGTAACTGTCCTATGAATGGCAAGTCTTGGGAGTTGCTGTCTATCTCCTAATGTCCTAGACTTTCTCTTATGTTTTTAAACCATCCCATAATAATATTAATTTTCAAAAAATATTAAAATCAGCAATAATATTAATATTAATAATTATTAATAACACCCCAAATGGGCGTACGGTGGGGGAGGGTTGAGGGGGTTCAAACCCCTCCCGAAATATTTGATATTTTTAGAATTATAACATCATGTTCAATAATAAAAAAAACATTGGTTTTGTTATTTTATTGTATTTTCTTACATAACACAGCATTATTAAAAACTCTTGTAATTTTCATTTTCTCATTAATGATTCTATACTTCCGTAATTTATTTAATAATAATGCACATACTTAATCTCAATGGGCAAATGATATGAAATAACTTCTACTGTAGAGGATAGCATGGGCCTATTGTTATTAAATAATTTATTAATACTGGTGGGTTTTTTATTTTATACTTACAACAGTGACGCGTTGATGATAAACAAAATTTCCTTTGGGATTTCTCATAAATGATTCGGTAACGCGGATATTTCTGTGGTGTGATCGGTTGGATCTCAGGAGTCCAATGGATATCAGCTTTCAATACGTAAAACCATTTTTTTTGGAATGAACTTAACTCCATAAACCAGAACGAGTAGTTAAACGAAATTACTACATCTGCAATCAACTTGCCGATACAGAAACTACGGAATTAGATACAATGATTCAAATGTGCGCAAGGACATGGAGCTGAGACAACATTATATTCAACCCCCTCCAAACAGAATTTCACCGTACCCCAATGCTGCCAGCACATTTAAATTATTTGTATTTGTATGGTAGATGTTAGATGAAGAGTACCTAGGTTGACAGAAGGTAATTAAGATATTTTCGTGCTAAATTTTTCTTGTATAGATACACTTTTGTACAAATGAAGTACATGTGTCTGAAGGATTTACTGTGAATGTCGGGTTGGAACCAAAACAACCCCAAAGTGCAATCGATAAACATCCAACTTGAGAAATGCTGGCATTATTTATTGAAACGCGTTTTGTTAATTGTAATTACAGATGACCCCGTCCATTTCTCATGTTTACTTAAAAGAGGAATTCCTTTGTATTCCAGTTATACAGAGCCTTTTAGTATAGGAGCTCCAACGCAAATTACAGGGAGGCCCACCTTTCGTTCTTGTGTTTCCATTTTGTTCTCTGCACGAAACAAGACAATGTTTAATGGAGGAAACTAAATTATACGGGCAGTATCAAAAAAGCGCGGGAAAATGTGTCCAAGATATTGTTCAAGTCTCAAATTTACATGTTTAAGTAAAAGCCTAGGTCTACTGTATGAACAATTCTTTGACAATGCCAACTCTAGAAAACCTTGTAAAAATGCTACATAGCATAATAATTTATACCGTTACTGCCTACAATGTGAATCTATTCTAGACCTAAAATCTTTATAAGTGTAATATTTAGACTAGAGAGCCCACATTTACACCTGTAAACCTGTTTTCGCACGACATAACTAATTAGTGGTACTTACGAATATTGTTGCTTTGGATCGTAACATGACATTCCCACACGCAATCTGGTTGCTATGAAAACAAAAGAAATCTCAGTGCTGTAGAAATTACAAAAAGCACAAGTGCCGTAAGTAAAACCATTATAATGCAAGCCTTTATCGAAAGCCGGAACCAAGGATCCCCAGCTATGGCGGCTTTAACAGGACAAATATTCAGTCCCCTTAACAAAAAAACACATGCGAATCACTTTCTAAAATATAACATCTATTTCCAATAATGTATATAGATAATATTTTCAGCTAATATCTCAATTAATATAATTAATTTGATATAAATAATCATCGAGCAAAAAAAGCATGCAATAGGCGTACTCATTCCGTAAGCGCATAACGGATCTCGGAAATTGAAAAAAAAACTCTTTCCTCGATCCGTACGCACCGCTTACGGAACTAGTATCGCAATATACTATCTCGTACGCACTGTTCGTAGCAATGCTTAGTTTCCGGATAATCGATTGTTCATTCTTTGTATCGGATATCTTTACCAGTGAGGGCAATGCTTTGTTTATCATTTATAACTAAGAAAGCTGAGAAAATGCTTGGGTATGGGGGAAATTTATTTTTAAGGCAAGATTTCAGAGAAATTGTTTTATTACATACACCGTAATAATAGTATTAAAACGGTTATCAATACTCTGTGATATGGATCACACTGTAACTGTCCTATCAGTGGCAGGTCCTGGGAGTCGCTGTCTATCTCCTAATGTCTCTTATGTTTTTAAATCATCCCATAATAATATTAATTTTCAAAAAATTAAGTCCACCGCTGTGTCTCAGAGGATGCTTCAATCCTCTCACGCAGAGGGCCCGGGTTCGATTCCTGGTCGGGACAAGTTACCTAGGTGAGGTTTTTCCGGGGGTTTTCCCTCACCTGTGAGAAAAATGTCAGGTAACTTTAGGCCCTTGTGGTTCCCGGATATCATCTGGCCGCCATTATCATCTTCATCTCCATCCTCGCCTTGTTCTGAGTGAGTATGAGTGTGTGAATGGTGTGTCTCGTCCTATGTGTTCGTGTTGTCTCGGAGATGGCCCGGCATTGGGCATCAGGGGAGGCCCTCCATGTCCTTGTCTGGTCAAAAAAGTATGTATGTGATCCAAAGATAATCCCTCTCCCGACAGGTTGTGGCCCTGTAAGGCCCGGGCGGCTTGGGTCGCTTAAATCCTAAAAGGGAGAGGTTAAACTACGATAAAGAAAGAAAGAAAATTATTAAAATCAGCAATAATATTAGTAATGATTAATAATACCCCAATGCAGCCGGTACATTTAAATTACTTATATTTGTACGGTAGATGTTAGATGAAGAGTACCTAGGGCGACAGAAGGTACTTATGATATTTCCGTACTAAATTTTTCTGAGAACTGTCGTCCTTCTGATCACCTGTATTTTATGGAAGTACATTTTCGAGCATGAAATGAATAGAGGATAGCTTCCTAATTAAGACAAGAGCTTCTAATACAGAAGTGGACATATCCGCCCTTTTAACGAAAAGTCAGTGCCTTGGTGTTACCCGCGTGTCAGATGGCTTTCAATAAATTGTATTATCATTGTTTCCACCAGAATGTAACTGCTGCAGGAAAGCTGTATTTTGTGAAAACAAACATTTCCTTTTAAAAATTGTTTAAATAACAGCAAGATTTCATGGGTGTTATTTCTGTGTCATCAACTGGTTACGTTACTATGAATTTAGTTCCACTGAAGTTGGACAAGCATCCAGGCTTATAAGAGGCTGCTTGCTGAATATGCACATTTAGTTGCCTGAGCCCAGTCGAATCTTAAAGTTACTTAATTTCCAACAGAAAATATATCGGAGAAAATTCTGAAGTCCTTCTGCAGACTGCTATTGTAAACCATTGCAGGTGTTTCCAAAAAGAATGAAAAAGCTGTGGAAACTTACGAATAAAATAAAAGTCGTGTAACATTGCAGGGAGATACTTAGTAAATGTAACATTTCGTTTTAAGATACTCTTGTGTTAACAGACAAATATGAATGCAGTTGCTATGTCAGTAACTTGATCACTGTTGCAGTCACTACAGTAACCTAACCTTCTTAACGATCAAGTTTCGTTCGTTTGTTTGTTTTAAACGCAGATACGGCCAAACGCGTTGCTTGAAGTCTTTAAAAACGACGTGCGAAAGGAATTTTATTTATATTTTTATTCCGTTTTAAGATGGCGACCGTTTTAACTGATGAAAGAGCAGATCCTATGCATGTTGTATTGATTCTGAACGCGATTCACAGAACAATATTTTTATTATTATTGTAATTAAAAGTATTATTATTATAATATTATTATTCACTGAATACTCTGTTGTACATAATATAACTTCCTATGTAAATGCTACTAATGCTTCTCTTACATGTAATTCAGAAGTCTTGTGTATCACGAATATTATCGTATTATTCCAATGTAAATAACATCGGTGATTCTTCTATAATTTGCCATTACATCTAATACATTGATTGCTCTGCAATTGCATGCAGTTGGCGATAATGTACTTCGTACTGGATAGTGCCTACGCATTGCACAGTTTAACATTAATATTTGATATTATTATTGGCAATGATAAACTTTTCCCTTCGCAAACTACGTTCGTCCCAAATTTTAAAATATCCAACAACTCACAAGTTATGATCAAAAGCTATATCGGAAAGTATATATATATATATATATGCATCTTGTATATGTTTATATCTTACTAGCTGGTTACCCGTTCTTCGTCAGGGTGAAAAATACTTTGTACGATTTTTAGGCTTACATGAGAAACATCATGAGAAACATCATGAGAAAGTAGGCTAACTGCATTTCGTTTTTCAGTGCACCTGACTTCACCTTGAATTTGGGAACGAGCCTGACTCCATGAACACCAGTTTTATAATATTGCGGTATTAGACAATTTCAATATTTTAACCTACGTATGTTTGTATGTATTAAACATTTGATCAAAAGCCAGAGCAATGTCGTCTGCGCGAGAAGGTTCAAGCCGTGCAACAGAGATTTGATTTAGAAGCATATTTCCCAATGCTTTAGCAAGAGCATTATGCACTTTGTTCTAATGGTGTTTGATGCAGATATGTGTCTTCTCAAACTTGAGAACAAGGTCATGTAGGCCTACACTAAACGCGAAGTACGGCTGCTGTCTTGTGATATTTCTCTGGTAAGGTAAAATCCGTGCAGTGTATTTTTTCACCAGTGCAAAGTGCGAATATCCAGCCAGTCAATAGACAAGAGCTGATAATTGTGTGGGTAAAACATTACTCTTGAAGAATGTTTCTTGTGGTGATAAATATTTCGATATAATAGTTGTGTAAAGTTATTTAATGAAGTAGGCCTGTCTACTTCTATTGCATGCTCCAATACGAAATACTTTACTTTCTTTACAAATAAAAAATTACCGTAGGCCTATATCTAGACTATGATATCCATAATATGTAATAATCTAAAATGGAAATTGGCCTTAAGTACTTACAATTTTTATCCTAGGACTCTCTACTGTTTCTTACTTTTGTTCTTATTTTATCATAGGTAATCCAACGAGAGTTGAACTCGTTAACCTGAGTTGGATTTATAAAGACTATTCCATGCATAAAAATTTAACGGATTATACAAATAATAATTACTTTCGTGCTTTGTTATATAAAATCAAAACTAACCGCTGCAAGATCACGGCATACTATGAATCAATCATCAATGAATCGATTCGAGTTACCATTTAGTGATCAGTGCTACCAATGATGCATATAAGACATAGTTAACCTAATTCAGGAAAGCTAATAGCAGAACAGAATAAAACCACACGAACTGGCTTGCACTGAATCGAAATTGTGTTTTAACCAATGTGCATTTTTATTTCAATTTCCAAACAAGTTATGTTGTATAAAATAGTCTGTTTTTGTGCCGCTTAGTGGCAGCATGTGACTATTAATCACTGCACATCGATACTTACGTGCCCAGTAACGAGCAGACGATTTTACCCGACAAAATGCCATGTTCGCGATTCCTACATGAATATTCTAAGATAAACGGCCATAATTGGTCTATATCTGAGGAACTGCTAAACGTTATTGGTCAATATCAAACACGCGGCGTATGAGTGGAATAGTCTTGGTAAAAGCCTTTCAACCACTGTATAAATAGTGTTGGTCATCTATAATAATAAGAGGAAGTGTTTGTCTGTCTTTGTGTGATCTCCAGGGAAATCTACTGCACGCAGAGCAATGAAATTTTAAACATAGATGGACTGAAGGGTGGCTGAATGCACCTCGAAGCCTGATTTTTAATTGTTGCTTCCGTTGGCGAGTTATGAATTAAAAACTGGGAGAAAACGTGTTTTTTGTTGTTGTTGCTCTATCGATTCATCAGTTTTCGATAATACATTCAATTGCCAAATCAATTGCAGGTGGCTTTGCCTTTTGTTTTGTCATAACTTCGAAATAAAAGCATCGCGATATTTTCAATATATCGCATGGAATTATCGATCGCTTCTATTCTGTGACGTCACCTTGGTCGATACGTTTGTTTATAATGTGAAATACAGTGCAATAGAGGCGCTTTCTAATCGTTAATACATTCCAAAGCAGGATTTTTAGTTGTTTTATTATAATTATTAACTGTTTAGTTTATGAATGATTCGCGTGTAAGTGTTAATAAATATAATCTTTTAATTAATTTAACCTTAATTTTTAATCTTAGAGTTATCGTGTGCGAAGCCGCGGGTACCTGGTAGTAGGTATATAAAACCCATTAATTAATTTCTTCTAACTTTTTCAATAATTGGATTCACTTATAAATTATTGGGAAAAAATAGTTTTATGCTGCACCCTAGGCTCCTCTCTAATGAGGCCCGCCTGGGAAGGTGGGGTTTACGGTTTCGTCACAGAAGAAATTCAATGTGAGACATAATAAACCTCGTGCTATTCAGTATATTGCTCCTAAACTAACATAAACGTTCCTAACCTAACAAAACGGCGGAGTTTGGCTGAGGTGCAGCATACATCTATCTTTTGCCAAATTATTATTAACACTTTTGATAAAACTGAACGCTACATATCTATTGAACAATTTTTTCTTACGGTCGATTCTTGTGGCAATATTTGAATAAGAAACCTTTAAAATGGGGATTCTCCAAGCCGTTAAACGGGATATTTGTTGCAGCGATGGCTTAGCATAGGTCAGGATAAATCTCAATTTTGGTTGAGTTGGAAGAGACTTGCTTGTAGCACCTGTTGAGTAAACAAACGTGACGTTCTCCTCGCTGGATACTTACAAATGCAGAACGAAAGCCAACCGAAGCCAATTTAGTAGTTTTGTGTCAAAATATAATAGTGTAACCTAATTTTAAAAGAGTTGAATCTATTAAATGTTTTATACTTCGAAAAAGATATAATAAAAAAAAAAAAACTTATTTGGAATTTGAAGAGGAAAAACACGCGAAAAGGTTTAACATCAATATATACTGTAATGTCCTATAAAAGTATCAGTTTCAGGCATAGTGACTTATGAAACGCGTATGTGCAAGTTTTTGTGCATATATCTTTCATGGATTAAAATAGGATTTTACCTAACGTTCGAAGTATGCAGTGTGGTACGCGTACCTTCTGTTGGGAATCACTGCAGCATTCCTTGCTGTTACTGTACTGTAGCAACCAACATGGGGCAGTGCGCATGAGAGTTTGAGGTTAGGTAGTGCACACGTCCAGCAATTGCTGTTTCCATAGTATACTGTATTAAGTAATATTAGGGTACAATACCTTTGAAAATCGTTGTTAATGAGGACATCACTTCCTTATGAAGAACAGAAAACTGATCCAACAACCGCAAAGCACTTAAACACGCAGAACTGCTTTGCGAATCACTATATTGAATTAACACCAATACCTGAATAAGGAGATATGTAATTTGTAACACAAACACCACCACACAACTTATAACTCCGGATTTAACACAAGACAAGCAGACAAACTCACACCGCCATTACACGCTGCTGCTGCCGTGATCACGTGACATTGGTAACGTAGGAACAGGCAGTGACGTCATCAAGACAACAAGGTATGCTATGTTACCTCATGCTAACCAATGACAAGCTAAGCATATGCAAACCGGTAAACAGGTAAAGTGATCCCTAAGGGTACCAAGAGATGGAGGCTCTCAGTTTGTGAGGCATACGGAACGTGCCGATCGCCTTTACCCCCAGGATTGCTCCTGTTAGATGCAGAGTCGACACCAGGGACATAGTGCCAGCAGAAAGATTAGGTCAATGGGAAAATTCCATTGATCGATCCCGCGATCGTTCTGTTTGTACCGCTGTGCATCAAGCAACCCAACGGCGTGTCCCATTGCAGGTTGATGATGATGATGATGATGATGATAATAATAATAATAATAATAATAATAATAATAATAATAATAATAATAATAATAATAATGTTTTATTTTGCCTGGCAGAGTTAAGGCCATAGGACCTTATCTTATACTCAACCAGGATAAATACAAAATACATTAAAAGGAATCTACAAAAAACAAATACAATAGATATCATACATAATAATACAAAATGCTAAAAATAGAATAATAATATACTATTGATCTGCCTATATTAAAACATAAGACAAAAATGCGTCCAATATTATGCCGAGAAAACAAAGGGAATTAAAGAAGTATAATATAATTGGATGTGTGTATAATTATAAAATTAAACTATAATATACACTAACATTGAAACTTAAAACTAAGAAATTAACAAACAGAAGCAATATAGGCCAAGTGCTATGAAAATAGTGTACAATATAAATTTACCTAGGCTAGATAACGAGACATTCATTCTAGTTATCAGGGTTGAATATTTAGACACTTCATAGAATAAATGTATTAATATTTAAATTCGAACTTTCTTTGTAGAAGTGAGTGTTAATAAATATAAAGTTTTAATGTTTTTCTATCAACTAAATTATTTAATTATACACCTAGAAGTTGAATTAACAACCGCGCGCATGCTAGTCTACAATAACAAGAGGAAATTTTTTGTCTGTGCGCGATGTCCAGCGAAATCTACTGCATGCAGACGTCTGAAATGTTTAACATAGGTAGACTAAGGGGTGGCCGATTGCACCTCGAAGCCGGATTTTTAATTTTATTAGATGGATTTGCTTTTTTTATTGTAACTTGGAAATAAATGCATTGCGATTTTTTCAATATATCGCTTACAATTATGGATCGTTTGAATTCTGTGAGCTCACCGAGGTCAATTCGTGTGTTTGTAATGTCAAACACAATAGACGCGCTTTCTAATCGTGGAATGCACTCCAAAGCCGGTTTTTTAGCTGTTTCGTTATAATTATTAATCGTTTAGTTTATGAACGATTCGCGTGTGTTAATAAATATATTGTTTTGCTCTTAATTTTTAATCTTCGAATTAATTATCGCGGGCACCTCCTAGTTAAGAATATAAACGAGAAAAATATCTTTGGTTGTACAGTAGGCCATGAAATATTTGATAATTATTATTTTATTTTTTGTGTCTCATGAATTGTGTTCGTTTTAACAGAAACTGGATTTTAAAAATACCAGGTGAATTGGCAGAGATGATTGAACGACTGTAGTTCTGTAACCTTTCCGGGTATAAAAACTATGTTCAAGCATAATTTCTGCTCTATCTGGTTAGTAGCTTCGTGACAAATCGGTTGGGACAGAGATGAGCCATTACATGTTTATATAAGTAACTTATATGATTATTTTTTATTCAGCTATATTTATACTCCTTTCAGCATCTAGGCCATATCAGGAGTTCGTGATCTGGGTCTTTACAGTAGGCCATGCAGCTATTGATTGTCAATTGTTTTCTATTGTTGGTGTATTTTATGTTAATAAATTTCAACTGATATTGATTGGAGTGAATATGGTAAACGATGAAATACCAAGGATGATTCATTGTAAGTAAGTATCCAATTCGGTATTTGCCTTTACGACTGCGGAAACCATGAAAACCCCCATACCATGGGATTTGAACCTGAGACCTCCCAAATGCGAGTCCAAGACGATATATTATTGTTGTTACATAGTAGTCTCAAGGGTTAAATGGCCATAGAAAACTATGCGTGTCTCTATAATGAGAGACATTAGCTAACTCCTCACCTCTCCTGTGACATGACAAGGAATGCTTATACTCGTACTTATCTTCTCTATATACAAGAGGCTTTGTCCTGACAGACTGACTTAATGACAGAGAATCAACATGGAGCCTAAACTATAATAGGTAGAGACTTTGAAATTTGACAGTGCCTTCGTTTCATAATGTAAGTGCTCACTAAGAAAGGATTTTGAAAATTTTTGATTTGTAATGCCAAAAATCAAATGTTTTTGAGAATACTTAATCCCTTTTTACACAGAATTATCAAATCCAAACCACAGTTCACATGACAACAGTGTATTGTTGGCAATCTTTACGTAAGGCTTTGGAAATAAATGAAACAAGACTTTGAAAATTAGAGAAGGTATTAAAATTAATATATGAGTAAATTATGTATCTCAAAATTTTGTAGATTATGTAAAACAATCAGTAAATTCAACCTTTTAATCGACACGTTCGAATTAATCAATGTGTTCTTTACAGCTTACAATTTTCGCGGGCAAAGCCTTAATGGGAAAACATGGAATGACTTGGACGGAAAACACTATGCCAGGGTTTTTGGGCTAGGGAACTCTAATCTGAGGTCTTTTTTCCCCGGGTGGCGCACTTTGGTCGCGAAATGCACCTCGAAACCAGGTTTTTAGATTTTTAAAATTATCAATCGTTATAATAAAATTGTTTATGCATGAATCTATGGTTCATTTTAATCGTTTCATTTGGAATTTGAATGCCCATATGGTAGCATAAGATTCGTTTTGTTCGTTTATTTATATTTTTAACGTTAAACAAGAGTAAAATTACGTAATTCCTCCAATTTATGTAAACACGATGTCAGTGAGAATAAATATAATGTTTTACTTATTTTTCTGTTAAATAAATGATTTAAGCACAATATCAAGCAGTTGAGTAAGTAATCGCGGACGAAGCCGCGGGCACCTGCTAGTACAGTATAATACCATTACTCACTGTTCCTAGGCCTTGTGATTTCATTCAAGATATTTGTGACTTACATTGTGATTTGTGTTTACATTGTTTATCATGTATAATATTTTACAAAAGTTGCATGATTATATATATATATAAGAAGCTATATTTACAAATTGTATACTGTCGTATATATATAAACTGTATACTTAGGAGATAACAGAATAATGTTGCAATTAATGATGTGAGCTTCAATATTATTAAGTAATGTCTTCCTTACTATGCAGGTTCGAAGGTTATAAACGTTCACTTTAATAATGTAACTTTTATAAGTAGAGATTAAAACTTGTAACTCCATTATATCCAAAACTGACTTACTTCATTCTTCATCACAAGATATCATACATTTTAAGGTTTGTATCCTTGGAACTACGACATAACTTGTTTACAAATTGAAATAATGTAGATGTGTATTGATTAAGAAGACAATTTCGATTCGGTGCAAGGCAGTTTGTGTGCTTTGATAGCGTTCTGATGCTGACACACTCCATCTTGTGGTAATGCACTATTGCTAGCATTGGGAACTCTGATCGATTCATGGAATCGATTCGTGGACTGTTCATTCATTTAGTATGACGTGATCTCATAGCGGGCAAAATATTGACAACAAAGAAAGAGAATAATTAATATTTAAAATAATCAGTTACAGTCTATTCATGGAATAGTCTTAATAAATCCTACATGAGATTACGAGTTTCATCAGATGAATCGATAGGCCTATATCGATAGAACCGTAATCTCTCATGGGATTACCTATGATAAATTTAATTGATAAGGTTAATTTATCAAAATATGATTGTATGAAAGAACCGCCTTGCACTATTTTGTACTTCGCTATTACATGTTTCACTGGAACCAGGACTGTGGAATAAGTATAAACGGCAGCAGGTTAAGTAATCTAAGGTTTGCTGACGACATCGTACTGTTTGCCAAATCACCCAGTGACTACAGTCGATGCTTCAAGATCTATCTAGCTCCAGCAGATTAGCAGGCCTCCGGATGAACAAGACCAAAACACAGGTAATGTCAAACGGACCGGCGACACCTACGTATAACTGTAGATGGCACAGTATTGCAATATGTATCGGAATATGTGTACTTAGGACAAATAGATTCATTCCACCAGAAGACTGAGAAAGAAGTAAAAAGAAGGATTTCTCTCGCATGGAAGGTTTTTTGGTCCCTCAAGTTCATCCTCCTGGAGAAAACCCTCAGCAGAAAACTCAGAACCGAAACGCTAGAGACCTGTGTAATGCCGGTACTGTTGTATGGTTGTCAGACGTGGGCTCTCACTTCCAAACTTAGCAACAATCTCCAAGTGTGCAAAAGAAATATGGTGAGAAAAATCCTAGGCATATAGTTGAGGGACAGAGTTACAAATGAAACACTACAGAAGATGTCAACAGTTACCGACCCAGCACTGCAAGCCACCAACACCAAATGGAAATGGGGAGGCCACGTCGCAAGACCCAAAGACGACAGATGGACGTACAAGGCCATAATGTGGGACCCTCGTACTGGAAGAAGATCCCGTGGAAGACCAAGACAGAGATGGGCTGATCTCTTCAAGGAACGTGTAGGACGACAGTGGTCAACCAGAGAAAGAAATAGGAATGACTGGAAAGTTTTACGAAGACAAGTGAACAGGACCCTAACAAGTGTAATGACGTAAGCTACAATGAAGTGCACAATGACTCAGACTAGTGTAAGTGGACAACGACCTGGAATTGCATAAAAGCCCAAGAGCACAAATATCCCTCATGTGGAATAGCTCACCACATGTAGGTGTATTCGAGCTTACCCTCTTTGAGGAGGCCATTGCCCTTAACGGGACATTTAGGCTAATCATTTCATTTCATCATTTCATTACATGTTGGCTACAAAGTTGTTCCACCACCCTATACACGTTTTGGGGTCCCCCCCCCAAAAGAAATCTTACCTTTACTGCCCTGTTAAGGAAAAAAGCAATAACTACATGAAGTTGAAAACTGTGAAAATTGAGACTAAAGTTTGAATTTCTCTTTACATTATGCTTTATGGTTGACAGTGAAATTTAGACATAAACTACAAAACAACCATGAATATCTGTCATCAAATACTATTTTTCCTTAATTATTGAATTGTGAGAGATATTGCCCTTTTCACAACTTGTAGGGCCTATGTGGATTTTGGCTTTGATTGCTAAAGCATTTCGTGGAAATTACTTCCCTTTCTTACATTGTACCTGGTACTTACTGCTTTCTGTCATTGTAATTGCTAAGGCAGTAACTGGTTTTTTCTTATATTATGAACAACAAAAATCAAGTTACTTCATTTTACGGCTGTATTATGATGCTGAACATCGAGACGATTCCAACGATACCAATCTCCACCTTATAAATTTCCGCAGTATCTGCAGTCTGATTTTATCGTACGAGGGTCGTTCAATAAGTAATGCAACACATTTTTTTTCTTAAAGCAGGTTGGTTTTATTCAGGTTTCGAATACAACATATTATTCCCCAATCTTTTGGCTACAAAACCCTACTTTTCAACATCATCTCCGTTCAATGCTACAGCCTTACGCCACCTTAATGGGAGGGCCTGTATGACTGCATGGTACCACTCTCATCTGTGCGGGATTGCTTGCTCGTTATGAGGCTGATGGTGAAAATCTCTTGTCAAACATTGTCACAGGCGATGAAACATGGGTTCATCACTTCGAACCAGAAACAAAACGGCAATCCATGGAGTGGCACCACACCAACTCTCCTTTGAAGAAAAAGTTCAAAGCCATACCCTCAGCTGGTAAAGTCATGGCAGTAGTATGGTTTTGGGGCTGACGTCAGAGGAGGATTAGAGGAGGATTGGGAGGATTGATGACGTCACAAGTGGAGGGGGAATGCTTACGTCACAGGTCACGTGACAGGAGGAGCGGAGAAGCCGGAGGGGAAGGTGGGCGTGGCTATGACGTCAGTGGCGGATTGTATGACGTCACAAGTGGGCGTGGCAATAACCGCGTGATTCAAAATGGCGTCCGTTCCGGTTCCTATTTCAAATGGTGGCGGTTCCGGTTCCTATTTAAAATGGCGTACGAAGCGCGAAATTCAAAATTTGAGAATTTATAATATAATTGGTTACGTTTCCGGCGCGAAATTTAAAATTTGGTAATTCATAATGAAAATGGCTACGTTTCCGGTTCCTATTTCAAATGGCGGTTGATTTGAAAATTGTAAAAGGTGGAAATTGGATATTACAATTGCAAATGGCGGATGGTGGGAAATTTGAAATTCGTATATTGGTATTGTTTTACAACATGGCGGCATCGTTTACGTCATCAGAGGATTGGAAGGATTAGATCATGTGACAGCAGGAATGTTTTACAACATGGGGGCATCGATTACGTCAGAGGAGGATTGGGAGGATTGGGAGGATTGCCATGACCTACCTCAACAGTGGAATGTTTTATGACGTCATTGCTTACGTCATTGCAGGAGCCGCAGGAGGAGCTGACGTCACAAGTGGAATAAGAGGGGAAGGTGGAATGATTTATGACGTCACAGCAGATTTTAATCTTTATGTCTTTTTAGCATGGAAGCATATAGATCACGAAGCGTAAATGCAACGTTATCAGTTTTCCGTAAGATGATTATTTTTCTAAAACCTAGCGACTTAGCCTATAGTAAATGTGGTCGATGCGTAAGGCTTACAACCATACCGACAATCTGGACCTCCTAATTTATTATTATTGTTATTATTAGTTGGAAATGTAGAGAAGCGTTATTTTATTCCATCAAGTATTTTTGTAAATATGGTAGCCATCGTCTTAAAACTATATTTTGTCATAAGATGATAATCCTAGCCCAGGGGGTTAACTCAGCTTCTGGCTTACAAGTTAATTCAATAGATTTTACTATTAATCTTCAAACCCCCCAGTATAATAATGGAATAATATTATGTTAATAATTATAGGTTTTTATAAGACCAACACCGTATGTGTTATATCAATACAGAACTGTGGTAGCACACTGTTTCATTGTATGCATGAGCTCCCGTTATCTATCTCAACAGTCATATGAGGATGTAGTAACCTTGAGCGTACAGCTCACATCTCCATTCATTGCAACTTATCTCCCGTGGTACATAAGATGTTGACATAAACTAAAATTCGACCTGCATGTGTGTACGTGTTATAACAGTCTCTTTAAACATCAGTCTCTTTAAAAACTGAAATCCTAAACATAGTCTATGTCTTGTGTATTACATATTAAATTAGTATTATTAGTCAGCAGTATTTTTATTGCGGTATATTAAAAACTTATATTGTAATATTCCAACGCTGAGTGGTAGTGAGTTCGATCCTCGGTCAGTTCTATATTATACACACATTGCATGAAAATGAATATATTGTTTCAGAAAAGCGCTGACAGAAATAAATATCAGATTTCCACGTTGCCAGATTGTAGGAAAATAAATATTTTATTTCCGCTGCCTTATATTGTTTCAGAAAAGTGCTGAATGGAATTAAATATCGGATATCTGCTAATTTCACCGGAAATGATTATATTTCGCATTCGTCATCAAATTTAATGTGAGAATTCATGAAATGATTTGTTCACAAGCTGGAAAAGTGAAATATCTAATTACTGCTGATTTAAGCTTTAACGTATATTTCTCCCAGTAATGCTATATGTTTCATCTCTGATGGAACCTTATATTATTATTAATGTATTTTCATACAGAGTATAACATAACACATTTGTCAGCATTTATTGTAGGAAAATTAATATTCTATTTCCGTACCAGAATTAAATATAGGATATCTGCTAATTTCACCGGAAATGATTATATTTCGCATACGTCAACAATTTGATGTGGGAAATCACGAACAGGTATTTTCACAAGCTGGAAACGCGAAATATCTAATTACTGCTGATTTAAGCTTTAATGTATATTTACCATGTCGCGAGGCTAGACAGCATTTTTTTAAAACTCCATTCATTCCATTGGTGTAAAATAGATTTGTCCTGTTGCGAGGCTATTTCAAAACGATACTATATAAACCAATGACGTCATGCTTCAGGCTCACTTCTTATTCAACCGTCAACAGCTGCAGATCAACAATGGAGAGCTCGTCTACCGTATTTTTCCAGTGCTCCGAGTGTGAGGCAAAATTTAGGCTCAAACATAATTTGAACAGGCATATTAACCATCAACATGCGAAATCCGAATACAAGTGCGAAACCTGTGGTGTGATATTTACACGTAGGGACAATTTGTCAAGGCATGTCCTTAATAATCATACATCCACCACTAAAAACATCGTGTGTGACATTTGCAAGGCAACATTCAAGGCGGAGAGATATTTGGTTATCCATATGCAGAACGTTCACAACCCATCAAGGAAGGTGGAACCTAGACATATTGGGATCTACACCAACACTGGTCGCTTCCATCTACCAGCCCATAGCGGGGACGGAGTAGCCCACCCACCGATGGTTGTAGAGGAAGCCGAGCATTCATCTCATCATTTGCAGGTATGTTATTATTATGATTATTGTGCAAGACATCAAACTTATTTCTTTTATGATAAAACATTATTATTTTTTATATTAGTACAGAGCGGCTAAAATCAAGACATTAAACTTAATTTCTTTTCTCATAAATCTTACTATTTTATTATTATTGTGCAAGCCATCAAACTTATTTTTTATCACAGTACAAGACATAAAACGTAATATTATTTGTTATATTAGTACAGAACTGATAAAAACATGCCATCAATCTTATTTCTTTTATGATAAAACTTAATATTATTTTTTATATTAGTACAGAGCGGCTAAAATCAAGACATTAAACTTTATTTTTCTTCATAAATCTTAATATTTTATTTTTCCTTTGTTATAGAATGCCAGACCAGTGAGTGTTGGAACCATGCAACAGACTTCCGCCCGTCCACATGATGACCTATACCATCCTGGACCTTCTGGTGTACATCCACAGGTATGTAGTGAAATTATTATTATTTCAGTGATTGTACAAACCATCAATCTTATTTCTTTTATGATAAAACTTAATATTATTTTTTATATTAGTACAGAGCGGCTAAAATCAAGACATTAAACTTTATTTTTCTTCATAAATCTTATATTTTTTTTTTTCCTTTGTTATAGAATGCCAAACCAGTGAGTGTTGGAACCATGCAACAGACTTCCGCCCGTCCACATGATGACCTATACCATCCTGGACCTTCTGGTGTACAACCACAGGTATGTAGTGAAATTATTATTATTTCAGTGATTGTACAAGCCATCAATCTTATTTCTTTTATGATAAAACTTAATATTATTTTTTATATTGGTACAGAGCGGCTAAAATCAAGACATTAAACTTTATTTTTCTTCATAAATCTTAATATTTTATTTTTCCTTTGTTATAGAATGCCAGACCAGTGAGTGTTGGAACCATGCAACAGACTTCCGCCCGTCCACATGATGACCTATACCATCCTGGACCTTCTGGTGTACAACCACAGGTATGTAGTGAAATTATTATTATTTCAGTGATTGTACAAGCCATCAATCTTATTTCTTTTATGATAAAACTTAGTATTATTTTTTATATTAGTACAGAGCGGCTAAAATCAAGACATTAAGCTTTATTTTTCTTCATAAATCTTAATATTTTATTTTTCCTTTGTTATAGAATGCCAAACCAGTGAGTGTTGGAACCATGCAACAGACTTCCGCCCGTCCACATGATGACCTATACCATCCTGGACCTTCTGGTGTACATCCACAGGTATGTAGTGAAATTATTATTATTTCAGTGATTGTACAAACCATCAATCTTATTTCTTTTATGATAAAACTTAATATTATTTTTTATATTAGTACAGAGCGGCTAAAATCAAGACATTAAACTTTATTTTTCTTCATAAATCTTAATATTTTATTTTTCCTTTGTTATAGAATGCCAAACCAGTGAGTGTTGGAACCATGCAACAGACTTCCGCCCGTCCACATGATGACCTATACCATCCTGGACCTTCTGGTGTACAACCACAGGTATGTAGTGAAATTATTATTATTTCAGTGATTGTACAAGCCATCAATCTTATTTCTTTTATGATAAAACTTAATATTATTTTTTATATTGGTACAGAGCGGCTAAAATCAAGACATTAAATTTTATTTTTCTTCATAAATCTTAATATTTTATTTTTCCTTTGTTATAGAATGCCAGACCAGTGAGTGTTGGAACCATGCAACAGACTTCCGCCCGTCCACATGATGACCTATACCATCCTGGACCTTCTGGTGTACAACCACAGGTATGTAGTGAAATTATTATTATTTCAGTGATTGTACAAGCCATCAATCTTATTTCTTTTATGATAAAACTTAGTATTATTTTTTATATTAGTAGAGAGCGGCTAAAATCAAGACATTAAGCTTTATTTTTCTTCATAAATCTTAATATTTTATTTTTCCTTTGTTATAGAATGCCAAACCAGTGAGTGTTGGAACCATGCAACAGACTTCCGCCCGTCCACATGATGACCTATACCATCCTGGACCTTCTGGTGTACAACCACAGGTATGTAGTGAAATTATTATTATTTCAGTGATTGTACAAGCCATCAA
This sequence comes from Ectobius pallidus, assembly GCA_964059195.1. NCBI lineage: Eukaryota > Metazoa > Arthropoda > Insecta > Blattodea > Ectobiidae > Ectobius > Ectobius pallidus. The sequence continues at coordinate 15,865,998 of CAXKWD010000006.1, forward strand.
TCTTATTTCTTTTATGATAAAACTTAATATTATTTTTTATATTGGTACAGAACGGTTAAAATCAAGACATTAAACTTTATTTCTTTTATCATAAATCTTAATATTTTATTTTTCCTTTGTTATAGAATGCCAGACCAGTGAGTGTTGGAACCATGCAACAGACTTCCGCCCGTCCACATGATGACCTATACCATCCTGGACCTTCTGGTGTACAACCACAGGTATGTAGTGAAATTATTATTATTTCAGTGATTGTACAAGCCATCAATCTTATTTCTTTTATGATAAAACTTAGTATTATTTTTTATATTAGTACAGAGCGGCTAAAATCAAGACATTAAGCTTTATTTTTCTTCATAAATCTTAATATTTTATTTTTCCTTTGTTATAGAATGCCAAACCAGTGAGTGTTGGAACCATGCAACAGACTTCCGCCCGTCCACATGGTGACCTATACCATCCTGGACCTTCTGGTGTACAACCACAGGTATGTAGTGAAATTATTATTATTTCAGTGATTGTACAAGCCATCAATCTTATTTCTTTTATGATAAAACTTAATATTATTTTTTATATTGGTACAGAACGGTTAAAATCAAGACATTAAACTTTATTTCTTTTATCATAAATCTTAATATTTTATTTTTCCTTTGTTATAGAATGCCAGACCAGTGAGTGTTGGAACCATGCAACAGACTTCCGCCCGTCCACATGATGACCTATACCATCCTGGACCTTCTGGTGTACAACCACAGGTATGTAGTGAAATTATTATTATTTCAGTGATTGTACAAGCCATCAATCTTATTTCTTTTATGATAAAACTTAGTATTATTTTTTATATTAGTACAGAGCGGCTAAAATCAAGACATTAAGCTTTATTTTTCTTCATAAATCTTAATATTTTATTTTTCCTTTGTTATAGAATGCCAAACCAGTGAGTGTTGGAACCATGCAACAGACTTCCGCCCGTCCACATGATGACCTATACCATCCTGGACCTTCTGGTGTACAACCACAGGTATGTAGTGAAATTATTATTATTTCAGTGATTGTACAAGCCATCAATCTTATTTCTTTTATGATAAAACTTAATATTATTTTTTATATTGGTACAGAACGGTTAAAATCAAGACATTAAACTTTATTTCTTTTATCATAAATCTTAATATTTTATTTTTCCTTTGTTATAGAATGCCAGACCAGTGAGTGTTGGAACCATGCAACAGACTTCCGCCCGTCCACATGATGACCTATACCATCCTGGACCTTCTGGTGTACAACCACAGGTATGTAGTGAAATTATTATTATTTCAGTGATTGTACAAGCCATCAATCTTATTTCTTTTATGATAAAACTTAGTATTATTTTTTATATTAGTACAGAGCGGCTAAAATCAAGACATTAAGCTTTATTTTTCTTCATAAATCTTAATATTTTATATTTCTTTGTTATATATGCGTTTGCAGGTATAATATTATTATGATTATTATGCAAGACAACAAACTTATTTCTTTTATGATAAAACTTAATATTATGTTGTATATTAGTACAGAGCGGCTAAAATCAAGACATTAAACTTTATTTCTTTTACCATAAATCTTAATATTTTATTTTTCTTTTGTTACAGAATCCAGAGTCCTTCCGCCAGTCGAGACCTAGCGTTATCATGCATACGCGCGATATTCCACAGGTATGTACAATGAAATGTCTTAGTCTTTTATTATACCATTCGCTTACAAAAAGTCTCGATTGCTAATGAATCTTATTTTTTCGTTATTACAGAATCAATGTGGAATGGAACGCACCGCTATGATCAACTCACCATCAACAGAAACATGTGAGTTTTTACCTGTTGAAACTGCATTTAGGTCACGACTGGCAACATATGCTGCAAAAAATGTCCAAGCCGGCGATATGGAGTCTATCCTGTCGTCGTGTCAGTATAAAATTGAAAATCTTCTATCAGAGTCACTATCAAAATTTGCATCAATTAAATTTAATATTTTCGTGGAGTGTGAATTTAATCATCTAGAGCTAAATTCTTGTTTGAGAAATTTTAAAACAAAAAATGAAGCATTGCTTAGAACCTCTAATATTCACGAAGTAGTTTCTAGTCATATTTCTAAAATTCAGGCTGAGATGCAAGATAGTGAAATGCGAGGGTCTGGGTGGTTTTACAATAAAATCCACAAAATTGAAATTCGTGTGAATGAGTACATGCCATTTGCAGGGCGTAGTCATATGATCCTCCCTGATAAATTCCAGCATCTGAAGTCATTAATTAATATTCGTAATGATGATGAATTTTGTTTCAAGTATTGTGTATTATCAAAATTTATTGAGTCTGATAAGGAAATGTGGGCCAGTTATCTTACCAGACCAGAGTTGGATAACAAGTACGATTGGAACTGTGTGAAATTCCCCGTTTCGATTCATGATATTGAAAAGTTTTCCAAAAGAAACAATATTTCGATCAATGTTTTCGGCCTCGAGGAAAAGCGGGATGGGAAAATATTTCTCATTTCGTATTTCCTATCAAAATTGTTGAAAAAGAACTAGATGATCACAGAGATCTTTCGTATGTATGTAACGAGGAAAATTCACATTACATCGTCATTTCTGATTTCGATGCTTTTGTAAGACCTTTTGTAACATCACACAAAACTCAAGTCAGAGTGTGCAAACGGTGTATTACACATTTCCATGCGTACGATTGTAAGTCTGCGGACGTAAGGTTGAAAGAACATTTGGCAATATGCAACTCGTTCAGCCCAGTCAGGTGCGAAATTCCTAAAAATCCTGAAGTCGTATTCAACAAGCCCGAATATTCGCAAAAGATTAGATTTGTCATCTATGCGGATTTCGAGTGTTTGCTGGAACCGATATCAGGATGTTTGGGAGATCCGCAGAAAAGCTGGACAACTCCTTATCAGAAGCATAAACCTTTTAGTTATTATTATTTTATCAAATATGCTGAGGGCGCATATTCTCAATTGAGACTTTTTAGAGGGGAGGATGCCAGTGGCGAGTTTATGCGCTCGCTCGTCGCTGATGCTAAAGAAATTGATAAAATCTTGAACAGTGTAAATAAGCCCATGGCCCCTCTGACAGAAGATGAAATTAGGGTATACAATAGCGCTACTATTTGTCATATTTGTGGTGAGGGTAACTTTACCGATGTGAACTATAAAGTAAGGGACCATTGCCATGTTAGTGGTCGGTTCAGAGGACCCGCCCACAGAAATTGTAATTTGAATTATAGGAACCAGGAATTTGTCCCTATTGTTTTGCATAACATGACCAACTATGATGCTCATTTCATTGTGACAGAACTTGGATTCGATCAGAATAGAATCAACGTCATATGCAATACACAAGAAAAGTATGTGACATTTTCAAAATTTATTCCCTCTTATTTGAAGAGGGGAGGTATGGAGTTAAGATTTATAGATTCGTTTCGGTTCATGGCAAGCAGCCTGGAAAAGCTAGTAAACAATTTACCTAAAGATAAATTTATAGAAACAGCAAAAGTATTTGGTGAAAACGCCGATTTGGTGTGTCGAAGGGGAGTGTTTCCCTACGACTACGTCACCTCTGTTGAAATTTTGAAGGAGAAGAAATTGCCTCCCAAAGATGCATTTTATAATAGACTCGCGAATGAGAACGTCTCTGACCAAGACTACTCTCACGCGAGAAACGTTTGGAATTCTTTCTCGATCAGCTCGTTAGGAGAATATTCAGACTTGTATTTAAAATCCGATGTTTTGATTTTGACCGACGTCTTTGAAAACTTTAGACAGGTGTGTTTTGAGACGTATGGAATGGATTGTTTGTACTATAGTACTGTTCCAGGCTTTCCTTACTCAGCTATGTTGAAGTTCACAAAGGTAAAATTACCGCTTTTGACCGATATGGATATGATTCAAATGTTTGAACGCGGGATAAGAGGTGGAATTTGTCAGTGTGTGACAAGGCACGCTGTTGCAAACAATAACATGTGTGATGAATATGATGAGTCTACAAAAAAATCTTTTCTTTATTATGTCGATGCCAATAACCTTTATGGTTATGCGATGTCCCAGGCATTGCCGTCAGGCGAGTTCCGCTGGCTCGACAAACATGAGATAGCGTCCTTTGACATCATGTCCATACCGGTCAATTCTAAATTAGGATATGTGCTTGAGGTAGACATTGAGTATCCAGACCATCTTCACGATGCTCATTCTGATCTCCCTTTCTGTGCAGAGATGAAATTTCCTTCAGGCAGCAAAAACAAAAAATTATTAACCACTTTGGAGTCAAAAGAAAAATATGTCATTCATCACACGGTACTTAGGCAAGCCGTGCAACACGGACTGAGGTTAACCAAGATTCATAGAGTTATCGAATTTCAACAAAGCTGCTGGTTGAAACCCTACATTGACTATAATACGGCCAAGCGTAAGGCTGCAGTCAACAACTTTGAGAAAGACTTTTTTAAATTGATGAACAACGCCGTTTTTGGTAAGACTATGGAAAATGTAAGGAAACGTATCAATTTTCGGCTTGTATCAAGTGAGAAGGAAATTCGAAAGCTGGTAGCCAAAAGTAACTTTATGGATAGGACAATTTATAACGAAAACTTGGTTGGTGTCCATCTAGCAAAAACTAGTTTAGTGTTTGATAAGGCCATCTATGTTGGCATGTCTATTTTGGAAATTTCGAAAACTAGGATGTATGAGTTCCATTATGATACCATGAAAAATTTTTATAAAGAAGGATTGAAATTGTGCTACATGGACACGGACAGCTTCGTCTATAGAATTGAAACGGATGACCTCTTCCGTGATATGATGCATTTCCGAGATGAGCTGGATACTAGCGTCTACCCACCCGAACATCCCTTGTATTCAAACGAAAACAAGGCGGTGGTCGGGAAATTCAAGGACGAAGGAGCTGGTCACTCCATAAAGGCGTTCGTAGGTCTGCGAGCGAAAATGTACGCCATAAAATTTAATGATATGGTCATCAAAAAATTGAAAGGCGTTAAGAAAAACGTCATTGACAAAGATGTCAACTTTGAAGATTATGTTGGTTGTCTACAGAGCGGACAGTCAACATTCTCGTTAAACAGATCCATCAGATCATACAAGCATAACGTATTTTCAATTTCGATGAATAAATTAACTTTATCTGGCAACGACGATAAGCGTCATATTATGGAAAATGGCGTGGACACTCTCGCTCACGGACACTATAGAATCAGGGAGGAGGAGTGTGATGATGAGCCTCCTACTAAGAAATGCGAACTGTAAAATATGTATATTTGTATGTATGGTTTGTGTATATGGAATGTGTAAAAAATGTATATTTGTGTGTGAAACAATACTTGTAATTTTATATGATGTGTGGTGTTGGAGAACAATACTTGTAAATTTATATGATGTACTATTGATGTATGACAACTTTGGGTTCATGTGGGTTATAAATAAAAGAAAAGAGTTATAAAAATGAATCTATCTTTTATTTTCCCTAATCACATACAACATCCTTAATATTAACCCATGAATTTTTTGAGCTAGGGAACCCTAACCACTTTACAAACACCTTCGGTCCTTTGTTCTTTAACACTTTTTCAATTAAATAACAGTCTGGAAACTTAGTTTTCTGGAGTTCTTCAGCATAAAAAGCACCTTCAATACTCCCACCCTCCAAATCCTGAAGCAAATATGTGGGAGGAAATGTCGATTGGATCTTCTGTATCTTGAAAATCTCCGTAGTCCACGACGGTAAGTATCCTTTATTAAATAATTTCCTATGTTTTGAAACTCTTACATAGTCACCTTTAGCAAACTTTGGTTTCGTATAGCATTCCTTGTAGCGATACACTGATTTCAGTAGACTATCATCCTTTACTTGGTTAGGTTTCATTTTAATGGTAGAGTGATACCTATCGTTGTAATGTCTAATGAGTTCTTGCAACATGTCCACCCATCTGTAACTGCCTCTTGCCGAAAATTCGAGATACATGTTAGTTTTCAAAGTTCTGATGAAGCGTTCAGCAATGCACGCCTTAACATTAGAGTATGTAGAATAATGATTGATGCCATATTGTTTCATTAACGCTTTAAAATTAACGTTATAATATTCCTTTCCCATGTCGGTCTGTAAATTTTTAGGTGGAATATTAACAGATTGAAGTATATCTTGCATGGCTGCGGTAACATCTTTACCGCTTTTACTTTTCAACGGTCTCGCATAAGCAAACTTGGAATATGCGTTTATACAAACCAAAATATACTTGAAACCTCTGTTTTCTCTATGATATGGAATCATTTCAATCAAGTCGCTTTGCCACAAATCGTTTAGTCCTTTCATTATAACATGACGTCTTTGATAATTTATTCTAGCTGGTGCATGAAGTTCGTACGCGATTTCCCGATTTTTCATGCTATGATTTTTCTCTCTTTCAACTCAGATATGATTTCTTGTATCTCGTTGTGATGAGAATTATTCCCTGCCGCAGACGAGGACACAAGAAGCCTAAGTCGACCAATGAGCTCATTCGGATCGTCCCAGTATTTATATTCAATTTTACGATTTGGATGTACTTCTTTCATCATACCGCTACCTAATACACGATGTGGCGATCCCTCGTCGGATGATTCTTCATCAGAAAATAATTTCTTGATGACATGTAGATATTTGTGAGTATTGATTCTACGAATGTTTCCACTTTCGTCATAATTTATTTTGTGCGCGTTAGTTTTTTTCAAAATCTCCTTATACACATCTAAATCACGATCGTTGTACAATTTTTTGTCAGGAATATTTTTCATAAGCAATTCATACAACCCAGGGCGTCCAATATATGTCTTCTTGCCGATAACGAGGCGATCGTTTCTAATGGTCACAGGTGTTGATCCAATGTAGAATGATTGTCTGTCAGTATCCATTCTCAATCCGTAGAGTGGATCGATATTTCTCGGCTTATGTGATATGAGTTTTTGAATGTAAGGTGTAATCACTGGCCCGTAAACTCTTTGTAGCATAGATTTATAATGTTTATGAGGAGATTGTTTAGAGGACTGAAACGTTTCGTATTCCATCTCCGACTCTTCAGATTCATGTTTACCGATGTTCACGAGCTCTTCCAAGGGTTTCGTTATCGGGTTTATAATTTCACCAATTTCTTGTTTGGTCTGAAGATTGGATTTTTTTAGCGCTAAATATTTATTCCGTATAGATTTAACATGATTGGCAATGTCTTGTTTCACTCGTATCTGTTCCTTGCTCAACGAAGGATTCATTTCGACTGATACATATTTAGGGTTTACATAACAATATATTCGTCTATGCCACGCCTGTATCTCCCATGTTCACGATCGTTTTCTTTACAAATTGTTAAGAATCCATACTTTTGAGATGACCAACATTCGCGACATAACTGTTGAAATTTATCGAACGTCATGTCTGCATTTACGTAGTCGTTGTATAAATGTCTTAAATTTAACGCGTCCTGGTTAAATACGATCACCAAGTTACAATTGTCTCTTATCAGATGTTTAGGTATTCTCGCATACGATTGTGCAAGATAAAACATATCTAAAGATTTATGTCGTCCCATGCTAAAGTAATTTCTAATAGGTCCTTGCGGATCGCACATCACATCGTCGAAAATCACCACTGAATTCTCTTTGACTTCTGTCGGCTCAGGCATGGTTTGGTCGCTGCTTTCAAACTTGAAGTAACCAATTTCTGGAACGTTTGCTAAAATTTCTTCAAGCATTTTGTACTTTGGTTGAAACAGAGATCTCGAAAATATGTAAATATTTGAAAACTTTATTCCGTTAGGATTGAGAAGAATATTTATAAGCACGTTGGTCTTTCCGGAATTACTAGGCCCACATATAATAGACCTAGTGCTGTTGGGAAATAGTATGCTGTGCTTGCATTCGTCTTCTTCTCGACATAAGCTATCCATTGGGAGGATCTCCAGAGACATGTTTTGCTTCTCAACCTTCATGACTGTAAATGAGATTTTTACAATGATACGAATGTTTTTATATAAAAAGTTATAACATGAGGATATTGTAATCAGTATGGCGCCGCGAGTAGAACGAAGCAGACGTCGTCACAGCGCTCGTGGAGGTAAATTAATAAACACTCTGATTAATAAATTGCCTGTGGAATTACACATACCTGGGTATCGCTTTTGTGGACCTGGAACTAAATTGGAAAAACGACTGCAAAGAGGTGATAAGGGAATCAATCCTCTAGACGAAGCCTGTAAGGAGCACGATATAAGTTACGCAGAGCTCAGATATAAGCGATCGGCATAAAGCAGACTTGAAATTGGCACAACAAGCCTCCAATCGTGCAAAGGCTGCCGACGCGAGTCTTGGGGAACGTGTTGCAGCTTACACCGTTTCTAAAATTATGAAAGGAAAAGCGAAGATGGGTGCTGGAATGGATACCATTAAAAAACTAAAGGCGGCATATAGAAAGTTACTATCGAATAAAAAGAACAAGAAAAAGAAGAGAGTGTTGAAATCGCCAAAGAAAATTGGTGGTATACTACCTCTGCTACCTATATTTGCAGGTTTATCTGCACTCGGGGCTCTCGGTGGTGCAGGAGCACATATCGCTAAAGCTGTAAATTCTGCAAAGTCCAATAAGAAACAGTTGCTAGAAAACATTCGTCATAACCATATGATGGAGAGCATAGCCTTAGGGAAAAAAGGATCTGGTATCGTGATGCATGGAAAAGGATTGTATCTAAAACCTTATGCGAGCGGTAAAGGACTTCGTTTAAAAAAAAAGCCCTTACTAACTACGACTTGGAACGATACGCTAAAAAACTAGCTATTCCACATTTTAGAGGCGTGTACATGAGAAACAACTTACCATCCAAGCCATATAAGCAGGAGCGAATCATTATAAACCTTGATGATGCCAAAGGTCCTGGTACGCACTGGGTAGCCTTAAAAATGTGTAACAAGAATGCTTTCTATTTCGACAGCTATGGAGACTTACCACCTCCTATGGAAATAGTAAATTACGTTGGACCACATACAAAACTACTTTACAACGTTACACGTTATCAGAAATACAACACTTTGATTTGTGGGCATTTGTGTCTAGCATTTTTACTATAAAAACCACCAGCTCTAACATTTAGGTGTTAAAATGGGTTTTACGTTCACACTAAGCGGATCCACGTCCGAAATCTCCAACACGATTCATCCACCTATTGAGCTTAAAGATGGAGCAGACTACGAGATTGCTTTGCTGCGGTTTGAATCATACAATTCTATACCTAATGTGTCTGAAAAAAACAATTCGATGATAGTGATCGATGAAGGAGGTAAGGAACATGTCATCAGCATTCCAACTGGACGTACGAGATTGAAGATATTTCTGATTATATAGCGTACGAAATAAAAGCTATGACAAATTCTACTAGAGACCTTAGTGAAATATTTAGAGTTATTGCCAACAACAACACGTTGCTAACAACAATCTACTCTTTCCTAGAAGTTTCTTTCAACGTTCCAAACTCTGTGGCAAATTTACTGGGATTTGAAAAGTCCGATAGAATTCCTAAAAGGACCGCCACCGTTTCCAAGAGACCTCCAGACATAAACGGTGTTAACGTTATAAGAGTGGAGTGTAATCTCGCAAGCGGATCATTTCTGAATGGACAGCCGACTCATACCATTCATTAATTTTTCCCCACGGTGCCTCCTGGATACAAGATCACTGAAGTTCCATCATATTTGATTTTCTTACCTTTAATCAACATACAAAAAATATCTGACATTACAGTCTCTCTTGTGGACCAGAAAGGACGTCTTATCGACTTCAGAGGAGAGCGTGTATCTGTGAAAATTGTAATAAGGAAAAATGGGTCTTAATTTTAACAAATACGTTCCCACCACGGAGCAATCTCAAAAAATAAGTCTTGATACCGTTAAGATTAAAAAAGTTTATAATCCTACGCACTGTGAAAAAGGCCACACTCCAAGTCGTAACGTCGTGAAGGTAACACGTGTGAATAAGAAGTATCTCAAGTCTCTAGGATACAAAGTGTTATAATATGGATATCCTCGCTGTACACTCCAAGGCTATATTTGAAGATGCTATAGAAAATTTTCAATATCATGGATTTAAACCGTATAACAACTCGGCTCTTGGTGAAAACGATGAAATACGGATTCCTATTCAGGCTGAAAACTCGTATGCATTAGTAAGCAGGAGTTTTATTATGGTTTCTGGAAATATAACCGACGATAAGGATGCAGAATATAAGGGAAAGGTTGTAAATAATGGTTTCCTCTACCTATTCGATGAAATAAAATTAAATCTTCATGGAGAAACAGTCGATCGTAGCAGAAACCCTGGAATTACAAGATTATTGAAAGCAATTTGTTCTTCCACCGTTCTGGATAGTGAAAGATTGGAAAACGCCGGGTGGATTCACCCCTCCGACGATAATGTGGAGACTATAATAAAAAGCAAAAAGTTTAATGTATGCATTCCTCTAAGCCACATCCTTGGAATCGCTGAAGATTATGATAAAATATTCGTCAATTGTAAGATGGAACTTGTTCTCATGAGATCGAAAAACACGATCAATGTCACCAAAGGAGAAGTTAGTAAAATTACCATCACGGATATCGAGTGGATGGTGCCTATCATTAAGGTCTCCGATGTCGAAAGAATAAAACTACTGAATATGTTGGGATCTGATCGCTCGCTGACAATAGATTTCAGAAGCTGGCAATTGTATGAACATCCATCATTACCTCAAGCAACCAACATTTCATGGAACGTTACGACATCTCCTCAGTTGCAGAAACCTAGGATGGTTATCATAGGATTTCAAACTGCTAGGAATAAAAAGGAAGCCGACTGCTCAAAGTTTGATTTAGGTGATATCCAGAACGTATCTGTATACTTGAACGATACAAAGTACCCCTATCACTCTTTCATGGTAGACAGTACAAATTTTTCGTATGGAATCCTTTATGAAATGTATGCTAGATTTCAAGAGTCATACTATCAAAAACCATCCAATCCTCTCCTTAAAAGAAGCGATTTTATCACACATGCACCAGTCTTTGTCATCGATTGCACCAAGCAGAACGAAGATCTGAAATCGGGGGCCTGTACCACCAGAATTGAAATTTCTGCAGCAAACAATATACCAGCAAACACAAAGGCTTATTGCTTAATTCTACACGATCGAAGTGTAGAGTATACTGCATTAACCAACATCGTTACCAATGTCGTGTAACAACATGATTATAATCGACTGTCAAGGATATCAGTCAAGGTGCAAACAATTTATAGCTAAAGAGGTTGCAGTGTCTTCGGTGGATGATAGATTTGCACATTTTGTTCTCCAACCACCTAAAAACAATTACCCAGATACAAAGTCGCAGCGGTACATCGAATCCAACATCCATGGAATTCCGTGGCAGAGTGGATACTTACCCTACGACGACTTGAAGCCTGTTCTTGAAAGTGTTTTAAAACCAGTGGATGTTCTTCATTGTAAAGGACTGGAAAAGGTTCGGTTTTTTAAAAAAATGTTGCAGAGACCTGTTATAAACATGGATGATCTTGGTGTTCCAAAGCTTGACAAATTAAGAGACTGTGAAACCAAATGTCTTTTTCATAATGACTCTAATATGAAATGTGCATTGCGAAATGTTATTATGCTTACGCTGTGGATGAAATCCCAGTAAGATTGTAATAAAGTGAATAAAATTCTATAATCCTGAGTTGTGTTTTTTATTTCACAGCCCCTCATCCTAGGAATTAGGAATAGGGGATGTTAGGGAAAACTGGACTTTGTCAAACATGAGAAAATCCAGCTATGAAATAACTTACAAAAGAATACATTTTTTATCACTTTGGTTTTCTTGAATATTTACAAGTTGAATTTCACTTGAAAGTCTCCTATTTCTAAAATGAATATCACTCATGATCTTGAGAGTCTCCAACTTCTGAAACATAGAAAAATAAAAAACACATAAGAATTTAGCTTACGATGGATAAGAATGGGAAATGGTTCATGTTAATAACACATACCTTTCTAGAGAAATCGATGAATGTAGGGTGCCGGTTGTCGTGTTGTATAGTCACTTTTAGGCCCGTTATTACCACCTCCAGTAAAATATTTACGGCTACTTTTACGGTTGCTTTACTGACAGTTCGATTTTACAATATCTGGTTAGGCGTTAACTGTTGGTAAAAATCTCTTAACTGGCAGTAATCTTTACTGTAGGAAAATGTACAAGTAAACTCCTAACCGGAGGATTTTTTGAGGTTATACTTCTCGCGAACTGAATTAAAATGGAGAGATGAAATTATTTAGCTGCTTTCGTAATGTCAGTGGTGATGAAGAACAATGCCACTGTATGTAAAAAAGATAAAAACAATATAGAAAACCAGATCAAACTATTATGAAAACTTGAACAATCGATTATTTTACTGTTTACTTCCTCTACCCGTACATCAGATTATAGGCCTATTAGGGTTTGGCATCCTTCGGGGATGGGGTTAGAAACGTGGTAGGTCTAATTTTCTTTTCATTTTTAAAACCACTTTACTTGAGGAGGATTTTATTCTTCTTTATTTTTTAGAAAACAGCTTAACAACTTTTATATTTTAACAGGAATTGTATAATAAGCGTAATATATAAAATATATAGGCCTATATATAATGTATTTTAATATGTTATGCTAAGAGCTAATAATTTCATTTGATAACATCTCGTAATATATCCTGTAATTATTAGTTACACATTTCATACACAAACGTATTAGGTTTTAGGTCTTGCCTCGCAAATTATGCGACCTTTTTAGGTTAAGACAACTGAATGCGCACTACTGCCCGTACTGTAAACTATGATTAAATTCAGAGGAAGTTATGTGTTTTTTTTTTCTGATACGACTTTCCGAGCTTTGCTCTTATGGCCACACGTTACTGTGTGTTTATTTATTTTGAATTATATGACGCTTTTCGTCGATAACATTCAGGAACAATTGTTATTCACTCGAAAAAATAGCTGTCCCTCTTTATTTTTTTTATATAAGCCATAACCCCATTATCTATTGCAAAATCAAACCAAACAATGAAAACAGAGGAAAAACTGCTGCAAACAACCTGAGAAACGCTCGTACCAACTGCTATGACTTTTGTCTGATTGCGTTACCTGGGAGTAAACTTTAACTAGAAGATGATAAGAACAAAGAAGCGTTTACTGGAACTTTACTCCGACCGTAAAATAAACTGTCAGTTAACATTTACTCCTACTTAACTGGACATCGTAAGAACGGGCCTTAGTCTGTTACACACACTTCACACTGAGTCTAAAATCTCAAAAAGTTTCCCATATTACACAAAGTTGAGAACGTGGTAGTAGTATCCATCTGACTTCGGCTCCTTACCATAGTACACCAATGAAAGTTTCTCCTCGTTCATCTGTTGAAGCTGATCTTCACTCAACTTCCCGAACCTTGTTGGTAGAAAAACACTGCATCCAATCATTAAGTCTATAACGATTCTCCTTCCATACCTTGTATACACGGAACGAGCTTCCTTTACCGGATAAGCAAGTCCAATTTGTAGCTCGCTCAATGGTCTGGTACAATTCACATCAGGGACGTACACAGTTGAAAAACGTTCTAGAGTGGATACTATAGGCGTCTTCTTATTCTTGGTTTCTTGTGTATTTGGTAAATCCGCTTGTGATGGTTGTATGGTGGAGGACTGCAGCGTTTCCCACAAGTCCTGCGTTGTAATATCCACTATATCAGCAGCAGCAGCAGGTGTAGTAGATTTAGGTGCACTTTTACGACCACGCTTCAATGATGACATGTTGTAAGCTTGAAGATCACTGAGGATATGACGCTTGTCTCGCAAATATTTTAAAACTTTCACTCATAGCTCATACAATCTGTTTCATTTACGACTAACCTTGAAACAAGTATGAACCTGTCCTACACGTGCCGTGTATAACCTTGAAACAAGTTTGAACAAGTCCATAGTGATGACGTCATACATAAAGAATTCGTGATTCAGTTGTAATGTAAGATGTACTTCCGGCCAGGTGTTGCTCTGACGTACGTGACAAAACGTGGGAAAGTAGAGTAATACTTCCATGCAAAAAAGACGTAAAGTTGAAATCTGCTGTGACGTCATAAAACAATCCACCTGTCACATGATCTAATCCTACCAATCCTCTTGTGACGTAAGCGACTCAATCCTCTGATGACGTAAGCGATGACGTCATAAAACATTCCACTGTTGAGGTAGGTCATAGCAATCCTCCCAATCCTCCCAATCCTCCTCTGACGTAAGCGACCCAAACCTCTGATGACGTAAGCGATGACGTCATAAAACATTCCACTGTTGAGGTAGGTCATAGCAATCCTCCCAATCCTCCTCTGACGTAAGCGATGCCGCCATGTTGTAAAACATTCCTCCTGTCACATGATCTAATCCTCCCAATCCTCTGATGACGTAAACGATGCCGCCATGTTGTAAAACAATACCAATATACGAATTTCAAATTTCCCACCATCCGCCATTTGCAATTGTAATATCCAATTTCCACCTTTTACAATTTTCAAATCAACCGCCATCTAGTATTAAATTTCCAACCTTACGCCATTTGAAATAGGAACCGGAAACGTAGCCATTTTCATTATGAATTACCAAATTTTAAATTTCGCGCCGGAAACGTAACCAATTATATTATAAATTCTCAAATTTTGAATTTCGCGCTTCGTACGCCATTTGAAATAGGAACCGGAACCGCCACCATTTGAAATAGGAACCGGAACGGACGCCATTTTGAATCACGCGGTTATTGCCACGCCCACTTGTGACGTCATACAATCCGCCACTGACGTCATAGCCACGCCCACCTTCCCCTCCGGCTCCTCCGCTCCTCCTGTCACGTGACCTGTGACGTAAGCATTCCCCCTCCACTTGTGACGTCATCAATCCTCCCAATCCTCCTCTAATCCTCCTCTGACGTCAGCCCCAAAACCATACTACTCATGGCTACGGTCTTCTGGCACTCTGAAGGGGTTATTCTGTTCGATGTCCTTCCTCATGGTGAAACGATCAACTCTGAAGAGTATTGTGCTACTCTAAGGAAATTGAAGAAACGACTTCAGTGTGTTCGTCGCCACAAAAATGCAAACGAACTTCTCTTCTCCATGATAACGCAAGGCCTCACACAAGTCTGCGCACTCGAGAGGAGCTCACAAAACGTCAGTAGATTGTTCTTCCTCATCCACCCTACAGCCCGGATCTCGCACCTTCTGACTTGAATAAAATTTGTTTGACGTATTTATATTACAAGCTAAAATTTTTATTTTTAATGTCTTTCCCAAAATTCACTGAAAGATAACAGTAAGTCATTTATCGTTCAATTACGATTTAATACTTAAGAGATGAACTAAACATCTTTCCACAAAGCTAAGAAGTGAGAAACTTGTATTGCCCATATTTAGGGTAATGAAAGTTATGCGAGTGTATCAGATTAGTTTTCTGTATATAATTGGTTTTGGTTTTATTTATGTTTTGACTTACAGTTCCGATTAGACTGTATTTGAGTTTGTGCCCGTATGGACATCGGTGTTTGAAACTATAAAGTTACTCCTACGTTTGGTCCGGGTGATATATAGCAAGTGCTCCTTGTGGTGTTATGCTACGGTCCCACAGGGCTACCAACTTTCACAACATTTCCCTCAGTTTATTGTCCACCTTACATGCAAGCGTTACACGGAATCTCTAGGGCCATATCACGCCTTATTGGTGTTCATGTGTAGGAGAATGTGTGAAGATAAATAAAAACAGTTCATGTATCAGACACTTATATCAATGAAACTTCTGCTTATTTGGCCAGCGATAAAAAAAGTAGAATACATTTATCTTGAACTGTTTAAATAAACAATTTTATTTTCCCCTGTAAACATTTCCAAACTTATCCTACTTTTTGTAGTTCTGTTTATCGAAGATGATTTACCCACTGCAAGAAAATGTGACGTGAGACGTAATACCGGATTCGTATTGATCTGGTAGTGTAACTTCAACTATTCAATAGATTTAGATTTCCTAGATCAATTAAATAAATCATAAAGAGAGTGCAAATTACGTTTAGTGAATAAAATATGTAACACAAGCCCACTTTAATTACTATTATTTTAACTGGGGATATTGTTCTGCACCTACGTAGTGCAATAAATAAATACATGTAATTTTTCTGTATTCATATATTTTCAGAAAATTATAGTAATCTACATTTCAGCTACTGATTTATTATTATTAATAATATTATTATTATTATGAACTCTTTCACTGTATATATATCATATCGCATGTTTAAGATCTTTGGGTTTACCAATAGGCTCTTGTAATAATTGACGTGTCTGCATCCTTTTCTATTTTTCTGTGACGTCTCCTCGAATTCAGTATAAAAATTCTGTTACATAGGGCAATGGGTTATGGAAAGTAGACAAGGCCTACAAGTCCCGCGTCTGCCACTGCCAATTAGGAAAATTAGGAAATCTGCAAGTCTGATTACTACAATACTACATTTCACAGCAATCGTAGCTTTCTTGTTACTATGAGAACAAAACAATAACGTTATTCATATTTGATTGAGGTGTGTTCTGAAGACAAATTCTTCTCGATATCTATTCATTTGAAAAAGTAATGATTTTCCTCTACAACTTTACTGTACTACCTTTCGTATATCTTCCACCATAACTAGATATAAGGATATAGCGATTTTATGATGCATGGATAAAAGTTTTGAAACGTTCTTTTTTCTGCTACCTACATCAAAAGTGTGTCGTTCTTAAACTGAGTTAGTTAGGAAAGTTTATCATTTTTGCACGCTATTTACAAAAATAAAATAAACCAAGTTACAAACTTTTTATCAACAGAATTTTCAGATTTTAACAAATTGATTGTTGCTAATGTGGTTTTGAAGCTGGAACCATTCATTTGAGATGCATCTGCTGATTTCTGTAAGTCATGTGGATTAAAACTTTCGTCGTTTTCCGAGCTCATGTTATGGAGAATTAAATTTAAGAAACTCGTATGTTGCAATAACTGTTAAATGGCGACACACAGAAGTTTATTTACCATGGCAAGCGGGCCCTAGCAACGCAGTTTTCACTAAATCCTCCGCCGCTAATCAGGAGGCCTTGATCATTAATTCCTATTGCGTCTCAAAAATGACAACCTACGGACACAACGACATTCATTTGATACAGGTAGCGGAAGAAATTACGTATGCAACTTGAATAGAAAGCGGGCGAGTTTTCAGAACTCGCCTGGCCGCTCGTTCTGATAATTTCTCGCACGTTCAAAAAAGTGTTGTTTGTTATACTCCTTGCATAAATAATTATTTTATAAAAGTAGTTATTTTTATTATTATTTTACAAGAAAAGTCCTTTTAATATTTCAGTTATAGAAATCACATTCAGGTGGCAATAAGAGCTCAATGAAGTGCGTAATCCAAAAATACAATAATAGAATACAGAAGTAAGTAGAACGGTTTACCCGTAACATGTCTACACAATCAGATGGAAAAATAAAGACATTAAACAGTCATTTCAACTTATAACGAGAGTTTTACGGTATTTTTTTGCCATACCTGAACTCATTGATATTATTATTTCTGTGACTCTTGGATTCAGCTGAGAAGAGTAATATCAAACTCGGAGCAACACTTCGGATTTCTATTTACGAATCTTTTGGTTATCTCTTAGCCACCGAAAATTGAAGGGCCTAGTTCCATAAGGGCGTAAGGCACAAATCTTTAATTTTGAGTTTTTAGCATTTATGCCTTCTCAAATCTCTTAAATACTCAGTGAACTATTTGTACTTGTGCCTTAAACCCTTGCTAATAAAAGACCTGTGAGACTGCACATTCATTCTACTTCATGACAGTTCCATACAGGCGTCAGGCACACTTCCTATCTGTTATTGAGGTCTGTTTACCAACTGTTTTTATTTTCCGCAGTGATACCATCCAAGAAAATGTTTATAAAAACTGAACTTGCACTTCTGAAGTGTAACTCCATTCAAAATAGATTGTTTTGCTTATTGTCTATTCTATTAATGACTATACTGGCATTCTTTGACAAACATGCAATTGTCACTGTATACTGTACTGGTATTCATTGACAAACATGTAATTGTCACTGTATAATACAGGTTTATACTAAAATACAGTAAAAACAGATACTATGATACAGAGCAAAGAGATTTTGCTACTGTAAAAGTACTTCAGTTTTTGTTTAACATGTTTAGGTACCGTACCTCTAGTTGTAAAAAATCCCAATACATTCTACCTTGTAAATTTGCAGAACACTAATTTAGCCTGTCCTTAAAAAAATATATGTTATAAAATTAAACATTAAACCACATACTTGTGAGTGGTAACATTGTTTAAAAACATCAAGATTTCTCAAAACTATGTCCTTGTGCCTTACGCCCTTATGGAACCAGGCCCTTCAATTGCATCAAACTATCCTTTTCTCTTTTCTCGTTTTGAACCTAACACCGTTTTGAATTGTTTTACGTTAATTGTAAAAATTGGTTAAAGATAACCTAAATGCAGTGAAGTCCTCTTCATATTTCCATTTCTGCATCTACTATAGGCCTACATAGCAAAGAACGCTGCGTCAGACGACACAGTCGGCGCACAGTCCTTTAATATGAGAAAACAGAGACGACACGACACGGTGGTACCATCGCCCATCTGAAAGGATACACCTGTACGAGTGAACGTGCCCAGGTTGAGGATTACATTTCATGGATGCATTTGTTGTCATTAACATTTAAATGTTTTACTAATATTATCTTCTTCTTTGTCAAATTACCCTATTATGTGATGTTTCGATCTAGACACTTAGATAGATTATGCAAACAAAAACCACTTTAAAGGGAACCTGATGTTGGCTCTTAAATATATCAGTCCTTGGATTCAAATAATACTTTTATCAACATGTGGGTCGTAATTTTAATTGTGATTTTAATTTTTGTTTATAAAATAAGCATAAATTACTTAACATAAATTTTCTGCAGAACCCATATAATTATACAGCTACTTAGGCTTCTGCCAGAATTTTTTTCCGCAGGAGTTCTTTTAGATGCTTGTAACTACAGACACATGTATATACACATAATGCCGTAATAAACTATATCTTCTTACTAAAAGCATGGACAATTATCACTACATGCTTGTGAAATCTTCAAATAATATTTTGTTTTTGTTTTTAGTTTTCTTAAGCCTCTTTTGAAAATAGGAATATCTGTTTGGCTTCTAGATAATAGAATATTAATCAACGAGCCTATAATGGCATTTCGTAAGAACCAAATATGTTTCATAATTTTCATATGAATGTCTTAATTTTCATAATACTAAAGATACATGCAAATTGTTTGTTCAACCGTGATGTTTAAATGTTGCGTGAAGAATCTAACACTGACGCCAATAGTGAAACAGTCTTACTATTTTCAAATAAGATTTAACAAAACAAGATAGACTGGTGTAACCGAAAGATTTAGGCGAAATAATACAGGTTGAGAATTAAGGTAATACAGAATAATTTTATTTCCTTGGTTAAAGTTATCGTGATCTTAGCACAGAGAATCTTCTGTTCGGTAGAGGTTTCCATGTTTGTAGGCCATGCGGATCTCGCGGAGAGAATGACGCTCATTTCCCACAATACATCCCTGCAAAGACCTAAACCCTCGGAGCTATTTTATATACCGGTATACAAACGAAGCATAAAAGGTCTTGTGCAATTTTGACGCAGAAAGATAAGGATGGAGCTTCACAAGCAGTGATGCATACAGAAAGTCTATCAATTATTTCTGAGTTAGTGCAACTTATCACTAGACCTGGGATTTTAATGCAAATGCCTATTTTGTTCCTTATGAAATAGCATGAAAATGTTTAAATACGTTGACGATTCACGATAAATCACTTACATTTATAGGGTTTTATAGTGCCCTAAGATGCCTATTTGGACCTTTGGAGCCTATTTTTACTCTTTTAGTGCCTACAATTGCCTATTTTGTATATTTAAAATAAAATTCAACTTCTAAAACTCTTACAATCGTTTAATGGACATCCTTCAATGAAGAGCAGAACAGCAGAGGGTGGGTTTTCCATAGAAACTTGATTTTCCCAAACAATTGTCGTCAAAGGAGTGCTGACTGATGGAGGAGGATTAACTCAAAACAACAAGTAACAGGTATATAGTAAGAAGGGACATACTGTGTCAAGTCGCCAGGGAAAGAACGTTTATTTAAGTGAACATAGTTTGTGATGCCTAAAACAAAATCATATAAGAGTGCGCTTATACAACAATGCTTATACAATTTCCAGGAATGACTTTTGATGACAAGATTATTTTCTGCAAGTACTGCAATAAACAAGTATGTGCATTTTTGCATATTAATCTAAAACTAAGGTTTTGATATCGGCTTGCAAGGAATCAAAAATATGTTTTTAATCAATGTAAGCTACATTTCTTTATTTCAATTTCCAAACAACTTATGTTGTATAAAATAATGTTTTCATTCTGTTCAATGGTAGCATGTGACCTATTAATCACCCCACGTTGATACTTGCGTGTCCAGTAATGCGCTGACGATTTTATCAGATAAAATTGCATTCCTGCGATTCGAGGAAGGTTATTATAAGATCGTGATTGGTCTATAACCGAGGAATTGCTAAATGTTATTGGTCAATATCAAACACGCGGCGTATGAGTGGAATAGTTTTTGTAATTTCGGTATGTTGGACAGTTATTCGTTTTATTCGCAATGTTATCAACAAACGATCCCAATGTCCTGTGGACAGTCTCTTTCTCCTCACCCATATGGGCAATCTTTCATTTTTAGGTACTTTTGTTCAAATATAAGTTATTTAATGAAGTCATGTACATATTGTTGGTGCCACTTCTTAAAGCCTTTTTTTCCAAGAACTGATGCTACCTGCTGCCGCCCTAATCCTCTTCGACCTGTCAATCAGTGAATAGAAAGATAATTAGGTGTATTCACACTTGTCTGCAAATCAGTAAATGTTGCCAAACACGTACCGCAGCACGTTTACTTTAATTGAGGAGTGGTGAATGACAGCGGCAACCCTGGGGAAAATCCACGCAACTGCAAGAGCTCCTGATCTTTATCAGTGTCGGCGGCGGTGCAGATTTTCGTATTAGGGAACAATGCTATTATTTTATTTTGTAAGTTAGATAGACGATGGTTTGGGGCAACGTCTTCTTAAATTGGCACGAACAGTATAGAACACTTTGAATGTCTTCATTATATTGTGGATCTGAATAGGTTAACATTTTATATCTTAAATCTGAACTTAGGCAAATTGGAAAACGCCTGTTCCTTCAATGTTTTACTAGGTTTCCGACGACTGGCTCTCTAATTTTTAAAAAATGAACGCGATGGTATGGATTTAGAGCTCTAAATTCACTAGAAAACTTAAAGTACATAATGAAAATAGCTCTCACACATTAGTGGAAAGTTCCATAAAACTTTATGGGGCGGTCAGCGGTATGAGGAAATCCGTTCAGAATCTGCCCAACATGGTTTGATGATTCCACAAGAAGACAGATCAAATATTTCTTCTCTTCCTGTTGCTGGTAGACTGGGATTGTCACCCAGACAACACAGTTTAATGCTGTTACTCTCATGATTTTAAGGGGAAATGTTATCTAGTTCATTGTGTATATTATCTTCTTCCATTTTTCCATCGAAAGCTGGGTAGGCCTAAGCGTAGGCCTACTACAGTTTGAGAACTTCTGCTCTATACATCTACAGTATCTCATTCCACTAGGCACAGAAATACGAATTCACCTCACATTTCAATAAGTTAAGTAGCAATTAGACGGAAGCTTTCATACTTTTGGTCCTGAAGACGAAAGACCTCGAATTGAAAAGTTAAAACTCAACGCTTTCTATCTGAGATATTATGAAAGATTATGAATATAATAATAAAAATACACTACTAATGTGAATTATGTATTTTCAGCCTTATTTCCACTTCCACATCACATTATACTACATGGCGCGACATCCCATGGCGTGACGAAGCCTTCCACCCGACCGATCGGCAGAATTAACAGACGACTTGTTTGGAAGCATGTGATAATTATGCAGACACTCGTGGCCATTACTGACGGTCCTTTTTACCTATCATCTATTAATTTATCAAGTACCTCCTCAGTAGTTCTCACTAGACTAAGAACAGCCCGTTCCAGACCTCCCAACCTCAGAAAAAAACGAAGAAATGTTCCAAGTTCCAACACGTACTGACGCAGTCCGTGAAGGTTAGTATTGTAATGGAGATACTTGAAATAATATCTGTACCTCAGAGCCAAACGAGCGTAACTGCCAAAAACTAAATTTTACAGGAGGAGCGAAAAACAAAATTATGAACAATAAAGGGGAATGGAGTTACTACTATTTGGCTCTCAATATCTTGGTTTCTAATGAAATTATGGATTTAATATTAATTGGTTCTATAGAGGTCAAGAAGTTAGTAAAGAATATGAAAAAACAAAAAAATGAAATTTGGAGTTACGTTCCTTTGGCTCTGAGGTACAGATATTGATTACGAATTTGTCATAATTATTAAGGAAACTTTGTGTTATATTAAAAGCATAACGTGGGTATTTTTGTGGCTATTTAACGACGGTTGTGCACTACAGACCTATCCTGTTACAGCCATCTGTGTCATGGAATTTTGTCCCGCAGGAGTTCTTTCATATAGTAAGCTAGTGTCATACTTCCAGGCTGATAAAAAGCCCATACACACACCTACAGACCAGGCTATACTTAGGCCTATAAACTCTACTGACAACATGCTAACTAATGATATCTTACGTTTCAGTTCGCTGGCAGCAACGGCAATCTGCAAAGGAAACAAATATTGACATTAGTTCTTGTGATTATGTCAATTGAAGCTCAAATGGGTTTCACTTAAATAAAATAATAATGACAATACATGCGATAGACATGTCAGGACTTTCTCTCTCACGAGACAAGCCTCAACAATAATAAGAATTTGAGTAACAAGTTTCTATTTGCAGCTCTAAAAATATGTTTTAATTTTCTAAAATACAAGTTTGGATAAAATTTGGGAAACTTCGCAAGGGAATCTGAGTTTCAGTCGAGAGAATTCACCGGGATTATTATTATTATTATTATTATTATTATTATTATTATTATTATTATTAATATCTATATGTTTTTGTGGTAATGCATATTTCTTAGTACATCTTAAGCAATTTGAATTTGTGTCCTACACACTTGTTAGGATATTTAAATGGTTTAACTAGTGGTAGGCCTACACTGTTTTTATAAAACGTATATTTTAAATTTGTTTCAATATTTGTGGTACAAATTACTCATAGTTTTCATTAATTAATTAATTACCCGAATCATTAAAATCACTAAACTATATTTAGTTTATAACTTAAAATTATTTTACTTCCTCTGCACGTTCCACGGGTCTGGACATTTGCGTCCCAAAACCACTAAACTAGGACTTTTGCGTCCATAGATCCTCAGATCCAATGACCCGCTTGCGTCCAGGGTCTCTCTAGAGCAATG
Source organism: Ectobius pallidus (assembly GCA_964059195.1). Lineage (NCBI taxonomy): Eukaryota > Metazoa > Arthropoda > Insecta > Blattodea > Ectobiidae > Ectobius > Ectobius pallidus. The sequence continues at coordinate 15,889,660 of CAXKWD010000006.1, forward strand.
ACCAAAATGCGTCCCATGGAATACAGGTAATATTAATAATTGGTACCATGCAGTTCGTTTAGCATTACCCAGGGTGCACCCCGAAGAGGCGAATTGCTACACCCCCCAAAATTTTAATCCTTGCATTACTGTCGGTATTAAATAAAATTGAAGCGGAGAATGAAGTTACTCTTTGTCTTTTAGCGACCAGTTTGTTTTCTGGTGGTTGGTAGGAACTTAAATGATACTGTTCGCACATATTCCAGTCTGCTGAGTGCTTCAGTTCTATATTCAGAGGCGCCAACTTATATGGGCCCGTGGGGCTGAAGCCCACCCAATAATTTGCCGTAGGCCTATTTTGTTAAATTATTTATTACCATTACTAAAATATGTTTTCTTGTTGAATCGCTGGAAAGCTAAAATCAGGCTATTGTTGACATAGGCTAATAATACTACCTCCTCTTGTTCCAATTCACTCACGATTGTCTGAAGTCGTTTCTCAGTTCAGTAAATTTTTACGTCTTAATCTGTTATCGCTTGAGAGGCGATGGGCTTACCACTTGCCCCTCTGCTCTCTCTCTCGGAAAATAAGCGTAACAAAATTAGTATAGATAATGAAACCTCCACAAGTGGGGGTTTCATAGGGGGTTACAGTCAATCTGTTAACGCAGTTTCCACATCCACCACCATATTTTTATGCTTTTTATGCATTCATAAAAAAACTTAATCACATTGCTTTTCAAAATATATATAGGCTAAGGAGAGTGCGGAAAAGTTAAATTCAGAAGTTAGATTATGCTTGTGGTGAATTTAATGGGCAAAGCAAGGAATTGTGATACAAGACAAAGAGTGTGGAGTACAAGACAATTATAACAAAGTTTGTCTTCAGAAACAATGAAATCATTTCATGTAGGCCTACAGTACTATATTTATACCATAGTCATATCAATCTCTATATATACAAAAGGCTTTGTCCTGACTGACTGACTGAATGACAGGAATCAACGTACAGCCTAAACTATAACAGGTAGAGACTTGGAATTTTGACAGTACCTTCGCTTCATAATGTAGGTGCTCACTAAGAAAGGATTTTGAAAAATTCTGATTCTAAATGCCAAAAATTAAATGTTTTTGAAAATACTTAATCCCTTTTTACATAGAATTATCAAAACAAATTCACAGAACGTATTGTTACCAGTGGTATCAGGTGGGCTTGGATTAAATTAAATGGATGTTTGACAATTTAGAGAAGGTATCATTATAATTCATATTATCTATATTAATAAAAGGAATTCTCCTCGATGTCCAGCGAAATCTACTGAACGCAGAGATCTGAAATTTTAATCGAAGCCGGAATTTTAATTTTAGTTTTCGTTCGTGAGTTATGAGTGAAAAACTGGCAAAAAACGTGCATTTTTTGCGTTTTCAAAACATAAGTTTTCAGTTATACATTTCAATGTCAAATCAATTACAGTTGGCTTTGGCTATTTTTGTCAAACCTTGAAAACAAAACTTTCGCGATCGCTTGAATGTTGTAAGCCCTAAATATGGTCAAACGTTGTTTTATTTGGACGAATCTCACTATACAGAGGTTTTCTTGACCAAGAAACTCGAATCTGAGGTCGCTTTTACCAGTCGATGCTATCTGATCGTGGTATGTAGTCCATGCGATTTAGGTGTTAATAAATGTAATGATTTAACTATTATGCTCTTAATTTTTAATTCTTGAAATAATTATCGCGGGCGAAGCCGCGGGCACATGCTAGTATTTTATAAGTCTACTAGCAGGTGGCAGCTATAATTAATTTTAAAAAAATTAAGAGCAAAACAAATAAAACACGTTTATTAATACCTAGTCGGCCGCGGTGGTCTAGAGGTAGCGTGCCCGCCTCTAGATCCGCAGGGCGCGGGATCAAACCCGGCCGCGGTCGATGGATTTTTCAGGACGTAAAAATCCTGGGCACGGAGTCCTCCGGGAGGGACTTTAAGCTGGGGGTCCCGTGTCGTAGATTTACGGCACGTAAAAGAACTCCAAGCCTAAATTAGAGCCTCTGGACTAAATTTCTCGGCCCTTTCACGTCCAAGAATTACTTAGTTTCCAGAGGGGGGTTGCGAGGCGATGGGCTTACCACCTGTCCCTCTACCCTCTCTCGGAAAATAAGCATATCAAAATTAGTATAGGTAATGAAACCTCCGCTTGGAGGCCCCTTCGCCCCACCTGGGGATCATAGGGTACCAGATACAGAGATACAGATATTAACACTTACACACGAATCATTCTAAACTAAACGATTAATAATTATAATGAAACAGCTAAAAATCCGGCTTTGGAGTGCATTCCACGATAACTAAATGATTTAAATAAAACATATAGTAAGTAAATAATCGCGGGCATCTGCTAGTCTGTTTTATGAAACCCGGAGGAGCATTGGCGCGGTTACAGCACGCCGTTTAACCCTATTCTGTACTAACTTCATCCAACCATCCCTCGCAAGTCCTACTTCCCTTAAATCTATTCTACTAGTGTCCTCCCACCTACGCCTAGGTCTTCCCAGTGGTATTTTCCCTTCAGACCTCAATTCAAAATAGTTTTAGGATAGGCCTAAGTCTTTCCTTCCCCATGTCCAGCCCATTTCATCTTCAGTGATTTAATTACCTTTATTATATTCCGTGAAGAGTACAAGTTATAAAGATCGTCATTATGCACTTTTCTCCAGTCCCAGTTTTCATCTCTCTTAGGTCTCAATATTTTTCTGAACGCCTTGTTTTCAAACATTCTCGGATTATATTCTTCCCGAAGAGTAAGGGAGCATGTCTCACATCCATATAAAGTTCCAGGCCTCTTTCTTGTATTATTTACACGTTCTCTATTAATTTTAATTTGAGTTTTACATTTAATTTAATTATTCACGGTTCTTTTTTCTAGTTCTAGGTGAATTAGTAAATTTCTGTTATTTTGTAAACTAAACATAATTTTTCTTAATAATTACTTAGGCCTACCATAATATTATTGGCTGTTAATGGTATTTATTTACAATTAATACTGAACGGCACCCACACAAGGGCAAAACTCATTTGGGTGTTAAACTTAAATTCTGTGTTTTGTGTATCATATATTCGAATAAAGTAATTAGAATGCAGTACACGGTTTATCTGCAATGGTTTGTTTAAACATTCAGTATCGCTTTAGCAATAGTATAACGACTGGTTGATTTATATATTATTTCGGAGAATTTCGTTCGCGAGTTTTTTTAGTATTATTATTCTGTAGGTAATTTATTGTTTAAGCAAAGAAAGTTCTACGTTACCAAACATAATGTAACAATTCCCACCACATAACATAATACTTAAATATCTGGAACCGTATCAATAGGCCTGTAATTAACACAGAATTCCAATGAGTGTGTTGTGAAATGAGATGTTTAGAACAGAATGAATTCGTAAGCTTTCCCATGCTCTTCCTATACTGCATTTTATGTGTCTTACATTTCACTAACTTTAAAGGCCCAGCTTCGCTCGGGTTTTGTATTTTGTAATTCGAAATTAACTTATGAAGGACTTTCGATTTTCAAACTCTAGGTCCTTATATAGGTAATTAGAATTTGAAATGAGGAAGAACGACTTATCCCATTCAAAAACGCTAGATGTAGCTTTTTTGGCTTATAGAGGATGTAGATTTTAGCACCCCATTGTTTCTACACACCATGCCTGGAAGGGTTTGAAATAAGAAATAGAAATTCCGGTAACATACAATTTGACGGAATATTTTATTTCTCATCCTCATGTTACCATACAACCTTTTCGGGGCTGAAATCAAAAAGAAATTCAATATCACTTTCTTACTTTCCTCCCCCAAAACCTAGGACATAATAATAGGCCTATACTGTGCGCATAGGACTAAAAATGTATCCTTTTACATGCTTAGGGCCTATGATAAACATCCATACTTCTCTACTAAAAATACAAAGCCTAAGGTATGAATAACGTATCAGTGGATAGAATCTTTTACCGACTTCTGATATGCATAGGCTACTCGTTGGCACACCCAGGTTGAGACAACTGAAAATGCTGTCCCTGCAATACGAACTCTTATTGTACAGTAGATCAAAATATGAAATGAGAAAATGGTATTCTCTATGTCCAGGGTAGAGAAAGTTATGTGACTGGATCACATTGTGCATTATTTTCGTGGATTTCAATATTTATTTACATCAATAAATTAATCTAATTAATCTAATTTGTCCAAGTCCCGTATCATGCACTTCCAAAGCTGCCTGCCAACAATACACTGTTGTCATGAGAAGTGTATGTTCAATGTGACTCGTGTTTGATTAAATTTATAATAGGTATTTCGTCTCCTCGAAAACATTTGATTTTTGGCATTTAAAATCAAAATTTTGCAATATCCTTTCTTAGTTTTCACTTAGGTCTATATTATGAAACGAAGGTATTAGCAAAATTCCAAATCTCTAACTATTATAGTTTAGGCTCTACGTTGATTCTCTGTCAGTCAGTCAGTGATTCATTCATTCATTCAGTCAGTCAGTCAGGACAAACCCACTTTTATATATATATATATTTATTTCATGAACCAATGGACGGGATTATGAGTCCACCCAATGTTTTTAAAAAGTTGGCGCCACTGTCTATATTCAACCATTTTTTCTACCAAGGCGGCCTCTTTTTCATTTTTCTTGGCATTGACAACGGTTGTTGAGCATGTGTGAATATATGTTTCTGCTTGTATATTCTTCAAGACTTCGTCAGATAGATGTATCAATCTTGTTCAAGACGGGACGCACGAGGGCTGTTTACGTAAAATTGCACCGGACGCACGAGGGTTGTTTTGATGAAGCGACCACTCGCTTTGGGACGCAAAAGGGTACGACCCACTGTAAGTAGAGGAAGTATTGTCCTCGATCCTGAAATTCCATGTCTTTTGTTTTCGATATAAATACACGTATTGAGGTACCCTGAATCCAAAAATATTATTTTCAGAAACTTGTTTCTGTGTCTGATCAGCTTAGCAGCCCGACAAAGAGAAATCGTGTAAAGACAGACATCTACTGACGCCGTGAGGTAACATGATGATTGATGACAATTTTCTCTTAATTCAATGCCACTGTTAAATCAATACAATTTCATTTTCGACACAATCAAAAGCCTTGCTGAGGGCGCACAAGAAGCCCTGGGCCAGGTTCTGAGTTTCAGACATAGCAAGTACTTCAAAATTGCCTGAAAATAACTATAATAGAATTTATCTATCGGTAGCTTTCACGACTTGGAATGTTTACAATGGCTCCTGGTGTCAGTGTTATGAAGACTGAAGCCAGTTCATGGCATTGACACGGCTGGCATTATAAATGTATCATTTCTATCCAATGTTGTATCAAGTCAAAACAATGAAAACTATAACAGTATGACGGTAGCGTGTTGGTTACAGGTCATGGGCATGGATGTAAAGAGGGCAAGGAGAACTACAAAACAATTCCCAATCATGAAACCTGGTATAATTGTTCTATCGCAATGCAAACCTGGTTATTAACAAGATGAATTTAACCAAGACCAATTTCAAAACTTTATTTATTAATACTAGGTTTGTTCGCAAAGCAGTCAGAAACCAGGAACAAATCGTTCGCGCATGCGCTCTTTCTCCACACGCGTTCGCAAAGCGAGAATCCGTGATTCTGATTTCAATCTTCTGTTCGCAAAGCTCTCACGGGCAGTTTCTGTACTATAAGAAAAATTTGCAGGCTCTACCATGAACTGTTATCAGAGACATGCGCAGTAACCTATTTTCACGCGCCTGACTCCTCCCTCCAAATCCTTGCTCCAGATTTATAAGCATAGGCTACTTATATGTATGAATAATGGAAGATAATTAAAAGTTTCCCAAAATATAGTTTATATTGCCGATGTATATTGCATGTATAACATGTTAAAGGGAAATATATAGGATATTTTATTTGCATATCATATCGATTAAACGCAGAAACTATCGATTCCAAATTCTTCTAACCGTTCGCAAAGTGCAAATCACGGGTAAGTTACAGACTGGACATGCGCAGTACAACCAATTCTCAAGGAGTCACGGATTTGCTTTGCGAACAAACCTATTATTATTTTATTGGTTAGCAGGCCTGGGTTTGATCCCGGTGACTCCTCGCTAAACACCAATTACTTGCTCTTCGGAAGGAGTTCGCTATGTTGTACGTTCATCTGCATTGCAAAGCTTCGATTTAATGAGCGAACTGATTTCTGTTCAATGTAATTTCAAGTCTAATATTCTTATTGAAATTCTCAAGCCACAAGAAATGAATGGCTCACTTGTTCATTCAGTACTAACGTAAGAAACTTGACGACAAAAAGGGAAACTCGTAAGAATTCTCCAAACTTTATTCAAACTTAAGCATTCTTTTGTTGGGAATTCTTCCATTTACAGGAAACCTTACATTCCGGGCATTCATTCAAAACTCAAAGCACCTTATATAAGAGACTGAGCTCGTTATAAAGGAGAGACTTCTCTTTCATTTCTCTGACAAGGAAGGAGCTATACGAGAACAAAAAGACAATTTTATGAAGAACATTGACCCTCAAGTAGGAATGTATGCGCAAGAGCTGTGAATTGTCAATATCAGTAAATAAATAAAAATCAGGTAAACTGATGTAACAAAGTGCTAGTTTTTGTTTAATCAGTTATCATTGCAATTATGATATGCACAATATGTATTTTTTTAATTGATTTCCAAGTTAAGCTCCAGATTTATTCATTAAGCAGGGCTTGCGGAAGAACATCAGCTGTACTGTACAGATTTGTAATATCTTGACAATCGCACACTCACATAAAAATAAAAAAATAAAAAAGTCAAATTCGTCGGCTCGGGATTTGAACCATTGAACTGCAGAATGTGAGTCCAAGACGTTACCATCTTGTCCACCAGGGTCAGATTAACAGTCTAGTTGGATAAGCGTACGTAAAGCAATAATGTTATTTGTCATAGCCAACTGCATTTTAATCTCCAAATCCTTATAAGATCACAGTAAAACAATTGACTATGTTGTCATGATAACTGATTTGACTTTCATAAATTCTTTCGAATACGTATATTTGCATAAAATAGGGACTAAATAGGGAATTACTCCGAAACCGTTCAACCGATTTTATCCAATATCAATAGATATGTTCCCATGGACATTATAAATGTGTACACCAAGTTTCATGGAAATCCGATAAAGCATGTTTGAGTTACCGCGTCTTTAAAATAGACACTAAATTGGGTTTTACTCGGGTACCGGTCTACCGATTTGGTCCAATATCAGTAGACATCTTCTCATGTACATTATAAATGGGTATACAAAGTTTCATGAAAGTCCAATAAAGCATATTTGAGTTGTCGCGACTTCTTATATATTAGCATAAAAGTCACTAAATTGGGCATAATTCCGCTACCGGCCTACCGATTTGGTCGAATATGAATATAAGTCTTTCCATGGACATTATAAATAAGTATACCAAGTCTCATAAAAATCCGATCAAGCGTAATTGAGTTATTGCGCCTTTAAAATAGACACTTCGTTGGGTTTTACTCCGGTACCGGTCAACAGATTAGGTTCAAACTCAATAGGCTACTTCTCTTTGACGTCATAAATGCGTATACGAAGTTTCATGAAAATCCGATACAGCGTATTTCAGTTATGGTGCCTTTCTAATATAATACTATTAAAATAGGCACTAAATTGGACATTACTCCGGTACCGGTGAACCGATTTGGTTCAATAACAATAGGGTTCTTTCCATCGACATTATGAATGTTTATACCAAGTTTCATGAAAATCCGAAAAAGCGTACATGAGTTATGGTGCGTACAGACGTACGGACAGATGGACAGACATTTTTTCGTCCCCCACACAATCTCATAAAGTACCATACTGGCACTTAATAAATGGTGCAAAAATGTTGCACAAACTTTCCCGCATATACGTCTTAAAGGCTACACAGAAAGAAGTAAATTATAGAAAAAATAAAATTTTATTTATTACAATTTTATAAAACTAACAAGTATCTAGAACGGAAAGCATCAATGCATCAATGCTTTTGCTGTGAAATAATAATAATAATAATAATAATAATAATAATAGTATTAATAACTTGGGGTTTGTATGGTGTCAATCTCAATAGCAAAAAAGGACGATAGATTGAGATATATCCGAACAATAGAAACAAATTCTGCAAGAATGAGTTATTACAAGAGCCTACTGGTAAATTTGGATGGCCACGAAATTTGATTTGAACCCAGGACCTCTTTCCTATTACCTTAAACCACCTCGCTCTAATTGATTTTGGTGTGTCCATTAGACTTTGGTAAACTGACTACATTTCACAACAATAATTATACTATAGTATTATTGTTACTATGGGCAAGTAAAGAATATTCATATTTTAATCAAAATGTTTGTTCTGAAATTCGCATTTAAGTCACGTTATTTCGTTTTTATCTTGATGCCTATTAATTCTATAAAGAAATGTGTTTAAAAAAAAATGTTCTATTTAATTTTGTCTACAACTTTACTGTGGTACGTTTTCATGTATCGCCTACTGTAATGGAGATAAGATGGAAAAATTGAAAATGAGTACGAGTAAAGTACCCCCTAAGTTATTTTTGCAGAGAAACGGATATAGCCATTTTATTAGTCATAGATAAGAGTTTCTAAATTTCACATTTTTATTAAAATCGTTAGAGCCAATATTTCAAAAATAATTTTTTTTTTTTTAAGTTTTCATGAAAAGTCCCCGTAATATTTCAGTTATAAAACCCAAATTCTGGGCGGTTCGATAAAATTTCGAAAAAGTCCTTGATTCAAAAATTGAAGTAAATACAATTGACGCTGTGCTTGTCCACAGCTAGACAGACGGACAGACGTCATTCCAAAAAAAACTTTTTTCCGTTTCCAGGCATCGTGAAATATGCTTTCTCGGTGTTATCTCGATTTCGATTTTTTGTCACGATCACAATACTTTCTCTATACTACGTATATGCGAGAAAGAAAAATGAAGTAAAGACATGCCTAAGATTGAAACTGTAAAATTCAACTATAAATGTGATTTAAGTTATTTCATGTCTGCAATAATACAAATTCCAAAACTTAGAGGATTTAATATAAATGACGCACATATCTGATGCGAAAAAAGCAAAGATGTAGGCACTGATTGCAGGAAATGTGACGTTCCACAGCTCGAACAGGAAATATAAGAAAAAACCTGTGGCTTAAAATGTATAGTGTGATTCTCGTGTGGAAAGTATGTTTAAACAGAATCGAGACGAACACAATGTCCTCTACATTGGAAACATATGTGATCTAGTTGGCTTTGTTACGTCAACCTTATAAACAAAATCCGGGTGGCAACGAAAAATCACACATACACAAGTAATTGCCGCTGCCAACCTCTCATAACCTACCTTCCAGATGATCTAATAAGAAATAAAGAATGATAAGAATAAAATATTATATCCCATTTCTGCAATACTATAGGCCTATATACAGTGAGTCCCGCTCAAGAATTGACTAATCATGTGGGTTTCTGCGTCGCGGCTAACTCCCGAGCGATCGGGTGAAATATCTACGCAAATAAAGTCGCGAACGGTGTAATACGAAGTTCAGGTTCTCACATTTATAGTCGGAATTACAATGAAAATAACCACGTACCTCATTACAAGAGATGTTGGAATTGTCCTCCTCTTGCACCCACATAACACTGGCATCTTTTCAGGAAATTTTCTTTCACGCACATAAGTTCAGCTTCCAATATACAGTTAATTTCTCTTGTCATATTGTCTTTAAGTTCTTCTAAGAGTATGTCACTATTATTTATGGGAAAATTTGAAAAATAAAGTGTATAGGTCAACTTCACATACATTATCATACGTGGTTTGCAATATGCTATAGTGCTGTAATGCCGGTTGTCGACCGAGAGCTAAGCTAGGTTTGTTTAGCTTAGCTCACATACAGTGAGGGATATCATATGTAGTTGTGCCGACAAAACTACATATGAAATCCGGCACAACTATATATGAAAACCCTCACTGTATGTGAGCTAAGCTAAGCTAAGTTAGCTTAGCTCTTGGTCTACAACCGGCATAAGGCTATGAGATATATTATGACGTTTGTATATTTCACTACAGCCTGCACCACGCCTGTAGTTATTATTTTATTTCTTTAAGTAATAACGAAATACAATGTCATTTATTATGTGCCAGTATGGTACTTTATGAGATTTTGTGGTGGACGAAAAAATGTCTGTCCGTCTGTCTGTCCGTCTGTCCGTGTGTCTGTACGCACCATAACTAAATTACGCTTTTTCTGATTTTCATGAAACTTGGAAAACACATTTATAATGTCCATGGGAAGAACCCTATTGATATTGAACCAAATCGGTTCACCGGTACCGGAGTAATGCCCAATTTAGTGCCTATTTTAATAGATTATGGCGCCTTTCTAATAGAAAGGCGCCATCACTCAAATATGCTGCATCGGATTTCCATGAAACTTGGTATACCCATGTATGACGTCCATAAGAAGTGCCCTATTGAATTTGAACCTAATCTGTTGACCGGTACCGGAGTAAAACCCAATTTAGTGTATATTTTAAAGACGCGGTAACTCAAATACGCTTTACCGGAGTCTTATGAAACTTGGTATACACATTTATAATGTCCATGGGAAGACGTCTATTCATAATGGATAAAATCGGTTGACCTGTTTCGGAGTAATGCTCAATTTAGTGTCTATTTTATGGTAATATACGTATTCGAAAGAATTTATAAAAAAAATGAAAATCAGTTATCTTGACAACATAGCCTATTGTTTTACTGTGATCTTATAAGGCCTTGGAAATTAAAATACAGGTAGCTATGACAAAAAACATATTGATTTACATGCGCTTATCCAACTAGACCGTTAAAATGACCCAGATGGCCGAGATGGTAAACCTTTCTTCTTCCGTAAGCCCTGCTCAATGAATAAATCTGGAGCTTAACTTGGAAATCAATTAAAAAAAAAACACACATTCTGCATATAATAATTGCAGTCATAACTGATTTAAAAAAAAAACATACTGGCACTTTGTTACATCAGTTTACCTGATTTTATTAGTTTCTCTAAACGTACCATAAATACGAGTATTATACGTAGAGGAAGTATCTTATTCCATGTCCAGTTTTCAATTTTAACACAAAATTTGAGGTTCCCTTAATTTAAAAAAAAAATCCATTTTCAGAAACATATTTGTGGGAGTGTCTGGGAATGAAAATTTGTGCAAAATAAGATTTGATATTTGATTAAAATATCTCCTGGAAACTTGGAAATGATCAGAATATTAACCGGAAGCGATCAACAATGTTGAATAGGAAGACAACAGAAGGCCTATATTTTTATTGAAGAATAGAATGTGGAACACAAGAATATTCTACCCTTGATGTTAATTAGGATTTTAGTATGCTATGTGTGTGTTCTGATAACGAGAATTACGTTTTCACATTAGATTCCTGCTTGAACTTGTGTTCTTACAATCACACTGCGATGGCTACTTCTCCGAATTATGTGCTCTACTAAGTTATTATGTTACTATTCCTAGAAATCTGCATACCTACACATTTCCTAGAAGTATCGAGGAGAACAGATTCTGTATCCCACTCATTTTCACAATTTGCTGTTTCAACACTTCGATTCTTCGCTTTTAAAATCGTTTTCCAGTGAAAAACTAATGAGATCATTATCTCTGGAGGGGACGAGACTAGCTCCGAGTCAGCAATTTTCAGTGCTGACGCTCTTGATGGGCATAATTGTTGCAATCTTAACACCACTTTTAATAAGTCAATGAAGTGAACTCTCCTGTGCAATGAAATGAATTGAAAATACACTCATTGCTCCGATTGGAACAGTCTTCATAATCCTATTACTTGATATTGCTTGCGAATATCAACAGATTCGTTCAACACGATCTATCCGTGTAATGCACAGTTTCTATTGTAATAACGTTTTGTAAACACACCAAACAGAATCTCGGCAATGCACTTTTTCGTAATGTAGGCTACATTCATTGATAAACTTCATTTTCCACTAGTGCTGATAAATTAGTTTTAATATAAGATAATTTTTTCACCTTATGCACTAGTATTAAATATATATTGATGTGAATGGGTGTTGACAAGGAATCTGTTACGTAGTTTTTATGTACCTGTTGTTTAATCGTTAGATATACACGTATATATACAGTAACATTATAATACAATAGTCAGTGATTTTTTTTTTAATTTATGAGTATAAAATATTTTTTATTTCTATTTTGGTACCAAAATTGTAGTATTTTGCGTTTAAAGTTTTGAATATTACAATTTAAGGTACTTAGTTATTTTGTTATATAGATACAGCTTATTGATTAGTCTTGTTCAGGTAAATTAGAATGTTCTGGTATACTCTTGTGAAAAGTTATATAAGCATAGAAAGAGTTAAACATTTAAATTAAAAACATATATACAAGTACTTGTACGTACATAATCTGAGTATTAGAAGATACGTCCCATTAAACCATATATACAGATTTTATCTTCTATTACCAAAAGATTACACATATAATAATTGTAAGTTTCAGGTATATAGTAAAAAACCTTCCGCTAATTAGCATTGATATTTCAGTCCAAGATGAGGTGTAGCCTTTTTAGCTGTATAAGGAGATGTGAAGTTACATAAATATCTATTTAATACTAGTGCATGAGGTGGAAAAATTATCTTATATTAAAACTAATTAGGCTACATTATCAACAGATTTAAGAACAAAACAAAGCTCCCACTAGACTAACTTAATTCTTATCTGAGTAACGCCACTTTTATAAAACTGAACAACTAAGTTTAATTTCTAACTCAATTTTTACGTGGAAATGTCTGCAAGTTTGGCTTGGTTGCCAGGTCAACATTTCTAAGCAACGAAATGTTGTAGCATTGCATGACGAAATAACTCTGTGAGTAACGAACCTAGAGCAAGTAATAGAGATTAACTTGTACATGCAAGATTCTACCTTACGAGGTCATTGAGGCATCGGACGCTATCTCTGGACGTGGTGAACCCGTGCGCAAGAGTGCGAAAAACAGTTTTTCAATAGCTCTATTTGGAACTCAACCGATAACGGTTCAAAAACAATAACCAACTTTTAATATAGGCTACAGTCAACTCTAGATATAATGCCACCATCCGATCTCTAACATTTAGTGGCACAAAGCGAGGGTGGCACTAAAACGAAATGGCATGATATAGTGCTGTATTAATTTACTGCACTTTATTATGAAAGAAAAAATTAAGTAAAAGGCAAATAGAGAACTTTAGCACATAATAAAATACTGTACAGAATCTCAGTTTATTACAGTATATGTCCAGTGCTACAGTACACAAAAGGGTTGAAAATCATGTGGGTCCATGTGAATGATTAACTACAACTGAGTAACCGTAGTGTAGTGTTCAACAGCTGAATGGACACTGGACTAAAACATGTGAAAGTTTGAAATGTTTCATTCTATAAAGAGCTCTTTCTACCTGCTCCGCCCTCACACAGGGTGTCGGTCTGACTTCTTAACATAGCTTCCTCATTCCACCACACTACATTTACAGTTAGTGGCAGGGGAACACCCACTTCTTGGAAACACAGTACAGTATGCTTCTTAAATAATCTTCCTAACATTCACGCCAGTTATAAAAACATTATGCAACTGAACAATTTTCTGCAAGTTATATTTTGTAAAAATCTTGTCTTATATTCACTGGTACTAAGTGGATTGGCACAATAACGAGCATTAATATACATTTTATATGGGAGAAGATCCGTTCACTTGCATTTATTGGCGCAGTGCGAGAGTGGCACTGTAAAGAGGTGCATTATGTCGAGGGTTGACTGTATACTGAGAATTAAACAATCTGAATTTTACATATCATATTAAAATGTGATTACAGTCGCAGAAACTGGCAATCAGAAGATAGGGAGACTAAGGAGAACCAAAAAAAACCCCGCAAACTCGTGGGAACGAGACGAAGATAAGCGACAGAGGGAAATTCAAATGAGGCCCCAAACCCTCAACCAGCGGGGCACTTCCATTTATGCATGTAGAGCCCGTCAGAGACTCCAAGGCGCAGCCATGATGGAGAGACATGCTCCAATGCCTCCTAGTTCGTGTCATTATAGGCCTTTTTAATGGGTTCTTTTGGAAGCATTTTATTTCTTTTCTGTAGCAATCAGAACTGTTATGGGAGAACTCTGTTGGACGAGCTAAGTTTTAACTGAAACAGCAAACGAAAAGCTTTCAAAGGATAAAAGAAATCGCAGCATGTGACATTTAAATAAGTAAACTCCTTCGGCTGCCCCACATATTTTACCTTGTATCGACCATAACCTTTTTCATATTGCACTCTAACTCTCAAACAAATTAAATTCCCATTCCACTTTTATTGATTCAGCTGGAATATGTACGTAGAATATTCTATTTAAGTTTGTATGATTTTTACTGTAATAATTGTAGTTGCACATACATATATTTATTATATTATTTCATTACATTGTCTTTTTATTACATTACATCTACATGTCGTACATATCTTAAAGTCCTTAAGGCCGTCCATAATAGATTATTTAAAAAGAAAGAATATAAAACTGTAGCAATAATATTTCATCACGTCAGCCTGTTGACCACACGTAAATTGGCACAAATAATACTCATTAAACAAATAATGGATAGCAACAGACTCCTTTGGTAACTACAATCCCTTATTACTACATATTATTATAAATATTAATTCATATAATCAATAATATTAATTATAATCAATTGTAGTTCGTAAAACTGTTATTGTAATGCAATATTTTATTTCAATTTCATCAAAATATATAATTTGATATGATATAACATCTGACCGGGGATTTGTACAAAAAGCTGTACCACTAAGCGCTGTGACAGAATCCAGAATGCTCTTCCTTGTGCCTTTGAGGGAGGCATTATTCGTTTGAGTGAATACCAGGTGAATTATTCAGTTCAGTGAATATTAACGTCATTACGCTGCCTGTCTTTCTTTCACTGCGCACTTAAATAAATTATGGTTCACAGCGTGG
Source organism: Ectobius pallidus (assembly GCA_964059195.1). Lineage (NCBI taxonomy): Eukaryota > Metazoa > Arthropoda > Insecta > Blattodea > Ectobiidae > Ectobius > Ectobius pallidus. The sequence continues at coordinate 15,904,788 of CAXKWD010000006.1, forward strand.
AGAAATATATATTAGGGCGGTTTTCAACATCATCCAACATTGGCACGTGTTCATGAAACAACATAATGTTGTTTGTGAAGAACATTACATGAGAATACTTCAGAAGAAAAACTCTTTTGACACCGTGATTCGAACTCCTCACCTTTTCATTGCCGTATCGTTTGTAGAACTAACCAGAGTTGGATTTAAGGCTCCAGTCGAAATCTGTCTCCTAGGATTGACCTTATTGGCCAACCTGACTGAAAGATATTTACGTCACATAGAGTAAAACATTGTCATGTAATGTTGGACAGACACAGCATTCCGTGGATTCCTGCATACATATCTACATCTAACTGATAATGTAAATAAGTGAACAGTGAAAACCCCGCCACAAAACCACTGACTATGTAGATCACTCTCAGTGATATCTGGCTATCTCAGTAGGTAGAGCAACGTCACGGGTTCGGATCACGGTGTGAGAGGGATTTTTTAAATTAGCTTCGAGTTAAAATGCCCACTGCCTGCATTCGCCCATGGAATTATGATTATTAAGTGCCAGTATGGTACTTTATGAGATTGTGTGGGGGGCGGGAAAATGTTTATCCGTCTGTCTGTCTGTAAGGGCCTGTGCGCAGTGAGACAGAGGTACGTGGGAGTTCGTCATCCTCGTACAGGGAACGTGCTTTGTAACTCAGGAAGGCGTTTATAGTGACCTCCATTGGCCACCCGATCCATGGTTAGTCTCTACGTGGCAAAGGGTGATGAATGAAAGCGGGGAGACTGAAGTACTCTCCTTTTTGGATAGGACCAAAGGTGAATGGTTATTTTGAACTTCTGGGAACAACCTAGGGCCTCACACCTCCACCCGATCCACTGTGGGTGTGTGGAAATGGCGCGTGTGAGAGCGGCAGACAGAAGTTCGGGCCATGAGTACGGCCCAGACCCATATAGGGCGTCCTACGTACCTCAGTTAGGCGTCCTGGCGCAACAGGATCCACCCGATCCGCGGTCTCGCTCACCGTGTCGTAAAGGGCGATCCTGAGGCGCGGAGAGACTAACCGTCAGATTTATAAAGCTCTCCCAGGTATAGGGGCTTAGGGCCTACCCATACCCAGCTGGCAGGCCCCTTGGAGTTCCGTATCGTGAAACCTCTGCCAGCGGAGGTTCCAGCAGGAGTTCGGATTTTGCAGTAAATGGCAACCGTGTAGATGCATCACAGTCGAGCTAAATGGCTACTTCATAGTAACCAATATGATAGGCAGGAAGTCAGTATACATTTTCACCAGTTGTATTTTTTAAGAACATTTATGAGGAGTACTAAACATTTTCTGAATAAAACCATCTAGTTTTACTATTATAAAAAGATTATCGTAATAGTTTTAAGCATAAGAACATTATATTATTCTAAGTGGATGTTGGCAATATGTTAAGCTGGCCTCGCCTATCATCTTCACCTGCTACGCACGCCTTCGGCAGTAGGACAGGGGAGGTGCCAGCAGGAACTGGTCTTCATTGTTTGTTTACCTTTAAAATCTGAATTGCATCTTAAATTTGCGATCCCTATATTTGTGAAAAGGGTCCTCCATGTCGCTTACATATAGCTACGACAACATTCTTTTCGCTTGCTCGTCTATGATTTTCACATAGTTTGCAAACTCCAGCATATCGTCAAAGTCTACGCGGGAAGTTCGTGCCACGTGGCTTGCAGACGGAAAGGTGACAGTTCTGGGAGACCGCTAGGGGTTTGCCAGGTAGCAGACCTCTGTCGATAGCTGCCACATAGGTAGGTAAGCATGCTTACTTGGGGGAGGACTATAGATTCGGCGGTGAGGTAGCCAGGGAGTGGGCTGTTAGCCCCCACGTGCATGCGCGTGGTAGTCTACTAGTTGGGTTGGCCTCTGGCGGGCCGTGGTTGGTGTTACCTACACTGAATTAGGTACCGGAGCATTCTGCATGGCGCTTTGGGGTTCGGAGGCGACTAAATGCCCCGGTACCATGGCTCTGCTGGATTAGCTCGACTCTCCCCAGCAGATACCGAGAGATAGATATAGGAAGAAGGATAACATACGGAACGGCAATAGAGGGAATAGAAGGAATAATGGTATGACATCTTGAGAGTCATAGTTCTTGTTTTATATCATCGAAGATATAAAAACCAGAGAGCTGAGAAAGATAATGTCCAGTAGAAAGAGACTGAGATAAGCAAACAGATCGAAAGTAATCTCAGAAGATGAACAAATAGAACGAAAGATGAACAAATAGCACGAAAGTTAATTCAGAATGAATTAAAAGCAGAACCAAAGTCTCTAAAGACTTAATCAGAAGAATTATCACTTGCCACAAGCCAAAGAGAATAGAAGATATAAAACAGATAGAACGAAAGTACAATCAGAACGTACACAGAGTGTGGCCTATGGTCGAGGGCTTTGAAAATATGACAATGGCCTTAATATGTATGTATGTATCTATGTCCGTGTGTCTGTACGCGCGATAACTCACATCCGCTTTATCAGATTTTCATGAAACTTTGTATACGCATTTATAACGTCCATGGGAAGAACTCTATTTATATTGGACCAAATCAATTGACCGGTACCGGAGTAAAACCCAATTTAGTGTCTATTTTAAAGGCGCGATAACTGAAATACACATTATCGGATTTTCATGAAACTCGGCATGCGTATTTATAATGTGCATGGAAAGACGACTACTGATATTACACCATATCGGTTGGCCGGTACCGGAATAATGCCCAATTTAGTGCCTTTTTAAGGCAACATGTAACAAAAGGCGCGATAACTCAAATATGCTTTATCGGATTTTAATGAAACTTAGTATACGCGTTTATAATGTCCATGGGAAGAAAGATATTGATATTTGACCATATCGCTTGATCGGTATAAGTAATGCTCAATTTAGTGTGTATTTTATGGTAATCTATTACGTAGAAAGAATTTAACAAATGCAAATCGGTTATCCTGACAACATATTGTTTTACACTTATCATATATGACTTTGTAATTTGCAATACAGTTAACCATGACATATTCTTTTACATTTGATTATCAAACTAGTCAAATGTATATTTCGTTCATCAAGTTGAATACTGTTTATATACAGAAGATATATTGCTATGAAATAATTAGGCCTACGTACATTAAGTTGAGTTTTTCGCCAATGTATTTTGTGAAATGTTGACATATTTTAAGAATTTCTTATTTCAGTGTATACGAGTTTGAATTAAGGTTAAGTATGTTCTTCCACAAGCCCTGCTTAATGAATCGAACTGGAGCTTAACTCTGAGATAGATTACAAAAATAACTTATTTTGTTCATATCATATTTGCAATCAACTTACCACTGATTAAATAAAAAAACATTCTGGCACTTTGTTATATCATTTTACTTGATTTTATCATTATTTAATCTCAGGGATGGAAAGCCTGATTCGCCGCAGAGGCATATTGATTGGTGCATAACACACTATACAAACCAATGGGATATGACGGGGGACGGGTCCAACAGAAAGTATTTATACAGGCATTAAGACAGTAATCTGCCTTTCTTGTTCAGCTCTCTATTTCCCTCTATTTCGACAATATTCACTTCTTACTGTAATTTCATACTTTTCCTGTTTATAAGTATTTATTATGACTATAATTCATGTTTAACTCATTTCACAAGTAAGACTTGTACATTTACTGTTTGTCATACGTCATGGAGAAACGAAGTAAATAAAATAGTTGTAGTACGTAGTACAGCTAAGATGCAAACATGTACTTATGTGGCTATAATTAGGGTTGCCAAATATCCAGTATTTTCAATTAATCTTGCACCAAAATTCCGGGTCCCTTATTTTTCAAGATATAGACCAACCCGCATTTCCAGAATCCACTCCATTAACTTTATTTTCACTTTAGTTCAAACTGACAAAATTTATACAGAAAGGGGACGATCTATTGCCAAATACCAGCAAGCAAGCAAGAACTTAAAATATGACAGTTTGTAAATCACTGTTTTCTCTCAGGTGTTAAATCCCTGCCCTCATGTGTTTAATGTTGCATTGGCAGGAATGTTTGTTTTGTTAATGTAGAGTATAATAGAGATGTGACAAGGAGTAAATTACATAACGTATTGAGATATTACATCTAATACATTATTTAATAATTTCTCAGAGGGATTTTGAGGAAGTATGTTCCTTGGAATCCCATCTAGTAACTACCGAATTCACTTATTTCGAGGGAAATTTATTTTCTCTTCTTCGTGCGACTCGTGGTTCCTGGCACCTCGGTCTGCCTTGCAGTTATCTTATAGTCTCGGCAAGTAATTGCGCATCCATATCCGTTGTCTTGTAGCTGGTTTATTGCCACAGTACGGGCACAACACAATCCTACCGTGATTCGGATTCTTCTAAAATAGTCGTTCCCGAATTCCCTAACTAAGTATCGAATAGTCGTTACACGGTCATCTTCTTTCCTCACTAAGAACTGGCTAGCCACCACCGCTACAAAAAAATTAAATGCCATAATATGAGAATTCTGCAGACCTGGAGCAATGCACTGCGTAACTAGTAGTTAAGAGACAAGAGGGAGCAGAGGTTATTTGCTCTTTGCATTGAAAAGCACAGGATCTGTATAAAGGCACTCACATGACTTATAAAATTCCATTGAGTTTTCTTTTCCCCTCCACTCCAAGTCTCTCTGCTCTCTGAAACAAAGACACTCACTAATTGAGTTGTGTTTTTGCAAGAGTTTAACTTTGAAGCAAGTAAACGAAGTTAGACTAGCAACTTTGAGACTCTTTGGGGCAAGTCTTCGAAATAATTGATGTTTGATGCTTTTTGTATTCAATTTGGGAAGAGGAATTTTTGTCTTTGTGAATTTTCATTCGTCGGAGAACATGTTCAAGGTATGGAACCTTACTGGATTACTACGTAAACTTTGCAAAGTTTATATCCCACAGAGATTAACATAATCTAGAGGAGTATATTTTATCTTCCTTATGTTCCTCAGCAAGAAAAATATACTTTTTGTGAATTCATGCCACTTTACAAACATTTCATTTTTTCTTAGTAAAGCTATGTTTAGTAAGTATTTATATACAGAAGGTTTTAGTTATTAATACAATCTGGTAAACTGATGCAAAGGTGCCAGAATTATTTTGTTTAATCGGTGATAATTGCATTTATCTCTCTCTCTCTCTCTCTCTCTCTCTCTCTCTCTCTCTCTCTCTCTCTCTCTCTCTCGAATCCTATGCCCCAATGTTGGGGCGAAGGGCCTCCAAGTGGAGGTTTCTGTTTACCGATGTGAATTTTGTTACGCTTATTTTCCTAGAGAGGGCAGAGGGACAGGTGCTAAGCCCATCGCCCCTTAACCCCCCTCCGGAAACTAAGGTATTACTTGGACGTGAAAGGACATGAAAGGGCCGAGAAATTTTGTCCAAAGGCTCTAATTTAGGCTTGGAGTTCTTTTACGTGCCGTAAATCTACGACACGGGCCCCCCCAGCTTAATGTCCTTCTTGGAGGACTCCGTGTCCAGGATTTTTACGTCCTGAAAAACCCATCGAGTGCGGCCGGGTTTGATCCCGCGACCTTCGGATCTAAGAAATGGGCACGCTACCTCTAGACCACCACAACTGACAACTGCAATTATGATATGCAGAAAATAAGTTATAATTTTAAATAGATTTCCGAGTTAAGCTCCATATTGTTTCATTATGAGGGCTTATGGAAAACCGAAGGTCTAGTTTATTAAAAATTAGATTAACATCGTGGAGCATTAACAGAACTATACAGATTTGTGATATCTTGACAATAGCACACTCACATAAAAATAGAAGAAAAAGTCAAATTGGCCGGCTATTGGATTTGAAACAGGGACCTCTAGAATGCGAGTCCAAGACATTACCATTTCGGCCACCTCGTTCGGTTTAACGGTCTAGTTTGACAAGCATATGTGCAGGAATAGCCTATGTGGGTAGTGTTATTTGTCAAATATAAATGTATTGCAACTTCCAAAGTCGTATATGAATACTATAAAACAGTATGTTCTCATGAGAACTGATTTGCATTTGAAAAATTCTTTCTAATATACTACCATAAAAAAGGCACTAAATTGGGCATTACTCCGGTACCAGTCAACCAATTTCGTCCAATATCAATAGGCTTCTTTCCATGGACGTTATAAATGCGTATACCAAGTTTCATGAAAATCCGTACAGACACATGGACCGACAGACGGACAGACAGTCGGAGAAACAGACAGACAGACGGACGGACATACAGACATTTTCCCGTCCCCCACACAATCTCATAGTCTGGCACTTAATAAATAATTAAATAAATGGCTAGTTCTAACGGTCTTGAATAAAACGTGTTGCATAATATTTCTCACATAACACACGTGCTGATATTTGTATTATTCAGTATTTTAAATGGCGGAAATTATTACGCAATCTTCGGCTTAGGGGTAATCGAACAGGCGATTCGCTAACTACTTTACGGAAAACACTTGACATAAAGGTTTATTATCTTATAACAAAAATAACTTTAAAAATAAAGTAGACCTACTAATAATTGTCCTAAAATATACACATATTTCTTTTATTATTATTATTATTATTATTATTATTATTATTATTATTATTATTATTTTCATTATTATGGCAACTGCCTAGTTTGCATCCTTCAAGGCATGTGTACACATTTTTATACTTTTTCTCTCTAGTGTGTGTTCTCGTTGGTCAAGATGTCTTACAACATCTAATTCTAATAAATCCGGGCATAATTCCACTCATCTTCTGGTATTTTCTTTTATATTATATGAAAAAAGAACAATCAATTTTCAGCGGTTTCGCCATGGTAACGCTAAATATCGATAGAGTACATACAGAGTACAGTGATAGACCACACCGTCCAGGTGAGTGATGAGTGATCAGAAGGGCCCGAATTCTGATGACCTAAAATTGTTTGAAAAATTACCTATAAAATGACCCTAAATTTGAAAGAAAATGACTTGATATTTATAAAAAATGACCTAAAACTGAATATTTATAAAAAATTATTATTGTATACACAAAGTTTTAGACTAATTTTTACATCATTGTAAAAACTGTAAATAACTGTAATGGTGTGAATGTTCTTTTCTCACGGAAATTTATACTGGCATATCCTTTTGCGGTCTACCGAATTATATTATTGTTTATTGAGGGTAAACAGTAGTTTGCACTCTCAAATCCAAGCAGATGCCAAGTCAATCTAATAACAATAGTAATATAATACTAGGATAGATGACAACACTTTTCCTTCTTGCTAATGAATACCAGTCATTAATACAAAAGATGATAAACGAAACAATCTATTTGAATGAAGTTACAATTCAGAAATGCAAATTCAGTTGATGGATGACCAGCTTCTAAAGAGAGCAGTGGACACACAGATTCGCATGGAAACAGGGATCCACGAACCTTATCTGAAAGCAACTAAATGTCCTAAAACTATGGAAATTTGATTGTACACATGTGAAAATGAATATAGAGATGAATAACAGACAATTATAAATGAAATGATACAGAATAACAAACTTAACATCCAAATTCAGATTTGGCGCGAAGAAATCACAAGTGGTTATAAATATAATGTAATCGTAGAATGTCATGCAGGCCAATATTTCACTGTTTTCAATATAAATTATTTTTTTATCAATTTAGTTATTTTACACGATAAAGTACATAATCTATGATTAAGAAGTGATATACACCAAAATGAGGGAAGGTCCAGAAATGTGATCATCATCATTATTACTATTATTATTATTATTATTATTATTAATATTATTTATTGCTATCATCAACACCACTATAGTGTTATGGATAGAAGTCAATTACAAATGTCTTACACATAACACACAAAAATACAACACATTAAAAATCATATCAAAATTGGCATTAAAGTATTCATTGATGTTGTAAAATGGATATAGTGTAAGCCACTTTTTCAATTCGTTCATAAATTTGTTAAGACTCACAGTGTGAGCTTCAAAGGGCAGTTTGTTTAACATATCGATAGCAATTACACTAAACCAATCTTTGCTCTTAGTGAGTCTAACAGAGGGTTTGACAATAAAATAAATGAATCTATTGGAGTGATTATGTAGACCTTTTGCCTAGTAGTAAACTTATTCAGGTTCATCTTTATCATGCTTAGACAGTTCAAAATGTATTGATTTATAAAAGTTAAAATACCTTCTTCTATAAACAATGGTTGGCAATGGGCATCATAGAAAGCCCCTGATATGCGAATAGCTTTCTTTTGCAAATGAAGACTTTTTCATTATGCAAACACAAAAAAGTCACTCAAATATTTTTAGTCTACAAGTTTTTAATTGCAAGCTACATAAATGGTTAATTTCAAACCGATTTTATTCTTATGTTAGTTGAAATAGTTTAGCAATTGTAACTTGGACTCGCATTCGGGAGGTCCCAGGTTCAAATCCGGCCAATTTGACATGATTTTTTTCATGGTTTCCTCAGTCGTAAAGGCAAATCACTAATTGGATATTTGCATACAGTGAATCATCCTCATCATTTCATCCTGTATCATATCCATTTAAATTAATATCAGTTGAAATTTACTCCATGTAAATACATTAATAATAGGAACAATTGGCAAGCAATGGTTCCATGTGTAGACACAGATCCCAAAATCCTGATATAGCCTTGAAGCTAAAAGGAGTACAAACACAGCAGCTGAAATAGTATAATAACTAAGATATGTATGGAACGTGCCTATTGCCTGTATTTGTGGTTAATGATATTAAATATCTGTCTACTTAAGAGTGTACCATTTCATTTGTTGTGTAAGTTATGTGTTGTTTTGTTCCTTGTCTCTCGTTCGGAGACCTCGGATTTTTCTGAGGTAGGGAGGTCTGGCAGGGGTACACTCAGCTTCGTGATTCCAGTTGATAGAGAAGTAGCGGCTCCGGTCATGAAAACCATCATTAACGGCCGTGGGTGTCGGCATGCTGACCACATGCCCCCAATCATGCCATCAGCGTGTGATAGATGACGCAGCGGTCGGGTGGTAGGCCAAGTCCCTCCAGGGATGTAGCGCCACGGGGTTTAGTTTAGTTTTTCTCAGTAGGGGAAGTAACCCTATACAAATGCTGTGTTGGAAGTGGCTAATGAAGTAGTAACAAGTAAGCAATCTCATTCATTTCTCATGTAAATTGGAATTCCGTTTGGAGTTTTCTGAAAGTTTATTGTGAGGCAGTGTGGATGCGGTCATGGTGGCTTGTGGTTGGCCACTTGCCCAGAGGAACGGAGTAACTATAGTGTTGGACTCAGCTTAACTCCTCTGGAATGTGGGGAAAGATAAGGGGCTGTATTGGTCTTTCCCCATATTCCAGAGGAGTTCAGCTGAGTCCAACACTAAACCAACACCTCGGGAACAATTAAGCTACATTAATAACCGTATAATTTAAGTTATAAACGGTTTAAGTAGGGATATAACATGGGGACCGGTATTTGGGTGTAGCTAAAGGCCTCATGCTGTACATAGAACTTATAATATTAATGACGTAATGAGGGGAAATAATCATAGAGATTATAGCTGCCTGAAAAAGAGTTACAAAAAGATACAACCCATCAAATTCTGTCTATAAAATACTTTATTTTGCAATATAAATAATGTTTTGCACTAATTAGTGGTACTTACGAATATTGTTGCCGTGGATCGTAACTTGACATTCCCGCACGCAATCTGGTTGCTATGAAAACAAAAGAAATCTCCGTGTGGTAATAGTATATTGCGATACAAGTGCCGTAAGGCATGATTACGGATCATGGAAATAGTTTGAAAACACGAGGCGCTTGCGCCGAGTGTTTTCAATTTTCCGAGATCCGTAATGCGCTTACGGCACGTGTATTGCATGCTATTTTTTGCACGATGATTATTTATATAAATTTAATTATATTAATTTTGATATTACCTGAAAATATTATGTATAATCATTCTTGAAGATAGATGTTTATTTCAGAAAGTGATTCGCATGTGTTTGTTGTTATGGGAACCGAATATTTGTCCTGGGGGCCTTGTCCATAAAGGCTTGTATTATGAAGTGTATCGTAATGAATTATGACGTGGAGCAAGCACCGTAAGTAATTTAACCGCATCGCAACGCCCATAGCAACAAGATTGTGTGGGAATGTCAACTTACGATCCAGCAACATTCGTAAGTACCACTATTTAGTTAAGGAGCGCAAAAAAATTATAAGAAGCACAAGTGCCGTAAGTAAAACCATCAGACCGGAACCAAGGCCCCCCATAAGAAGCACAAGTGCCGTAAGTAAAACCATCAGACCGGAACCAAGACCCCCCAGTTTGTGGCGACTTTAACAGGACAAATATTCGGTCCCCATAACAACCAACATATGCGAATCACTTTCTGAAATATATCATCCATCTTCAATAGTGTATAAACATAATATTGTCAGAATTGATGAACTTCATTATTCCAATGAGGGGTATGTATTTGTTAAAAAATATTTCAAACCACCTTATACCCTCATTACATTTAGGTTAGGATATTATAAATAACAAAATTAATATTAATTGCAAATAAATCATATCTAACTCCTCTTTATTCGTATACTTGTTAACAGGCTGATGATGACTTTAAGAAAAGTCGAAATGCATTCCACATATTAATTACTAGGATAACGTTTGGAAATTTGCCATCAACATCTTAATATTACAAGAAGACAGAAGATAAATTTTCACCAGTTACAACATTACGAAACATCCACAAGAAAGGAAGAAAGAATAAAGAAGAAAAGAGTAAAGAAGAATCTCAACAAATAGGACATTTTAACAATATGCTTAATACTGTAAGTACACGGCTTATACAAGTGCACTCAAACATTTAAGAAATTTGTTTGTTTACACAAAAGGACACAAACCTAACTAAATTATTTTATATCAACCAACATAACTGTTTTAACACAGTTATCTAGACTATTTACGTGTGCACAAATACACAAGACACTTTATAATCTGGTTTTAACACACAAGGACGCTACTTGTATTCAAGTGAAATATTTTTGACTAACATGTATGTTCTTTAAACTTATATTGTTAATCAAACTTTTCTATGGGTTTTTTATATTTTTAATTGTAACAGACAAGATAAATTTTTAATTAAATTGCAATATATTAACGAACAATATTGTTCATACAACTGTAAATAATTTTTAATTTTTTAAAAAAAGTAAGACATATCATCTGATTGCTCATGTGATTCTTTTATATACATCGTATTGTTCTATCAATCATTCATAGTAATTTTATGAACATACAATAAACACTGTGATTCTGTATGAATGTTTGTGGCATTTTTCCTACGTAATATCCTAACCTAAATGTAATGAGGGTATAAGGTGGTTTGAAATATTTTTTAACAAATAATATTGTCAGCTAATATCTCAATTAATATAAATAATCATCGTGCAAAAAATAGCATGCAACACTCGTGCCGTAAGCGCATAACGGATCTCGGAAATTGAAAAAACTCGGCGCAAGCGCCTCGTTTCTTCAAAATCTTTCCTCGATCCGTATGCACCGCTTACGGCACTTGTATGGCAATATACTATTACGACATTGGAAATAGGAATCCATAAATTCATACACAATACTGTTATGAAAGCAGAGAAGATGAAACAAAATAGCTTTAAAATTAAATAAGATATGAAAAATTAGTTTACCAGTTTGGAAGAGACAAGCATATTAATTACTAACAATCTTTGTTGTAATTTAATTTGTGAGTAGAAAGTTGGTGGCATATTATTAAGGAATCACGCATAGTTTATAATGAAGCGTGCAATAGAAGATCTAGTATTATGTGCATAAATACTGCCAAGTGAAGTTAAAGGAGATAAGACACCAAATAGCCTTAAATGTTAAAGTTTGTTGGTTGGATTTTGTAATTTGTAATTTCAGTGTGATGTGAAACACGAGTTAGTATTGTATAATTGCTACAGTATTATTGTGTTTAGAGTTGTTTTGGTGGTGGGTTAAATCATGTGAAAGTTAATATTCTTAATTGGTTTTCATTATGGCACTCTCCGTAATTAATTTCACTTCCAAGAAGTAGCAATCTGACTTTCCATACAAAACCGAATGATTACTACGTCAACACCAGTTCTTCTCTTTAAGCCTGTATGTGTGCTATTAATATCCAGCTAGCGTGAGTATGTGAACAGCACAGTGAAGGGGAGGTTATGGTAAACATAATTAGCATTCAGAACTCCAGAACTCTAATATCAGGAAGCAAGCATACTTCATCTCCATACAAAGTATCCAAGTCAAAATATTTCACTACTAATATTGTTTACATTCAATCAATACCGACAGAAATTTCATTACGGAAGAGTAAGTTGGTTAAACCAATTATACTAACGGGATTTTATAATAATATATTACTGATACTATAAGTATAGCCATGCTCATGGTATTTATAATAAGCTACACAATTTTTACTTTTGATTACACAGAAAAGCTAATTCACAATAAATTGCTCGTAACGGTAATACTTGTGAAAGCATCTCGAATACTTTTAAAAATAAGAAATTAGTGACGGCTCACAATCACATGTTCGTAATACTAAATCTCGCAAATGAATTGTTTGCGGATCTACGTTTGCAGCAACTTTTTTGCTTCTGTTACCGTATATTTTCAACCGTTTCGGTTTGCGCTATCGATTATGATACACCCTGTATATTTGGACAATATTATTACAGTAGGCGCTTTTCTGCTATACACGTTTTACGTTGTGAGATCATTTGAGTGTTCAGTAAATGGCCTGGTACCTCCTCGAGGACTGTTTATTAAGTACCAGTATGGTACTTTATGAGATTGTGTGGGGGACGAAAAAATGTCTGTCCGTCTGTCTGTCTGTCCGTCTGTCCGTCTGTCCGTCTATCTGTCTGCCTATCTGTCCGTGTGCCTGTACGCAGGGCCGTGGAAAGAAAGCAAGGGCCCCAGGGACAAATTTTCCCGGGCCCCCGTCAAATATTAAATTCACTACCCAACTCGCCCTTTATAATGTATGCAACAAAAATATTATCTAATGATATTACATAATTATTAAGTGCCAGAATGGTACCGGTATTTTATGAGGCTTTCTGGTAGACAGAACTGTCTGACTGTCTGTCTGTCTGTCCGTGTATCTGCAAGCGCGATAACTCAAACACACTTTATCGGAATTTCATAAAACTTCGTAAACCATTTATAACGCCCATGGGACGAAGCCTATTGATATAGGACCAAATCGGTTAACTGATGCCGGGCACGAAACGGAAAATGCATTAAAATGTCCTAATTAGGAACAATTTTATCTGCATGTACCAGTTTAATCTTTTGAAAATTGTTATTTTAAATGCCGAACGTTAGTGAGGCCTACTGTCGAGTTCAAAAGAATTTTACTTCTACTTTTCAAAAATAGCTATTTTTCTTCAAGAATAATCCGTTTCAGATAAACAAATAAATTCCCTGTCACCGTTATAGGCTACGACAGGACAATGCAGATAAAATAAAGACATAAAACATAACAAGCTGTTTATTGACTTATAACCAATTTTATTTTAGAGTAAATTTAGAAAGTAAAAAAATAAAACCTGGTCTGCCGGGCCCCCTTTTGAGGCACGGGCCCCGGGGCTACGGCCCCGGCTGCCCCTCCCTCTCGTCGGGCCTGCCTGTACGCACCATAACTCAAATACGCTTTTTCGGATTTTCATGAAACTTGGAAAACACATTTATAATGTCCATGGGAAGAACCCTATTGATATTGAATCAAATCGGTTCACCGGTACCGCCCAATTTAGTGCCTATTTTAATAGATTATATTAGAAAGGCGCCATATCTCAAATACGCTGTATCGGATTTCCATGAAACTTAGTATACGCATTTATAATGTCCATGGGAAGACGTCTATTGATATTCGACCAAATCGGTTCGCCAGTACCGGAATAATGCTCAATTTAGTGCCTTTTATGTTAATATATAAGAAGTCGCGATAACTCAGATAGTCTGTGCTTTATTGGATTTTCCTGAAACTTTGTACACCCATTTAAAATGTACATGGGAAGACGTCTACTGATATTGGACCAAATCGGACCGGAGTAAAACCAAATTTTTAGTGTCTATTTTAAAGACGCGGTAACTCAAATACGCTTTACCGGATTTTTATGAAACTTGGTATACACATTTATAATATCCATGGGAAGACGTCTATTGATATTGGATAAAATCGGTTGATCTGTTACGGAGTAATGCTCAATTTAGTGCCCATTTTATGGTAATATAGGCCTACGTGTTCGAAAGAATTTATGAAATGCAAATAAGTTATCATGACAACATAGCCTATTGTTTTACTGTGATCTTATAAGGCTTCGGCAATTAAAATACAGTTAGCTATGACAAATAACACTATTTCTTTACATGCCCTTATCCAACCAGACCGTTAAACTGACCCAGGTGGCCGAGATGGTAACGTCTTGGCCTCACATTCTGGAGTTCCATGGTTCAAATCCCGAAACCGGCCAATTTGACTTTTTTTGTATTCTGCATATCATAACTACAATCATAACTGATTAAACAAAAAATTACTGGCACTTTGTTACATGATTTACCTGATTTTATCTTTAACTGCAATGATACCGCATTCACCTGGTGTTTTAACAGAATCTAGTTCAACATACGGTACTGGCAACCAATCTTCGCAGACACGTAGACCTATAAGATACAATCTACAGCTGATAACAATAAGCACTTCAATACCGCATGTTTGGATTCGTGTTTCACAACTCTATTTGCAAAAAATCAACTATCCAATTAGCAGATGTAAGCCCTCTGGTGAAACATGCTCCAACCCTCAGGCCTTACGAATAGAAGAGACTACAGCTTGGAGGTTAAGGACCTTCTGAGCACATTTAATCACAAGAAAGTGATTGCTTATTGTAAACTATAGACAAGTTGTGCGTAACCACATGAGAAGCTGACATTACTTCATTCCAAGACATTTTCCTACTTCATGCTGGCTGAAGTTCTCATTACGATTCCTGAGATTAAAGTTAAGTAAATAATTTTTTTCCTTCTTTTGAGTGGTTCGAAAGGTCGAGCGTAAAAATGTAATTATTATCTCTAAGTAAAAATATAATTGTGGATATAGTTTATTGTCATACAAGAATGGTCAGTTTCGCTGTGTATTTCTACCCAAGCTTAGATTATTTAATTCAAGTTATATACTTAGATTCAGGGCCGTAGAGGAGGACCCTGAGGGTATCCATTACTATTACTAGATTACTGAAAAACTTGCTTAAAACAGTTCGTAAAAATGGCTGTTCAAAATGATCAAATTTTAAGAATACCAAGCTTAGAATGTAGTGATTACAATCTTGGTGGCGGTCGATATATCTATAACTTCACCGCATGCTCAACTAGTAGCATTAAGTCTAAATGCAGGATGGGTTGAGATTGCAGATCATACTTAGCTGCTGGATATGTTAAATCGTAACACAAAATTGAGAAATAAAAGAATTAAAGGCCGAAATGGTAAAATTGAGGTAGAAAGTATGATTATATTCTATGTTCTTGCAATAATATTGACGCACATGGGCTGAGAAGACGGATCAAGACACAAGTCGGTTAGGTTACCAGCACTAAGTACACCATGAAAGCATAATGACAAAACATTATGCCGTTTATTCTTACTTTCAATAGAGTTACATCTTTTCCGGATACTTACAGTCTGTTTTCATTCTGTCTCGATATACTCGGCCATTACTGGTTGTGTTTATACTGTTTTTCTTTTGTCCCGGTTAATCTTGTTTACTATGTCATGAAAGAATCGTTGTTTTGGGCGCGTTCATATTTTTCTGCTTTGGGTTTTGTCGCTCGCCGAGCGTGACATCATTCTGTTGGAGGCTTGTGAAGTGTATAGTTATATTCTCGTTCTTTCCTGCATTATATTTTCAAAGAAGTGTATCTCCGAATCTATAACACACAGGAAGATAAAAATTCAGATCTTTGTTTCTCATGCATATGGGAACCATACTACAAATTTCCATCAAAATCTGTGACCGGAGGGTTACATGCCCTGGATGAATTGAGGTGGAATGATCCGATAGTGTTAATTTATTCTACTAAGTATGTACATCCAAATTAAAAGGAAATTCCTAACTACTTCTGGGTTCCATCAATTGCCAGATTTCTTCTTAAAACACATTACATAATGCCTTTGCGAATAAAAATAAAAAAATTAGGATAAGAAAGAAAGAGTGAGAATATTTGGCATGATACATTAAACCAATACACTAACTACAATTTATTGTAACTACGTTCAATATTTTCAATCCAGTATTAAATAACTTCGGCTAAAGCATTTTTAAATTCATTTTCGGACATGCAAAGTATATCAAAATTTAAAAATCTGATGTGAAATTCTCATAACTTCCTCTGCCCAAATAAAAGTTACCATGTTAGTACAATATATTATGTATATCATTCTCTTCATGTAAATTAGTTGTAAAAATGAAGATAATGTCGTTACTACATCATACCGCATCCCCGAAGAAAACATAATCTGATTCATGTACTCTCGTGACTTTCTTTAATAATAATAATAATAATAATAATAATAATAATAATAATAATAATAATTTATTATACCATTCAGCATACAACGCAATAGGTAACGTCACTGAGCCATTAAAAGAATACATCTATGTTCAGGTATTCCTGTACAATATAAAAATTATGTCTTTTTAACATACATTTATTTCTATTTTTAAAAGTATTTGCATCTCTAGTCTGCCTCAAAGACACCGGTAACTTGTTATATAATTTTATCCCAAGATACAAATGAGAATCAAGGGAATTCTGTAAACGAAATTTAGGTAACCCATATTATTTCTTCGCCTTGTACAGGGTTCGGCCAAACATCCTCTGTATTTTAATTTTCAAATAAAAAACAGATGGTTCAAAATAAAGTAACTGTATTAATATTAATGATATGTACACAGTGGGAATTTAGGGTTTTCAGTATATTACATTAGTTCACCTCACTGCTAAGTGTAAATAGACCTTAATCCTGTCTCCGTGCTCTTATAGCAAGGTTCACCATATCATTAGGCACTATATCCACGCTGCAACATTCGCACAAGACGGGAGTAGCAGTCAACTTGTGTTGCCATAACTAAAGACAAAAACAAGTGATAAACAGTAAACAAAAATTGAATAGGATATTGAAATCGCGGAATTGACATTCAGTATAGCATCCAACCATGCCGTGGACGGGAGAATAACGTGCTTACGCTGTGAAATAATTTCTAGTAAGTGGATATTCCGTTGTCGCTGTCCAGCGTGCTTTCCGGATTCACTTCCAAATTCCCCCTTGTGGTGCAGTTCAAGATCTGAACAGTATTAGCTTAAGGGTGTCAAACTTTCGAGCAAGTGGTAAGATGATTAAAAAGGGAGGGGGAAGGCCACGCAGCGGTCGAACTCCAGAAAACATTAAACTTCCCACTGCGTAGAATCATTCATGTTAATACAGCTTCTTTATTTTTATCCATATGTTTTTTATTTGAACTTTAAAATAGGGAGGATGTTTTGCCGCACCCTGTATCATAACTGTGTATATCAGAAAACAATACCTCATTCTTATTTTGTTGGTGAACAAAATTCAAACCTGTAAATACATACAATGATAGGTAAAATTCCAAATTCCTGAAAAATTGGTCTACAATGTTGGCGAGAATCGCAATTCTTTATTACTCTGATAGCCTTCTTTTGGAGCAAGAAAACCTGATTGGCTTCCCTGCTATTGCCCCAGAGCAAAATACCATAATTAAAATGGCAATGGAATATACTATAATAAACACTTAATAAGGTTCCCACTGATACAAATAATTTAAGTCTTCTTAAGGGAAACAAAGCATTTGACAATTATTTACTTATTACAGTTATATGATGTTTCTATGAAAGTTTGCTGTCCAGCCATATTCCAGGTAGTTTAACTTGTTGCTCTGTGTCTTGTTTGTCTTTTATAGTGAATAGGATAGATATGTAAGCCTTCATGAACCACAGATTATTGTCTCTGTTGGACATGGATGTTTTGTGTTTTCTTCTTATTCATATGTAAACAATTTGCCCCAAACCAATCTGAGATTTGATCTAAAGTACATGACCAATCAAAAGTATTAGGAGAAAGAATATTAAGCACAGTGGTGTCATCTGCATAAGAAATAACTTTACCAGGAGTTGCAGCGGGCAAATCATTGACAGCAACAATAAAAAGGAAAGGACCAAGAATAGATCCTTGAGATACCCCTGTTGTTACATCGAGAATTGTAGATATTTGGTCATTAACTAAAACCAATTGCTTCCTATTACTGAAATACGATTGAATTATAGCCAATTCCTTGTTTCTTATTCCGTAGAACTCTAATTTGCTTAACAGCGGATCATGCGGTAAACAATCGGAAGCTTTACTGAGGTCTCAGAGACAGGCTGCTGCATTCTGTTTGTTTTCAAAAGCACTTAGCAGTTCACTCACTAGGCGTTCAATACCCACTACAGTGGACCTGTTGGATCTAAAACCATACTGTTCATCACTTAATAATCTGTTAGCTTCAAAATAAGAAACTAACCCATCAAGCATTATGCTTTCATAACAGGCACCAAGGACACTGGTCTATAATTGGAGGCTTCTTGTCTATTTCCCTTTTTGTAAACAGGGTTTACTTTCGATGCCTTCAAGCGATCAGGGAACTTGCCTTGGCTTAAACATTGATTAACAATAAGTACCAAAGGATCCAATAAATAAAGAGCACTAGCTTTTAATAGATAATTCGAAGAACCGTCATAATCCTGACTCCTTGAATTGTTAAGTTTCATGATTTTGTTGTAAACATCTTCATGTGTTATTTCCTTCCAATTAAAACTTCCATAATTACCAGTCACATTACATAAAAAGTCAACAGCAGGCTTACTAGGTTTTTTTTGTATTATTTCAGAGACAGACTGAACAAAATAGTTATTGAATTCTTCGGTTGCTATATTAATTTTAGATAACTTGTTGGTACAATTCCTTCCTGATGCTTTATTAACTAAGTCACAAGTTGTTTTACATTTATTGCTAGCATTATTTATTAGGGACTCATTATACGATGGGTCCGCCGGCGTGGTCTTGTGGTTAGCGTTGCTGACTACAGATCCGTCGGCCCGGGTTCGATTCCCGGTACCTCCTCGGATTTTTCTGAGGTAGGGAGGTCTGGTAGGGGTGCACTCAGCCTCGTGATTCAAAATTGAGGAGCTACTTGATAGAGAAGTAGCGGCTCCGGTCAAGAAAACCACCATTAACGGCCGTGGGTGTCGGTATGCTGACCACATGCCCCCCAATCCTGCCATCTGCCTACGGGAGATGACGCAGCGGTCGGGTGGTCGGCCTAGTCCCTCCAGGGATGTAGCGCCACGGAGTTTAGTTCATTATACGATGGTGTAGTTGCAGAAAGCTTTGCTCTATATTGTTTCCTAGCAGTCAGATACATTTGTTTACTGTGTTCTGTTTTGTAAATATTATTGATAAGTGCAACATGATAACCTGTTCTCGCAATAACTTAAGATCGCTAGAGAACCAAGAATTAGGAATTGACTTATTTGATTGTTGATGAACCTTTACATGATTAAAGCATACGTCGTAAAAGTATAATATAATATACAAAATTTCATTAAAATTTGAGCTGGCCTCGTTGTGATACAAATAAAAACTCCAATCAATAGTACTCAGACAACCTGGGAATTCACTTATCGTAGTTTGAGTTATTAATCTGACTTCTCTTAAACTAGGAGGTTTACTATTTGATCTTGAAACATTTATGTCAAACCCTATTGCCGTATGATCAGACAATACAGGATCAAAGACACTATGAGAAAATTCCGATAAGGGAAAATTTGTAAATATGTTATCTAAACATCCATTATTACGTGTTGGGGTATAAATTACAATTAGAACACCATATTGCGTTAAAATATTAGCTAAAATATCAACAGAGGAGCAGCATGTGTTTACATTAATATTAAAATCTCCCCCTAAAATTACCTTTGTTTTCATATTAATAAAAATTGTATCCAATACTATGATTAATCTTTCAAATAAAACACTGAAGTTTCCATTAGGTGAGCGGTAGCAGGTAGCAGGAAACTAATACAACGTTTAACTGCCGCGAATTCAGAATGAAGTTCCACTGACTGATCATTAACTTTACTCATAGAGTACCCTTTTAAATTATTTGCTAAATACAAACAAACCCCACCATGTAAAATACGATTTCTGCGACAGAAATAGCTTGCAATATAATAGTTAGTTATATTGTTAAGCTGCATTTCAGTTTCATATAACCAGTGTTCACTCATCATAAGTACATTATAGCTGGATGTGGATAAAAACTTCTAGTCCATTGAGTTTGTTTCTCAGCGATTGAATGTTTATATTAAAAATATTCAAATTCAAAACTTGTTTTTTCTAGGAGATCTGAGTCATCCAGACGGGGTTTCCGGTGTTTTGTAATTTAAAATCTGTTCATTTCTAAGTTTACCCAAAAATTCGCTAAAGAATGTTCCTTCAGACCAGAATTTCACATCAGACAACTCATTGAAGTTATTTTCATCAATAGCAATGTGGGAGGATGAATACGTATTATATTTAGTTTTCAGCTTAGTTACTGCTGCAGACAGTATCTTATGACTCTTTATGTAATCAAATAGCTCTGATTCAGTGACATCAAAACATCATGGCCAATACATTTTTCTCACTTCACACTATGGTATAGAACAAGAGACCACATTGCAAAGAGAACGTATTCAGAATAGGTGGCTTATAACTACTTTTCAGATAGTAAAACATATTTCAAATAAAAGTTTTAGCTTTTAGTGTAAGCACCCCATATGTAAAATTTAAACAAAATCGTAAATGTTGACTTCGAGAAAATCGCGACAAACGAAATTTTCTTCATGTAAAGTCCCCTTAAAATAAGAGAAAGACGTCGCCAATCTTCGTGTCACATCTACAGAAGGTACCTGGCCAAAACACAAAATTTTGTTTTCATACGATTTTTCGTTCTGGAGCTAGACTGTTCACAGACATGCACACAGACACACAGACACACATACAAACAGACAGACATGTTTCCGAAAAGTCCATTATTTTATTTTTGGATTCAGGGGTTCTGAAAACGTGTATTTACGTATATTAAATACTCGACTTGGAATCTGAGGGTAGAAAACAATACTTCCTCTACCTATAGTAGGCCTACCTATGGTACGGGCAGAGGAAGTAAACACTAACTTACAGATTGTTCCTTAGAAACGAGTTTACAGTTTCCAATTCTAATAACTGTATCCTGGTTTAATTCCCATAGTTTTTTCTCACAGATCAAATTATATTGGATTTTCTCGAATTCCGAGAAACATTACTACGCCGTCTCTTGGCATTTTGTTTTGTTCCTGCACCGGAAAAGAACAATCGATTAGACAACTTTTACTTGCAGTCAAATAACGTTATTTATCGTCAAGGCAGTGTGATGGTTCTTGGATTATTAAACATTAGATTGTTGAACTCCTAGGGAAGAGGAGATTTTGATATTAGTCTGCAGCGGAGAGCGAGAAAAGAAATAGCTAGGCTTTCAAACATAGTGTTAGAGATACAAAACACTCAGAATGGCAAGATTCTTGGATCTCGCTTGGAGTACAAGAAACAAATAATTGAAAATATGAATTATTTTGGTACGTACTGCCAACTCAAGAGGAAAGAAGAGACGCATCTGCAGTGAAGATAACAACAGAATAAGTCTTCACAACCTCTCCCTAGCCAATAAAGTAACAGGCTATTTATGTAAGCCTGCGACTCAGCGAAGAGAGACGTTAGAATTTCAACTCAGATTGATTTCTTGTTTCGTAGGAATTCTTTGTTTGTCTCGTGGAGGGCTCCAAAAAATGTTATCGTCCAATGTACTCCAACGACAAGGATAAGCTTACGAAAGGAAATCAATACGGACGAGAAAGATTTTCTGCTAACTCTCGTTCCACAGCTTGTAACACAATTGTAAAACTTTTCCACGAGTAAGTAAGCAGCAGCAACAAGCAGACCCACTCAAATTCTGGTACAAAACTTACGGAATGGAATTTAAGAAGGAGAGGGAAACCCAATGTGGATAAGACTTCTGCACAAAGGCGGTAAAGAAGGTACGGAGCTTGTCGTTTTACCACACAAGATCTGTGTACAGAAGGCTATAAGCACAAGGCTGAAGATGGTTTTTTAAAACTGAAATGCATTCCTACTATAAAAGCAAATATTACTTGGACGTTTTGCCTCCTGACTTCTTACAAGAAAAAAGAAAAACTACATAATCTACAACAGAAGAGGACAGCAAGATCAACAGCATGTGAAACGACTAATATAGACATTGTAATAACCAAGTGCTTACGCAATTTACTTTTGATGACTTTGACCGGTAATATTGATATTACTACAACAAGGATAACACACATTTTTAACATAATACTTGTTTTCTGTTATTAAGTGCCAGTATGGTACTTTATGAGATTGTGTGGGGGACGAAAAAATGTCTGTCCGTCTGTCTGTCTGTCCGTGCGTCTGTACGCACCATAACTCAAGTACGCTTTTTCGGATTTTCATGAAACTTGGTATAAACATTCATAATGTCGATGGGAAGAACCCTGTTGATATTGAACCAAATCGGTTCACCGGTACCGGAGTAATGCCCAATTTAGTGCCTATTTTAATAGATTATGGCGCCTTTCTCATAGAATCACTCAAATACGCTGTAACGGATTTTCATGAAACTTGGTATACCCATTTATGACGTCCATGAGAAGTGCCCTATTGAATTTGAACCTAATCTGTTGGCCGGTACCGGAGTAAAACCCAATTTAGTGTATATTTTAAAGACGCGGTAACTCAAATACGCTTTACCGGATTTTTATGAAACTTGGTATACACATTTACAATGTCCATGGGAAGACGTCTATTCATAATGGATAAAATCGGTTGATCTGTTTCGGAGTAATGCTCAATTTAGTGCCTATTTTATGGCAATATACGTATTCGAAAGAATTTATAAAAAAAAATGAAAATCAGTTATCTTGACAACATAGCCTATTGTTTTACTGTGATCTTATAAGGCCTTGGAAATTAAAATACAGGTAGCTATGACAAAAAACACTATTGTTTTACATGCGCTTATCGAACTAGACCGTTAAAATGACCCAGGTGGCCGAGATGGTAGACCTTTCTTCTTCCGTAAGCCCTGCTTAATGAATAAATCTGGAGCTTAACTTGGAAATCAATTTAAAAAAAAAACATATTATGCATATCATAATTGCAGTCATAACTGATTAAACAAAAACATACTGGCACTTTTTACATCAGTTTACCTGATTTTATTATTTTACTATTTCTTCTTACATGTTACATTGTTTTTAATCGTAAGATTAATTTTAACAGGAACATTTTATTGTAATTCTAATTTTTTGATGCAAAAGAGAAATAGGCCTAACTTTTACGTTGACAATTTTAACCTGGGTATCAATGTATTATTTTATGTTGAAGAATAAATACTTGAGGAATTTAGGGCAAACCATCCAAGCGTTGCTTTTTTAAATTAGGGTATAAGGTGGTAAAATTATATCTTACTTTATTATAACTTATATTATGTTATAATGTATGATTTGGCGTTCGGTCTGAGTTGCTAGCCCGGTGTGTTTGATGAGGCTTCCATTGAGATCACAGGCAATCAGTGGAGATAATTACTTAACAAGAAACAATAATACTGTACAGTTTATAAAAGTACAAACTACTGTACTTGGTTATATTTTCTACTTTAAGGTATAAGGTGGACGACAATACCATACCTATTATAAATCCCTTCGAAAGTAAATACGAAATGAATCAATAATGTTTGACTTGGACTTCTGAGCTGATGATATTATTTACAAGTATACAATGACATTAGTAATATTCTTTCGATGAACAGTATTACATTGTTGGCAATGGTGAGGAAGATGGTCACGATGACCGATAATTACGAACAGGATCAGAAGTTGTGGAACTGCAAATTATTCGACAATTCATCACTTTTAATCCGCCTAACAGACCCCTACCAAATTTGGAACAATAATTGACGCAGAAGTCTACAAAAATAAATAAATAAATAAATAAAAATAATGAAATGCTGAAATCATAATAAAATTCATCACTGATGAACTTAATGTATGGTAAGTGGAAAATAGCTAGTTCATTAAACAGACAAGATATTTGAATATTTACTTTGAATATCATCATCACCTCTTGTCCTAGTATCCCTCTTCGAAACAAACATACTTGATAATATTTATTCTCAGGCTTCCAACCGGGTGAGTCGGAGGACTTGTTCCAAGCTTTCGGCAGGTATCTCCGTGGCCATATTCTGGGAGAAGTGAGCTGGATTGGGTTTCATATATAGGAAAATACTGGATATGTTAGAACGAGTGAGGGCCAATAGGAAAATTAGAAAATAGAATAATTAAATGGAGAATTTATTCTTATTCTTTATACTTTTTTTACCATTATACGGCATGACCTCCATTGGCCCCTTAAACATTTAGTGTTTTATCACTTAATACAGAGATGAATAAGGCATCAATGGATAGGATTCTTATCGTTTTGTGCCATAGAGAACTCCCTTCTTATTCTATGTCAAAATTTGAACTGAGGAAATTATATTGTCCTTGCCTGGAGAACACAAAGTTCATCTGTATGAGTGCATCAATGAAATTTTAATTTACGTGAATTTTTGTGACGCCCGTTCGTTTAAAGGAATTAGTTCTATCAGTTGCCTATCTAGTTTGATAGATAACATCAAATCCCAGCATCATGCTACTTCCAAAGCCATCTGTGTACACAGCAAACAACAGTGATCATGCAGTATGAATTCCATGTGCTGAGCTCAGTGTAACATTTGTTGCAGATTTTAAACAACTATGCGACAATTTGTTTAACATAAACTGAATATGTCATGTCAGATGTCTGTAAAATACATCTTATCCATTGGTATAGGCCTATTATAATTATTCTTTGCTTTAGGCGTAGTTGAGAACATTGGAAGGTGATGATCATATTATGATGGAATTAATATTTCGTTAATTTACCGGCTTCGCAATGTAACATGTGGAAGATGTGCAGCTGATGTAAAGAATCATTAATAGCAGATCCAATGTGAGGAACGTGTCATTACTGATACCAGTTGCGAACCCTGTAATAAATGTCACACTAATGGAATCTCGTCACGCCCTTCGCATTCCTAACCAAACTTTATTCATAACCCTCAACACGTAATGGAAACTTCGGCAGACATTTCATGGGACAACCAATTAAAGCACAGTATGATATGAGTTTTACATTTCTTAGTAATTTCTATTGAATGTCGACAAACTCATGTTTCCGTGATATGCTTGGCTCTGCACAGGGACTAAGCCGTTCTGAGCTCAAAGAACATATGAGGAGTGTCGGTTCAAAACGCGTTAAGTCCACCTCCGATTGTAACGTAGTTTTTTGCGGACTCGCATTCTCTGAGGGGTTCAGCATGATACTACATAACGTTCTTGTTTCAAATGGCAACCTTTCCCCGTTAAAATTGAGCCTAAAATATGGGGTTCGATACAAAACGCGTTCAGTCCAGAACTTGGTTCGGTGCAAATTACATTGAGTCCACATTTTAGACGCGATCACGTGCGAAACTGGTGGTGCGTTGAACTTAACGACGTTTATTGTTGCAAGTGTTAATCTAATGAAAGCGGCATTCACCAGACGCCGAAACAGATGTCATTGGCGGCCAATAATAAAAGAAGAGAAGCATGGATTTTCCATGATTTAACATGCTTAAAAAACAGGAATTGTTTAAATTTTGACAATTTGGTACTTCGGCAATAGTTCGCTTTGTATTAGTGCGATCAGATGCGATTGTAATTCTTAAATAAAATACTAAATTTCATCTTTTAAAATGATGATTATTATTATTAATATTATTATTATTATAGAAATGGGTCAAAACGCGTTAAGTCCATTACTTTCGCAACTTTAACTATCAATAAAAGATGTAAATGAAAAGAATGATTTGACACACCCAATACATTTAACTATACATTAATTACTGATTCTGATCAGAAAAAATATTGCAAAATCGTTTGACAATTTGGTCACAAACAGTTTTTCGTCTTTCCTGAAAAACCATTATTTGTGGAGTAAACGCGTTTACGCTCCTAATATGTTTTCTATATTAGCTAGATGGAGGACTCCCGAATCCTCTGTGTACTTCTGGCGTAGTACACTCATAGAAACAGTTCAATTAACCAGCAGCCTAATAATTTAGTATCCATTCTCGAGGCATTGTTTTCTAAAATAATTTACAGTAAGTTGCAGATGTTGCTGGGATCGTGACGAAAAATAGAACATGTAGCGGGTCCCCTTCTCGGTTGTTGGGCGCCTTGTATAAACCAGTTGGTTTATACTAAATTTATATTTGAGATGCTGATGCGATCCGCTCCAGCTAGGCCGATCGGTCTCTGAGAAGTTGACTCTATTCTCAGGGCTGAGAGTGAAGGACGGATTGTATTATTTATTGTTAGAAATAATATCCGCAGAGTTCAGGTGTTTTGATTATTTATTACAAGTAATTAATATTTCCAATATTAATTTCAGTTTACAAACTTGAGAGAGTTATTAGCAGTGGACTTTAGGAAATCATAGATTATAATAAGTAATTAGATTAAGTAGGTAGATGTGTTTAAATTAACTATATTTATTTCGTATCCAACTGAGAAGTAAAAGAGTCATATGGTGTATGTACATTCACGCTCAAGTGGAACCACTTAAGGAAGCTATGAAAGTTCACCACTTAAAAGGCTAGCCCATCGAATTGAGAGAAATAAACTATATGAATACAATCTTTGAAATCATAGTTAGTCTAGAGTAAAGAATAATATCTACAGATCATATTAATTGCTAAGTACTATACCATAAAATAGAAACCTTTTAATGGAGTATTACCTAAGCATAAGATTGCAGAATAATTAAAGCAACCAATCATAATCCAGATATAATAGAATATTATTCCTATTGGATATTGTGCCGTGGGGAGGAGGCTTATGTACTTTTCAGGATTTATCCTAAATTTGATTTTTGTAGAGAGTAGTGATACTGCACTCGATATGATCAGAAGTTGGTGCTCAGTGCTCGATGTGTAGATCTTACATTATTCAGAAATTAACACAATGGTGAAAATAGATCATAGATTTATATTTGTCTTTTATAATAGCGTGTGTAACAAGTCAAAATTATTCTCTCTTAAAAATAAAACTCCATTATCTCTGATCAGTGAAAGTCATTAATCATATTAGAACAGTTCATCCCTCTGATTCCCGAGTCTGTGCAACTACCGACATGAGAAGCCTGGATCAGCACCCACAAGAAAACATCAAGAAGTCACAGGTATGTAAATACCAAAACTAAAGTGGAACAAGAAACGGTTTCAAACTCGTATACAAATATTTCTTATCGTGAATCACTTCTAGATAGATTTGCTACGAAGGTATAATGGCTCACTTGATAAAATAGAATAACAAATTCCAATTATATGATGTTGGATAATATGTTAAAGTACCAACTAATTGCTCCTCGCCGAAATTATTTAAGTAGATTAAATTATATGACTGGCAAAGATTCTAAGTTCGGAAAATTATGCTGGAGAGGAAAATTATGCTGGAGAATATTTCTAAGTACAATAAATTATTCTCGCGAAAATTTCTAAGTGTGATATATTATTTTCTCGGAGATCCTAGCTGTGTGCCACTTTGAAGTGCACGGCTCCACGCCGTACTACAGAGAGTATGATTTGCACGGCTCCACGCCGTGATACAGAGAGTATGATGTTCACTACTCCTCGCCGTGATACAGAGTGTCCCTCTAGTACACTCCAATAATTAGCATCCACTGCGTAGAAGAAACTATATAATCCCTCCACTAATTGTCATTTTTAGATCATGGTCACCTGACCTTAAACTTATATTTAATTTCGCGATCTACATTACCAACAGCGAATTATACTAAACTCCAGAATTTCCAACTCCCGTGGCTTTCCCCAAGACAAGATACTTTTGGAAATACCCTTTACAGATAAACAGTCTTACTAATAATCCAGTTGTAACATTTATACCAGGAATATACACAGCTGAGTAGAAAAAGTGCACTAATAATCCTTGCATAAGGCTGAATGTGTGCAACCTTTACACAGCCTGGCCCCCTTGTATAAACTTGACGTAAATAATCAAGATGGCCGATATCCGTAACGGCCAGTCGTTTCGTAGATGTCTGAGATTGAATTTTGAGGCTACGCATACTCTGAGCTGCTTTTGCGGAATTATAAACATTGTTCCTTGTTTGCGGGACATATTTCCATACTTGTACCCATGATTACAGCCTTCTGAAAACAATATAATGAAATACTGAAACTCTGTAGACGGTCCATCGTTGTTTGCCGCTGCACCGATAGATGGCGTTCAGCAGTCCCTTCATAGCCAGGTGCTAGTAACGTCACAACTAGAGTGACGTATTTGATGACGTTGGACGTACAAACCCGGTGTAAACTCGACAGTTACACTCCGTTTATTGGTAATGCGGCTTATGCAGAACTTGCACGGTGAACAACCAAACAACCGTTCAACGCAGATATAAGCAGCTTTTATTAGTAATCTCTATCTCATTTTACGCAGGCCATTATAACTGCAGGGCTGTCAGAAGTCAAACCTTAGGACAAAAGACTGACTTCCAAAATAGAACAGTGTACCAGCTTAGTAATACACAGTGCATTCCAGGGCTTGTAATTTCCAGCTCGGCTACCTGACCCTTGGAAATTCCCAGCATCGTCATGCTTTCTCCTAGTCACTAGCTGCTGTTACTTATATGCATTAATTAATCAAACTTTATTAATTTATTAATGTTGCTATTCTTAATAAAATGAATGTTCTTACTGTTTATTATATATTGAGCTGAATCTTTTTTTACTAAACAGTACATATGTACTACCAGTTATTATTCATATCAAAGTCAAATAAAATTATTATGTTGAAAATCATGTTAATTCTTATCATTAATTTATTGCTGGGCTGCTTGGACCGCCTTATGTTTCACGACGTCTAGAAACTGAAAAGAAAAGTATTTATGGAATGAGTCCGTCAGGACCCTACTTGTCTTTTTGTTTGGATTAGGGGGTTTCTTGGAATTTTGCCTGTACCCGTAGAATTTGTTTCCTAGAAACGAAATATTAGGAAGACTTCCCACGCAAAATGTTTCCAAATTTTGGTTTAAAAACAAATGGATCTAACAATTTTAATAAGTTAATCTCGAAGTTTTTTTCCATTTGTTTTTCTGTAAAAATTACTTAGGAGTACAAATTGACTCGTGTATATTTTCGATTCTTCTAGGCTATCTCCATTGCGGTAGAAGATACACGAAAACTTAGAAGAGAAAAATTGTAGAGACAATTAAATTTTTTGTCACAGACCTTTATTTGTAAAATTAATGAGAATCGAGATAGACGCGAAATAAGTATGAATTCAACGCACAGCATCAGAATATGCCTTAATAGTGCAATGCTTTACATTCCATAGTATCAACAATACTTGATTAATTTATTCAGTTTACCTGTGTCGCATTACGCACACATTAAAACCGATGCGAGAAGGTTAGAGGTGTACAAATTTCGATTTTAGCTTGCCCATACCCGCTTGAACGCCAGGCAAGCAAGTTGCCAGCGTCATAGCTAGCAAGCAGGCAGGTTTCTTTAAGCTTGCATGGGTCAAGTAAAACCTGACTTACGCAAGCCAGAATAAGCTTGCGACATTCCTATCAGCTAAACAACTGTAATTGCTAAGTGTAGGTAATACTTTCTTGCTTTTCTACATGCTGGTAGAAGAAATTCATCATGCAGATAAATAAAAGGTGGATAAAGTATTAACATCCTTTCAGCGTCTTAATACAATTATTGTTTTTATTATTAGGTAGATTTCGAAGAAAAATCTACCTAATGACTTTCAAAAAATTCGTTCATATCTTTACGTTTCATGCCTCCGAAGTACGAAACCAACAAAAATAAATAAATTTTGTTTTTACTTTCAACGTTTCATGATCCAAAGACAGAACGGTTATCAGTGTATAATTATGTACTGAACAACAAACTGTTGAACATTTAATTTTTCATTGCCCAGTCCTAGAGCATGAAAGAAGAATATTGGACGCACACTTAGATTATTGTAAAATGAAATTAGACAGACCACTCTTTGATATTTTTAGGAAAAAATGCTGTTATAGAGAATTCCAAAAGTTTTTGTGTTCTATTTTTAAGATGTTATAGTTTTCTTTTATAATATAATATATTAGTTATCTTGTTTTCTTAGATTAGTAAGGCCTACATCCAGCCTATGGGTAAGAAGTAGTAATATTGCAAATATATTGTCTTGTAACTATAACCCTAATATATCTCCGGGTGAAGATATTTGAATGAAATTTTATTATGTTATTTCTAGGTCCAATAGTTCAGACAAGTTCGTTAATGAGCAAAATTGGCGCAAGAGGGTGGTCGGGGAGGGGGTTGAAATTTTAAAACATTTATATCTCGGCCCCTATTAAGTATAGAGGGAAACTTTGACTGAATAAATTAAAGTACTCCTTATGGAGTTCACAGTGACACCAACGATTCAGGGGTTTTGGGGATATGAGTGGGGGTGGGGGTATGGGGATGGAAATTCGAAATTTTCGAAACTACGTCTTGTGGGTATCGTTGAAAAGCTCTTGATGAGTACTATACAAATCAATAACTAGTCGCTTGATAGTTCTCATATAAGGCGAGATTTGAATGTTTGAAAAAGTTCTCTTTCCTCTTTTTTGCAGTTATTATTGCGGGTTTGTCATACCAAGGCTAAAGAAGAAGAGTGCTACGCAGCGACAATAAATTAAACCAAAAGCACTTCGAAATCTACCTCAGCCTGTAGGTTTTCCTAAAGGGATTTTTGTTATTGTTATTAATGATTTTATGATGTTTTCTCGAAAATGTTTGAAAATTTTTCCCATGCCGGACTAGTACCTTTGTTCATTGATAATTCAAACTCTCCACATTTTAGTTTCTCCTCGGCTTCCTTCAGGGTAAAATTCTCTAAACGCATCTGAAGTTCCTCAACTACGTAACTGCACGACTTACCAGTGCACTGATATACCCAGTTTCATATTCTCTCCGCCAGGCCTTGCAGTTTCCTTAGGCCCTGTGAAACCCACCAGGTTATGAAGAGCATGTGACTCATAGCGACAGTATTTCTTATCATCGTTGTAATCTGACTTGCTTTCGTGTCAAGCAGAATATGTACACCTCTAGAGCAGGTGGCTGCTTGGCAGCTTGGGTTTCTTCATTCGCAAAGGAAAACACCAGACTTGCAGGCTAAGAGTAAACTTTCCGTAACTCATCGCTCAATATCATAATTAGGAGAAGTAAAATGACAAATAACAACCACACATTACTGGGTTTATGAAATACGAAATGCTAGAACGTCCTCTAATTGTCCTTCACATTGCTTCCGTGTGGTTTGGATGCATATGGTTGACCACGCCACTTACTAGAAATGTTCAGTGGAACCTCGAGTGCTTGGTTCCACCACAATTCCAATATTCGCAGGGTCGTTGGTTTGAACCCAGCTGGTGCATGCAGAAAATGTTCACAACGATGTGGTAATAAGTACAGTCGACTATCATATTAATGCATGGGCTAATCGATATGTGGGAATTTGTTATTTGTATTCACCAGAGAACAGTGTTGTCACTTTAATATGCCTTTATTAGTAATTGACTGTTGCCCGAGCGAGTTTCATCATTTGGTAGAAATAATCCTCCTTCAGTTGTAGAATCCATGCGGATTTTCTAAAATTACTAATTAATGTTGTAAATCAGAAAGTGTAATAATGATATAACATTTCTTTATAATAACTTTGAACCTCTTAAGACCTCTTCTCATTTTTATAAATTCTTGAGGGTTTGAATTTTGAGTCTGTTAGTTTATTTTTCTTACACAGTACAGTGTTTTACATTAACCTACACTTATAAGTTTACATATACTTATAAACTACATTTCTTAAAGTTTAACACGCACATTTACAAATTAATAATTTACATACAAATATTCAATACATGTACAATATTTAAACATGCTACATTTTACTACATTATACATTTTAATATTATTTCTAGCTCTATTTTTACAGTATATGGAAGATGAATTATACAAATTGAATGATACATTTATGTATATAGTATATACCTGGGTACACACTTACAAAGAATAGAGATCACTTATATTATAAAAACAATTTGATAAAAGAAAGGATTTGAGCATTTTCTTAAATGAAATTTCTGTTTTTTGTGATGTGATATGAGAGGGGAGTGAATTAAATACCTTAGAGCATAAGTAGTATGGAGAAGATTCGAATAGATGGGTAGAGTGTTTCGTCAGTGCTATGCTGTTTTTATGTCGGGTGTTGTAAGGTTGGTAGTCAGAATTAACTTTGAAAAGGAGTCTATGAGAATAAGCAAACAGGGCGGCTTCAAAAATAATGATACATAACGGTGAAATACGTATATCACTATTTGTGCTCCAGATACATGGCTAATATTTATTTCAGTACAAAGTTCCGTTCACTTCTTTTCAGCCCCTTCTAAGGAAATGTGTTTTAAAGTACGTATACCAAGTTTTCAAAACAATAAAATCGTTAAATACTAACTCTCCACATAAAGCTTTAACACTTTTGTGGCACTTTGAAAAATTCCTTCTTAGTGAGTACCTACATTCTAAAGTAAAACTGCTGAGCAAATGTCATATTTATAGGTTAAGCGGTTTCGGCTGGATGGTGATGAATCAGTCAGAATATTGTTATTTTACGGTTTTGTCATATATGAAGAAAGAACCGTTACAAAATTGAATAAACTAACTCGCTAAGCGTGACAAAAGCTTCAGTTATATGTAATCGAATTTCTCATTTCTTAACTCCACTACCGTGTTAACTCATAGCGAGTTAAGATATAAAATACGCCCTACGTCAGTGTCCGGCAGATGCTGCAGTTGTTACGTAAGAGCCAATCATCCCGCAAGAGCTTGGAAGAGCGAGCAGTTGAGTTGTATTCCTGTTAATACGCACCAGCGCAGTGGCGTTCAGTGCAGCAGTAGAATTGGACGGGTTAAGGTGAGGCGTGATGGTATATTAACCATGGCAGAGATAATATTTAGAGCATTCAAAGTAAAACTAGACTTATGGAAACGTCAGCTCACCCTCTGAGACACATCACATTTTCCAAAGTTGTCTACAGTATGTCATCGAATTACAGATATGAATAATTATGTTCAAATACTGGAAGAACTGGATCAAGAATTTGATTGCAGAATTAAAGAGTTTGCAAAACTCTAATCCGATATTTGCATATTTGCGACACCATTTTCTGTGGGTATTGACAGTGTTCCAACGTCATTGCAACTAGAAGTCATTGATTTGCAAAATGATATTGAAATGAAAGGCCGCTTTCAAAACAAAGAGGATCTATCTATATTTTATAGAAGATTTCCCCAGGCAAGATTCCCTCGATTACATATACTGTATTTGTTGCTAGAATGTTGAGTATATTTGGATCGACGTATATATGTGAACAGTTCTTTTCTTGTATGGAGATCTGCAAACCACAACATAGAAATCACCTATCTGATCAGAACTTGAAAAATGTTCTTCGTTTGTGTGTTAGCCGGACTATGAATCCTAATATTGCAAAATTAGTGCGCCAGAAAATAGGGAAAAAATCTCGACAATGCCTTGAGCTTGGCCACGATAGTGACACAAAGTAAAGGTGTGTATCAAAAGTCTGAGTAGGCCTATACTTTGCATACTGCTCACAAAGGTATATAGTTTAATTTGTATATTTTGTGTTGGCTATTTTGTTTAGTTTGTATATTTTGTGTAGTTTGTATATTTTGTAAACTTTAACATTTTTCAGTTTCCGAATAGACAAGTTTTGCAGTACTGCTTAAAGTATTTTTATGTTTTATGTATTTGTATGTTTATAGCAGTTTCGGAGCCTCATTTAAATATGCGGTCGCTTCAGCACCTGGCTGTATTATGCATTTCAGATTACTGTAAGTTGGGCCTATATTAAATTCCATTACAAAAAAAACTGTTCTCTTACATTGATTTATCACAATTGTACTCTATTGTTTTCGTACAAATGTATTGTAATTGTGCTATTCCCATACTATCTATCTACCTACGAAGAACGGAGCCCACTCTGTCAGCGTCGTACCGCCACTGGCCAGTTGAACCCTTTCTCCAGGCTGTGCTCAGTACGCAGATATTGCCGAGCAAAGAGCGTGGCTACTCTGTAGTATGACGTCACGGACACGGAACATGCCGGTCACTGCCCTACGTCATTAATGTAGTAGTCGACTCCGTGTATTATGAAAATAAGCTACGAAAGAGTTTGGGGAGACTACAAGTAGGTTATCTACAGAACCACATTCCATGGAAGTGACTGAAATAAGTGATTGCTTAAAGCTATAGAGGGAAATCTGTTAACACCGTGGGGAGGTACATATATGAATATTTGTTCCTTATATTTAGTTAACGACAGTTGTGTACTGCTACACAGGCCCGTCTCACAGGATTTCTTTCTCACAAATGAGGCTGGCATAATACTTACCTAGGCCGCAAACTCGGAAACATAAGATCAATACCACACCATTTGCTGTCCCTAGGCCTTATTACATTGCAATAAGAAAATATGATATAGGCTACCAATAAAAACGGAAAATAAATAAAGACTGATATACCAATAAAAACGGAAAATAAGTAAAGACAAGACGGATAGCATAGCAGTAAGGGAAAAGAAAAATACATTGAAGACAAAAGAATACCGATAAAAGAAGAGAGAATAAAGAGAGGAAGATGAAGGCAGTGAAGAAGAAATGAAGTAGGAAGGCTGTCCGTATAAAAGCTAATATTCGAAGTTATTTTTAAAAAGTGATCTATAATATTAAAATAATCATATTATATATATATATATATATATATATATATATATATAACATTTATGTTATGTTGAACATTTGAGGCACTATATTGACTGAGGCAGCACTTTCATTTGACTAAATTGCATACGGTTCAGTTTTAATAAGTATTTTAGTAAAACGTTTATGTAAGATTTGTCATATTTCTTACTAGCATGTGCCCGCGATAAATATTTCAAAAATCAAAAATTAAGAGCATAATAGTTAAATCATTATATTTATTTACACCTAGCCTAAATCACGTGGTCTACATACAACTATTAGATAGCGTCCCCTGGTAAAAGCGACCTCAGATTAGAGTTCCTTGGCCCAGAAAACCCCGGTATAGTGAGTTTCGTCCAAATCGAACGTTGTTCGACCATATTTAGGCTTACATTGACTATCCCTCTTCCGTGTAGGTTGAAAATTTAATTGTCTACGGGCCTTGACATTCTAAACAAATGAATCGTCCAGGATGGACTTACAAAATCAAGCGATCGAGTTCCCTGGCCCAGAAACCCCTGCATAGTGAGTTCCGTCTTAACCGATCAATGTCTGTCCATTTAGGCCTATAAGGCTATTGATTATCCCTTTTCCATGTTAAAAATTTCAGATATCTGTGTGCCTTGGCATTATAAACAAGAATCGACCAGCGTGGGCTTACAACATTCAAGCGATCGCGATGCTTTTATTTCCAAGGTATGACAAAAGTAGCCAAAGCCAACTGTAATTGATTTGACATTGGAATGTATTACTGAAAACTGATGTTTCGAAAACGAAAAAAAGCGTTTTCTGCGCGTTTTTCACTCATAACTCACGAACGAAAGCGAAAATTAAAGTTCCGGCTTCGAGGTGAATTTCCCGACCCTTGAGTCCACCTATTTTTAAAATTTCAGATCTCTGCGTTCAGTAGATTTCGCTGGACATCGCGGACAGACAGAAGGACAAATACTTCCTTTTATTAATATAGATTTTCATATAACAAGGGGGCTTTGGTTGTACAGTCGGTCAAATAAAAAACATCGGTACTCGTATGCGGTTAAAATTAAAGTTTAACGCATTAGTTCACACGTTTCCTATAAAAAACATAAAATACAGGACATTCTCGGAACATATGAGGCCATGCGACAGGAGGGGAAAAAATGAACAACGAGGGAAAAAATGAACTACGCGGAAAGCGCAACACACGATATTCAACTTAATGTATTGTTATAATTCATTTTGCTGTGTGTCATCGCGCCACATAGGCCTACAAATGCTAGCTTGAAAGAAAGTGTAGTTAGGGCTGTAACTGACCTGCATTTTTCGGCCTCTGAAGCATCGAGAAGGTTCCATATTTCTTAAAGACCATATTTCTTAATGCGACCGGAAGTTTTCATAGGAATCGTGGATCTGGCCGGCCGCGTATTTCGATGCTAGATTGGTTGCAGAAGTTGAACGTTAGTTATTGGTTTTGCACTATAAGTACCGGTATTATAAAATAAAATCTTTAAAAAATGCTCCTTGAATAATCATATTCCTTGTGAATTTATTAATTATTAATATTATAAGAATTTGCAACCAAGAATATGGCGGATGTGAGACATATAGCCACAGCCTTCTATACATGTTTGTTTTGGAACAAAACTGACTAAATAATCAATAAAACACATGGAGAGACAAGAACAGGTGTGAACCTAACCTTAAGTCTTCCTGTACATGAGCATTATGCTCGTTCGTGATACTTAATCAAATACCGCCCGACGTTTTTTATTTGACCGACTGTACGCTGTGAACTTGAAAACAAATGAACAAGTTATCGGTTGATACTAACAAACAGCCTAATAACCAATTAGATGACCCTCTTCAAATCAGGGCTATTATCGAATTTGAAAATAAATTTCAAGAATTATTCATGGGTAATGATGCTGAATATTTTGAAGAAATCAAGTGTAGCTTTACTGAATATTTGTCACATGTCACAAACACCCTGCAGTCGTTACTACAATGCTTGGAAAAAAAGAAAGTAAAAATATGGAATTTCTCATTGCGTTACCAAAAAAAAAAATCTGCGAGATTAGCAGAAAGAAGGCGTAAAGAAAATAGACAGAAATATGCATATGAATTAGTTCAGTATCGATATTAATACCAAAGACGGAAAGTGTTCATGCATATCATTAATAGTGAAAAAATATCCTTTGACTGATCTATCCAATTATTTTGAAAATGAATTCGGGCATGAGAATGATGCAAGTTCAATAGAGGTGGATATTGAAATTAATACAGCCATGACTAGAATGAAGATTGTCACTGCTTCTGGACCAGACTGAAAGAGCTAAAAGCAATTTGTTGTATTGCCTAATGTTATGCTTAAACGGTCTTAAATTAGCATAAACTATCCTCATTTACAAAGGTGCACGTCAAACTGGATACCTATTACAACACTTTCAGTATTTCTTTTTTATGCATATTCAATTCTACATGGATTTATCATCTCATATAAGTTAACTGTTCCTGGTACTCATTTTAATGCCTCCATTATAACTGGTTGTCTTCAATAAAGGAAAATAGATTAACAGTGAAAGAAATATTTTATCTTATATACGAGGGCTGAACGAAAAATAATGCCTCCACCTTCATAACGTGGGTTTCGATGGAAGTATTTTAATAAATGAAACACACAAATAATCCTCAGAATGTGTCCTTTAATTACCAAAATTCACTTTTACATACAATCACCAGACAATGGGATACACTTATGCCAAGGATGAACACGTTTTTTGAAGCCGTCACGGAAGAAGTTGACACTCTGTTTCCGCAACCAGTCTCTCATGGCTCTCTCGACTTCCTCATCAGATGCATAGTGATGTCCTCGCCGAACTTTTTTAATTATGGGAAACATATGGGTGCCATCACACCTGGTGTTCCGTTAATCTCTTGTGCTGCGACCATCACTCTGACGTCATGTATTGCCTATCCGGTTGCAAAACAACACTGGAAAATCCGACAGATTGTAATGACTGTAGCTACCGTTTCCGGACATGGGTTCCTATTCGAAATATTGTCTACTAAGTCCCCTCTACTAGCCCCAGAAGTCTGTAATATGAATTTTCGAACACCCTACATAGGATTGTTATGAGTGTACTAAATCCTAGCACCTGTGCCAACGCGAAATTTGATCACGTGTTTACTAGTTTTATTAAACTTTTATTCATGAAGCCTTCGATATGAGTCTAGTGTTCAGTTCATGTTATGAACATCCTTATAAATAGATCTCAACTCAGTGTCAAGATATTTATATTGGTGGATGTAAACATTGTAAAACAGTTTTAATGCCGTATGTATACGGACACTCCAATCAGCCTTCTTTTCTGAACCTCTTACCACTATGAAACAGTGTTTTGATAGCAATATTTTAATTGTTAATATATGATTAACTTGATTTGTAAATAAGTGTTGTAGCTTACACTAGCCATTTCGAGGTTGCTATTCCTTTAGTGATAAATAATACATATAGTGATGGACAAATGAAGAACAACATATTTAGACAAAATTAATGTTCATGCCAAAACTGAATTTAAAATATTTTTATCTTGTGGAAGATAAGATTTTTCTCGGGGTTTTCCCTCACGTGTGAGACAAATGTCAGGTAATTTTAGGCCCTTGTGGTCCCCGGATATCATCTGGCCGTCATTATAATCTTCATCCCCATCCTCGTCTCGTTCTGAATGAGTGTGTGTGTGTGTGTGAATGGTGTGTCTCGTCCTATGTGTCCGTATTGTCTCGGAGGTGGCCCCGGCATTGGGCTGATAACTCATCCGGGGAGGCCCTCCATGTCCTTGTCTGGTCAAAAATGTATGTATGTGATCCAAAGACAATCCCTCTTCCGACAGGTCGCGCCCCTGTAATGCTCGGGTGGCTTGGGTCGCTTAAATCCTAAAAGGGAGAGGTAAAACTCCGACAAAGAGAGAGAGAGAGAGAGAGAGAGAGAGAGAGAGAGAGAGAGAGAGAGAGAGAGAGAGAGAGAGGGGAAGATAAGATAAATAATACCTCGCTTACTACGAACAAGAAGTGGAGATGGAGCAGATAATTGAATTAATCAGTCTGTCAAATTGTCCGTGTAGATGTAACAGCTAACAGAGTCAACTCCAGTTCAGCGGCAATGTCCGGACTCTTGCTAATGAACTCACTTGCGATTAGTTGGGCAACTGCCAACTCCACATGCAATTTCACAATTCAGATCCAAGATAATTCTTTTTCCCTCACGTGTTGCTAATAAAAAGGAAAGAACTTAGAATATGAAAGAACTTTTCCGTTTTCTACTTCTCCTTTGTCCCGCAAAGTAAGAAATGAGGCGGGGCTTGCAACTTGTCATTCCCGAAAAAGGAGATTAGTTCTCACAATGATCGAGATGATGATGATAAAGATGATGATGATGATAATAATAATAATAATAATAATCGAAATAATGTTTAAATAATGACTTTGTACTCAATACAGAAGTCAGGTCATCCCATCTACTTTTCGTCCTTCCATCCACTTGTCACTTATCCCTCGAATTTCATATTTACCAACGTGGTGCAAAAATAAGTTATCTTATACCCAGATTTTTTTTTTTTTTGCTTTAGTTGGCATGCCCCATTGCAGTACGCAGTACTACATGCAATACTTTACATACTTCGAGTATACTCAGGTTATAACATATTATCTGGTAATAATAACATTTAATACAATCTCTATAACTTATTACTTCAATACAGGCCATGTAACTGTCTTCTCGAATGTCTACAAATAACCCCTGTTTTCGGGGAATGTAGTTACTTACACACTTATTCCCTATTTTTTGAGTTGAGCATTGGAAGAGGTGTAAGGTGGTTTCTTCACATTTATAGCTTATGTTAATATGGTTCATATATGAAATGGCGAAAATAATGTTAAATACAGAAATTATGTTAATTGTAACCAGGATGTTAAATATTAAGATGTCTTTATTATTATTATTATTATTATTATTATTATTATTATTATTATTATTATTATTATTATTATTACTGTTATTATAGTACATCGTGTCCGGGAAGACCTGACGAAAAAGAAATAATTATATATCAGAAATTATTACAGTTACTGCCTCAATATTTTCACAGTTAGAAAGACAAACTCAAAAAGTTTTGTTTTGTAGCATCCCGTAATGCGCATGAGCATGCACATTGTTGTTGCACGAGGAGAAACGAGAAATAGCTTGTTCTGCGCAGCGTGTATAGTCAGTCTTATTCTGAGAACTGGGAATGCAAGTTGTGCGTAGGCTACAACGTCGTTTCCAAACAGACAAAGGCCGAAATCCTCCCGCCCGAAACAGCATCCTTCATTGGCACAAGCAATTTCTGGAAATAGGTAATGTTGAGTCACAGCAGGGAAAGGAAAAGAAATCGCGCATAAACGTAATTGACATTGAAAGGGTACGGGCTGGTTTTGTAAGAAGCCCGAGGAAATCCATTCGTGAGGCGGCAAGACAACTGCAAATGCCAAAATCCACAGTCTATGGGAGAGAAGGACCTACACTATGGCCACCAAGGTCACCTGATATGACCCCACTGGATATTTTTCTCTGGGGTTTTGTGAAAGACAAAGTGTATCGCACGCCTGTGACCGATAATGCAGATTTGCGTG
Organism: Ectobius pallidus; assembly: GCA_964059195.1. Lineage (NCBI taxonomy): Eukaryota > Metazoa > Arthropoda > Insecta > Blattodea > Ectobiidae > Ectobius > Ectobius pallidus. The sequence continues at coordinate 15,945,645 of CAXKWD010000006.1, forward strand.
GCCGAATCTACGATGCAATAACACTAGTCACACCGGAGATGCTTTCGCGTGTTAACTCATTGTGTTTCTCTTTGTAACCGTGAAAACATCACGTCAAGAAATGCAATAGTTTCAGATATATAATGATTTCTTTTTCGTCAGGTCTTTCCCGGACACCCTGTATAAGCAGAAAGATAATTCACGCTTTTATTGGTAGTATTGTCACGCATTTCCAAAGGAAATCAGTATCTTATAACAGGCGCTAGGAAAGCAGGCTTCATTGTTTAAGAGAAGGTATTGTGTATAGCTGTGAGACGGAGTGTGATGCGATATATAGACGATCGCTTACAAGAACAGGTGTTATTCATTATTCCAAAGCTTAGCTACACAGAGTGGAAAAGGGCGATAGTTCACATCACATAGGCATATAGGTTACATTCAGGGCTCGGCGTAGGGATACAAAGTTACGACGTTGAAGTTTGGAATGCACGGAGTATAAATGATGTCCTGGCTCGTGACGTGAGAGCGTGCAGTATGTTTCATAACAAAGTTCATTACTTCCTAGTTGCTTCTTGTCTTAGGTCCAAACATACTTCATTTGCGTTCTAGTATCCACCGTATCCCATTTCTTTTACTTAATTATTTCAGGATCCAGATTAGTGTTAATTCTACTATTATGCAATTCTCTGTACAGAGGAACATGCTGAAAATTGAGAGCACGAAGCGTTCTCTTCAGAAGGAACTGAGAGATTCGCATGCGAAAGGAAACAACACTGCATTTTGCAAAATATATACGGAAAGGTAGAAATCGATTTTTGAAGAACACTGTGATAGCAAAAGGGAAATATTAAATTATACATTCAAGGCTGGCCTTCAATATCAAAACAGACTTTGAAGATCAAACCGAATGTTATAACACAAGGTATAACGTAGGTTCATACCAAAATCACTGTAAAGAGTTTCTTGAAAAACATATGTGTAAACAAATTTCTTGGGAGTGAACCCTAAGAAATTTTCCTTAAGATCTTGTCATTACGATCACTGATCAGATTATAGAAATGAAATATGTTATAATTTTACACGACAAGCTCGATAAACTTGTCAGCTCCGTCTCGACTCTGGATACAAATTATTTTTTCGTCTGCTGTTAAAACAACTATTTTGACCTACTTTATACGACTCGAGAAAACCCAGACCTCTCTAGGTTAATCAGAAAGTTTCTAGATCTCGTCTAACTTAAGATGGGACTACAAGGTATGAAGCTTAAGGAATAACAAATACTCACAAGTCTCCTGCTCTGGATAATTCAATGAGAATGCAACATAAGCTTACCTGAAAAACAAGAGAAACATATTACTCACAACTTTATCCAATATACTTGAATTACCAAACGCTTTTAGAAGTATATGATATTAAAAGTTTAAAATTTAGAAGAAATAGCCGAGGATTAATATTTCTTCACAATTTACTATATTCAAAAATTGATGACAATAGTATTGTTAGGAAGATTTCCTTTTACGTGCCAAGTAAACAGAGACACAGGAAGCTATTCTTTAAAATAATAAATAAATAAATAAATAAGCCCGACACAATCCCTTATTGGGCAAGGGCCTCCTACCCTGAGGTAAAGAATAGCAGCATTATTCGCAAAATCTCAAAGGGAACTGCAAAAGATGATAACAGATCTAAACAATGGAAGCAAGAAAGAAGGGCTAGAAATACCGGTATTTGTAGAAGGAAAGGCAATAGAGTATTGTGCAAAAATTCCACAAATTCCAAAAATTACACTCTAACTAAAGTAATCACTTTATACAATGAAATTAATTTTTTGAATTTTCATATACTTAGCATGTCCGAAAATAAATTTAAAAATGCCTTAGCCGAAGTTAATTTAATACTGAATTAAAATTATTAAATGTAGTTACAATAAATTGTAGTTAGTGTATTGGTTTAATGTATCATGCCAAACATTCTCCTTACTCTTTATTTATCTTAAATCTCAAAGGAATTATGTACTGCGTTTAGACAAGAAACCTGGAAATGGCTGGAACCCAGAAGTGGCTAGGAATTTCTTTTTCTGTTTATTAAATTGCTGTAATGTATCTTTTGTTTTTATTACTTCGTATGTATGAAATGCTTTTGTGGCATGGACATTGTACTTGGGTTAATTATTGTTATTAAATAAAAATAAATAAGACTTGGAGTGAATGACTGTTTGCGGGAGTCCGCATTCGGATATCTAAGCATCATTCATAGTGGAATTATTAGTTATTGGCAAATGAGATTAGAAACTTATAACTACTATTTAGAGAATGTTTCGAACCAACTTGATTAATTTACAAAGTGGTTAGATTCGTATAATAGTGTATTTTTTATTCATGCAATTTCGAAAATGCAAAAGGCTAACCCTGAAAATATGAAATGGAATTTTAAGGTCGAACTCACTTCCTTTATCTATGAATAATGAAATAATTAAGTCAAAGAACTGGGATACAATGGATACAGAAACGCAAGTAAAGTATGTATGAACCAAGTCAAGAAGCAACCAGGAAGTAATGAACTGTGTTATGAAACATACTGCACGCTCTCAACGAGCCAGAACGTCATATATGCTCCGTGCATTGCAAACTTCAACGTCGTAACTTTTTAACTTGTGACAGATCGAACAGATCTACATTGCACATACGTTATTAAATCATTGCAGCTTTTGGGCCAAGTTAAGCTCAACAATAATCCAAGGGGGGCATGACGAGCAATACGCCACAGGGTAGGGGCATGTTTATTCTATTAATCATCGCAGTCATGGTCACTAACTAAAAAGGAAATAACCATAATACAAGTTTGCCAGAGGAAAATGGAACGCGAATAGACCGGATAAGAAACGAAGACATACGTAAGACAACGAAGTTGTATGACGCAGCGAGAACACCAATAGATTCAAAACGGATTTGGGCAGGACATGTGCTTAGAATGGACACCAAAAAAAGGACATATGCTGTAACTGTGTGGGAACCCAGGTTAGGGAACAGGAAAGTGGGAAGACAAAGGACGCGATGGTGTGATATTTTTTAGAATCAACTAGGAGGCCAGTGGTCTAGAATAGCAGCAATTAGACAAAACTGGAAAGAAGCTTCAAACATTAAGAAACATATGTGAAAGTTTTTTAGTGTCACGGAAAGGCTGGTCCGAGGCACTTTTTTTTTTTGTAAGCCACCCTGTAAAGGAGGCCCTAGCCCGCACTGGGATGTTATTGGGCTAATAATAATAATAATAATAATAATAATAATAATAATAATAATAATTCCCAAGTTAAATTTATGTACAAAAACGCCTAGATTTTTTACGGAATCGCTGAATGGGATGACTGAATTATGGATTTTGACTAATGGAAAGTTGTATTCATTGAATTTGCTTAAGGTATCTATATACGTTTGAAATGTAAATTTTTTACAAATTTCCAAAAAAAATAAATTATATTAGAATAAAAGATTGAAGTCTCTATTTTCAGAAAATGTTAAATTTGTGTGGGTTAATAGGTCATAAATGTATTTAAATCACCGTTTAAAGGGTTGGCGCAAGCCTTCTTGGCCTGAAAAGATAATGGCATTGTTCTTCATATTCTGTTTGATCTTTTTAAAATTCCCTCTCCATTCTAGCTGTAATATTTTTCATAGCTGCTTAGGATGTAGTACTGCCTTCCTCTAAATGATGGCAGTCCAATATCTAGTTCCTATGTTGCAGGGGCATTTTGAAAGTTCCAAATAAGAATATCAAGTTTTAAAAGTATCTGTAAACTTCAATTCCCCTTTTCTCAAAACTTTATTTCTGGCAATTTTTTAGGATTCAAAAAAAGATAAAAATACTTAGAACTGAGCTAGAGGCTTCATTCTTGCACCAAATGAAAGCCAATAAAACCAGTCAGAGCCTGAACCTAAATGGTTAAGAATATGTTAAGAATTGAAGCTGTGATGAGTTTAAAAGGAACAATGAATAATTTTTTTCACCCGCCAAAGTTCTAATAATTTTTTTTCTTATTTATTGTAGGGCATGCTAGCAATAACATAGGTTCAGGATCTAACCTACATTATGAGGAATCATGACATAATTTTTACACATAGTTTGCATGTCTTTTAAGCAAACCAGAATTTTTTGAAAATTTGCATTTTTATTTTTCAAAATAATTTTTTTAGACCACAATAATATTATTTTTTGGTTAACTAATATTGCATTAACTTAGTTGAATGATATCTGACTCGCTCTAAAAAAATCAGAAATCCTATTTGAAAAATGCAGATTTTCACTTGAAACGTAGGCTATAAAGATACCTTAACAGACAGAGTCGTAAATTGCTGTGCCTTTGCCATGTTCTGGAAGACTCGTTGCTTGGCTCTAGGAAGAACTGCGAGGGAACAAGAGAGAGGCTGAGTTAGGCTATATTGTGAGAAGCTCCCTGCATGATAAATGTTGTTCTGAAACGCCGTAAACGATGCCCTTCGAACCCTGCACAGGCGAGAAGAGGGCGCCTATACAAATTACCTCTTGACATGTTAAATATAGAGGACTACTCTTAGATATCGATTCCGCAAGTGCGGACCTCGCCTATAGTAATACAGCTCCCAGTATATCTCATGACATATTTGTCATCAATACTACTGAAAACTATTTCAATAAAAATAAAAAGTTGGATTAAAGTCAGAATCTCACGTATATAACACGCGAAGGAATCAATTAAATTTATTACTTGAACCAAAAAATGTTACAACTGCTGGAGCTAAGCACTGTTCAAGTTTTGCCCCAAGACTATTCAATTCATTTATTACCAACCATCCTGATCTAAATAGCTTAAACAACAAACAATTTAGGTCTAAAATTAGAAAATTTATATAATTATTACTTCTGTTATCTACTATTAATGTTATAACATTTTTCATATTAAACTTTAAAATTTGGATAGAACTTAATTTCTTTGTTTTTTACTAAAATTTGAACAAATAAATTGTTATGTATTATTATTGTATTACGTCGTACCTTTGTATTGTAAATAGAACATGTTCTAACCTATTATACATAATATTTTGTCATACTTCTCCAAATTATGTATTGTTTTAAATAATTGTTTAGTATAAGTTTTTCTAATATATTGAACTGAACCACCCCCGAACACAAGCTCTGCTTTTTCGGGTTGTGTATCAACTTTTGTATGTATTTTTCGTGTAATTTGGAACAATCAATTGTAATTGTAATTGTAAAAAAAGAACTATTTTTGTCAAAAGCTAGTTATTAGTCACCTAGAGTACAGAAAAAAATACGTGTACATCTCGGTGCAAGAACTATTTAAGTCCATCAACACCGGATTTGGGTTTGATGCAATAACAAGGCATGTTGTGTCAGTTGGAAATATACATAAATTGAAAATATGAGTCAGCGGTTTAGCTATGTAGTCAACAATTTTCTGTAGAGTTTTGTTCGTAATACCGCCTATGTCATGAGCAACAGTCTATGTTTACATTATCTTAACATTATTAACTATCTCTTTCTCGCTCACAGGATACAAAAACCTGCATGAGGATACATTATTTGGTACAAAATTATTAAAGTTCGACGTACTCTTTATTTGGGAGGCAACATCTTTTAAATATGAAATACTAGCATGTGCCAAAAAAATTAAAAATTAAGAGCATAATAGTTAAATCATTATATTTATTAACACCTAAATCACGTGGATTACATACCACGATTAGAAAGCGTCGCCTGGTAAAAGCTACCTCAGATTCGAGTTCCTTGGCCCAGAATACCCCTGTACAGTGATTTCGTCCAAATCGAAAAATGTTTGACCATATTTAGGCCTATATTGATTATCCCTCTTCCGTGTAGGTTGAAAATTTCATATGTCTTCGGGCCTTGATATTCTAAACAAATGAATCGTCCAGGATGGACTTACAAAATCAAGCGATCGCCCGCGATAATTATTTCAAGAATTAAAAATTAAGAGCATAATAGTTAAATCATTATATTTATTAACACCTAAATCACGTGGACTACATACCACGATTAGATAGCGTCGCCTGGTAAAAGCGACCTCAGATTCCAGTTCCTTGGCCCAGAAAATCCCTTTGTTTAAACACTAGTACACTTGACATAAATATTATTAACACTAGCTTTCACATGACCCAGTCTCCCGGATATTTTCTTGTTTGTTTGTGCTTCATAAATAGTTAATGTACTGGTTTTACTTTTTACAGTTCATACAAAAGTGTCGTTGCTGGTGTTTCTGTGCGAGGGGACCCACTCTTCACTGTGATTTAGTAGAGAGCGCGCCTAGTGCATATGACACACGCACAACTCTCTGGAGTGTCCGTCCACCTGTCGCATGGATATTACTCTACCCTTTCATGTTACATTACATTGTCGCCTTGGCTACGGGAGTGCAGAATAAATGAACATCAAACTCAAAACTCTTTCATACCAGAGAATGTTCGTTTTAGTGAAAAATGTTCCCTGCAGTGTACGAAGGGGAAAGAGCTGTTCATTAGATGTCTACATTCTCACTGATATATTATTATGCAGTAACTTCACGTTTTATTTCCTCTACATGCTATAATATCTACTATTCTATTCATAGAAAAATTAGGAAGTGTTCTGAGATCCCCTAAATCCAAATATAAATTTCCGGAAATGTAATAATAATGATAATAAAATCATAACTTATTCCTGGCATAGTTTTGACCTGGGAGCCAACTCTTCCACTCAACCAGGTTTGAGTCATTATTCAAGCGATAAGAAAATGCAATGCGAAAAGATAAAATAATAAAATCAGGTAAACTGATGTAAAAAAGTGCCAGTATGTTTTTGTTTAATCAGTTATGACTGCAATTATGATATGCAGAATATGTTTTTAAAAAAATTGATTTCCAAGTTAAGCTCCAGATTTATTCATTAAGCAGGGCTTACGGAAGAAGAAAGGTCTACCATCTCGGCCACCTGGGTCATTTTAACGGTCTAGTTGGATAAGCGCATGTAAAACAGTAGTGTTTTTTGTCATAGCTACCTGTATTTTAATTACCAAGGCCTTATAAGATCACAGTAAAACAATAGGCTATGTTGTCAAGATAACTGATTTTCATTTTTTTTTTTATAAATTCTTTCGAATACGTATATTCCCACAAAATAGGCACTAAATTGAGCATTACTCCGAAACAGATCAACCGATTTTATCCATTATGAATAGACGTCTTCCCATGGGCATTGTAAATGTGTATACCAAGTTTCATAAAAATCCGGTAAAGCGTATTTGAGTTACCGCGTCTTTAAAATATACACTAAATTGGGTTTTACTCCGGTACCGGTCAACAGATTAGGTTCAAATTCAATAGGGCACTTCTCATGGACGTCATAAATGGGTATACCAAGTTTCATGGAAATCCGTTACAGCGTATTTGAGTGACGGCGCCTTTCTATGAGAAAGGCGCCATAATCTATTAGAATAGGCACTAAATTGGGCATTACTCCGGTACCGGTGAACCGATTTGGTTCAATATCAATAGGGTTCTTCCCATCGACATTATGAATGTTTATACCAAGTTTCATGAAAATCCGAAAAAGCGTACCTACTTGAGTTATGGTGCGTACAGACGCACGGACAGACGGGCGGACAGACAGACAGACGGACAGACATTTTTTCGTCCCCCACACAATCTCATAAAGTACCATACTGGCACTTAATAAGTAGCATTAATGTTAGCACTAGAGATAGATCGATACCAGATTTTCTTGATACTCGATACCGATACACGATTTTCCCTCGATACTCGACACTTCGATACTCGATACCGTCAACGTTTCCAGTTTCAATAAATAAGTACATTAAAAATTAAAAGTCAAGAGAACTGTGTAATACCAACTAAATTAAGTGTGCATATTTAATGAGACAAAATTTAATATCATCAGTAGCCTATAATTATTTTTAAACCCTACATTAAAACTAAAATTAGTTTTTCAACAGTCCACTTACAGGTTTTTGCTAAAAAATACTAGCATTCTAACTTAATTGCAAAATTGCAGAGTTACTAAAGTATCAAAAAGAGTACCGAGCGAGTTTTCTGAAGTATCGCTCGATGCCGATACCTTGCAAGTATCGAGAGTATCGAGGTATTGAAAGTATCGAGGATCCAACTCTATTTAGCACATTAGTGTATTCGTGTTAAATCTGACCTGGAATGCTATTGTTACAGTCTTCTCACTGAACATTAAATAAGGAAGGAACGAGGAAATTAAAAATGCAAGTGTCTAAACAGTAAAAATGATTATTATAGAAGTAACATGACATGCTAGATAAAATTTTAAACACTAACAGTGATGAATTAAACAGATTGATAGCACAAATAGCTTACAATGGATTTTTAAGACTAGTGCGATAAAGTATAACTTTTATAGCGTGTCTTGTGTAAAGGGTTCTATCTAAAACTTCTGTCATTCCGTATAATTTATTCCTATGAAATGAATCTTAGAAATTACGTCAATAATGAAAGCAAAACTGTACATTCTGGAAACACAAAATGTACACTTAACTCGATTAATCAGTTCAAAGCTGAACTGTCTTCTAGCACAAACTGAACATCGTGACACACTTCATGGCGCAAGAGAATGAAATAAAATTGTGGTCATTTACATTCATAAATTGTCATAAGAATGGGAGAAATTCCGTGCTTGGTACCATTACGTCAAGACAGTTTTATAGTCTGTTCCGCTTGTATTTTTTTTACAAAATAACCCATAAAAACGTAGTCATTGCTTTCATCTGCAGGATATAAAACCTTAATGGAACAATACGGACAGTTCTGTTCCGGAACATAGCCGATGTTCCCTTGTGATGGTAACAGAATCAATGCTATGTTCCTATGTTACGGCTATTTCACGATGTATGTGTATTGCTACTTAAGTCTAACACACATGCAAATGTGACACTTCCTATCACAAAATCAGCTGGGACAATGGAAGTTCATCATCTTTATTGAATGTTAAGCAAATGCGAAGTTTTAAGGTAAGAAGTCGCTTCTAGCAAATTCTAATTTTAAACTTAATTACTGTTCTCTTAATTTCTCTTGCATGTTTAATTTACCTTCCACATCTGCTTCTGAAACCAGATCCTGACTAATTATTTCCCCAGGTTCAGGTTTCAAGATTTATACTGTAATGCCAAAACATTCTGTAACTCAATTAAAAATTTAATTTAATTTATATTAAAATTTCATTTTTAGTACACGCTCCGCAAAATGGCTGTTTCTCTGACTGCTAATACGCCGAAAAGTAGCACTTTACCATACTAGGCCGATAAAGTTGCCATGGTAACCCCTAGTGGACGTAGTTCCAACTGTGGCTCCTAGATGCCTCTACAGTGTCTCCCAGTTGAATTTTATATGTTTGGGGTTTTACTGTTCATTGTCTATTAATGAGCATAGTAAACCTTGGCATTTAGAAATTTTGAATTTAAGAAATAAATTCGATAGTAACTTGTTATAAATGTTATTATGTAGGGTCGATTTGAACGCACGAAGTTTGCATTACTCCGTCATCGTTTTAGTCCACGACACCACTACTTCTACCTGAAAGGAACGACTTCAGATGAGCCTCTTGTACGATTGCTTCGTTTAACAAGGCATAATAAATTTCGTTGCAGAAAATATGATAAAAATGACGTGTAATTTCAATTGATGTAAACATATTTAGTTTAATTAATCAACATTATTATCTTAACGATGTTTTTAAAAGTTTTTTTTTAGGAAAAGAAATAATCCGCAGCAGCCGAAGTTTATAAACATGCACTACTGATACAATCGCCATTATCTTTGCTTTCTTTACGCAGAATCATTGAAAATGAGTGAAAACTGAGCTCATTAGAGTAAAAATATTTTGCAGATATAATAAAACATTATTGCAAGGTCAATGTAAGTGATATTTGAAGCTGAGAAAAACAAACTCACACATTGTAGAGTTGGTAATATTCTGAAGGTTATGGGACGATAAAATTAATATCAGAAGAAGAGTTATATCTGCACGCCCACTAATTAAAAACTAACGAAAGTGGAAGAAATTTGTCAATAAAATAACCCATAAGAATAAATAATTATATTTCTGTAGGGAGATGAAACCAGAGAGTACTGAGCACACACGATGTTTTATGCCGGTTGTCGACCAAGAGCTAAGCTAACTTAGTTTAGCTAACTCAGTTTAGCTTAGCTCCGGTTGTGCCGGATTTCATATGTAGCTTTGTCGGCACAACTACATATGAAATCCCGCACTGTATGTGAGCTAGCTAAACTAACTTAGCTTAGCTTTTGGTCGACAACCGGCATTTTGGTCAATACACTGCGTCACTATGTGATCGAGTAGACAATATTTGTTCTAGAAACACTATACTTCACACTACGTTATCGTAGACACATATATAAAGAAATAAAATCAAGTAAACTGATAAACAAAGTTCCAGAATGCTTTTATTTAAACAGTGATAAGTTAATTGCAATTATGAATGAATAAAATAAGTTATTTTTGTAATCTGTCTTCGAGTTAAGCTCGAGATCGATTCATTAAGCAGGGCTTGTGGAAGAACATACATAACCTAATTCAAACTCGTATACACTGATATAAGAAATTCTTAAAATATGTCGACATTTCACAAAATACACTGGCGAAGAACTCAACTTAATTTACGTAGGCCTAATTATTTCACAGTAATATAAATTCTGTACACAAACAGTATTCAACTAGATCAACGAAACAAACATCTGACTAGTTTGATAATCAAATGCAAAGGAATATGTCATTGCTAATTGTATTGCAAATTCCAAAGCCGTATATGATCACTGTAAAACAATATGCAGTCAGGATAACCAATTAGCATTTCTTAAATTATTTTTAATATATTACCATAAAATAGGCACTCAATTGGGCATTACTCCGATACCGGTCAACCGGGTGCAGACACACGGATAGACAGACAGACATTTTCCCGTCCCCCACACAATCTCATAAAGTACCATACGGGTACTTAATAAAATCAGGTAAACTGATGTAACAAAGTGCCAGTATGTTTTTGTTTAATCAGTTATCATTGCAATTATAATATGCACAATATGTATTTTTTTTAATTGATTTCCAAGTTAAGCTCCAGATTTATTCATTAAGCAGGGCTTACGGAAGAACAAAGGACTAGTTTTTTTTATAAATCAGATTAAAATCGTCCAGCATCAGCTGTACTGTACAGATTTGTGATATCTTGACAATCGCACACTCACATAAAAATAAAAAAATAAAAAAGTCAAATTTGGCGGCTCGGGATTTGAACCATTGAACTGCAGAATGTGAGGCCAAGACGTTACCATCTTGTCCACCAGGGTCAGATTAACAGTCTAGTTGGATAAGAGTATGTAAAGCAACAATGTTATTTGTCATAGCCAACTGCATTTTAATCTCCAAATCCTTATAAGATCACAGTAAAACAATTGACTATGTTGTCATGATAACTGATTTGACTTTCATAAATTCTTTCGAATATGTATATTTACATAAAATAGACACTAAATTGAAAATTACTCCGAAATCGTTCAACCGAATTTATCCAATATCAATAGACATGTTCCCATGGACATTATAAATGTGTACACCAAGTTTCATGGAAATCCGGTAAAGCATGTTTGAGTTACCGCGTCTTTAAAATAGACACTAAATTGGGTTTTACTCCGGTACCGGTCAACAGATTAGGTTCAAATTCAATAGGATACTTCTCTTGGACGTCATAAATGCGTATACGAAGTTTCATGAAAATCCGATACAGCGTATTTCAGTTATGGTGCCTTTCTAATACAATACTATTAAAATAGGCACTAAATTGGGCATTACTCCGGTACCGGTGAACCGATTTGGTTCAATAACAATAGGGTTCTTCCCATCGACATTATGAATGTTTATACCAAGTTTCATGAAAATCCGAAAAAGCGTACTTGACTTATGGTGCGTACAGACGCACGGACAGACAGACAGACAGACGGACAGACATTTTTTCGTCCCCCACACAATCTCATAAAGTACCATACTGGCACTTAATAAACAGTGGATATTTAGATATCCATACTCACAGTGACCACATTAGTAAAAGCCGCTCAGTGAGTCATACAGGCTAAGTTATTTACGTTTGATTCCAACCGTGAAGTGTGACAGTAAGAATATATATTTTTAGTAACATACGTTTAACTAACTGTGTTGTAAAGAATAAAATAAGGAATACAATTTTTAAAATAGAATTATTTAGTAGTTCGTCAATTTGACTCCAGATCGCACGCAACACCGACATGAGCAAAGCAGAGACCACGCCCACAAAAAGAAAATCACAGGGGCGTAGATAATTACATATAACCCAGAAAGAACGGATTCAAACCTTTAGGCTACGACTTCCGATAAAAATCTGATTACATATTTTATCTTCTCTTTGTAAAGAATCTCATAGAGATGTAACAGACGACATGTCCGACTAAATAATTTCCTTCGCGGCGTTACCTACTAACTAGGCCTCGGATATCGACAAATCACTGTCTTTTATCTTGTAATGTGATTCCAAGGATTGGCTTTCGTCGGATACAACGTCAGCTCGTTATTGAACCGCCATGCATAGAATAATAGGCTATGTCATTTATTTTGATTCTTGTAACTTTACACTTCGTTAACGAAATGTGTGGCATTGTGAAATTTTCCATTGAATAAAATAATAATAATAATAACATGACACACTTATTTCTCTTGTGATATTGATTGACTTCTGTTGTTTACAAGTATGTATTATACGTTGAGAAATGTTGTAGAATACGATAATCTCAAACTGGTTAAAGTAGCACCTTCGAAATGATGACGCCGATGGGATGTTGACCCTGGAATGGGGTTGAAATGTTCACAATGTTCCAGAATTCCGTTATTTCAGTACAGGAGGGTTATTGCGTTTCCTGACTCTATATTACTATATCCATTATTCCTTTTTTCAGAAGCAGAAAGCATAGGATTAATATTATCACTAGGAACATTGCAAAGGAAGCACAGTACAGAATAATTACAATGGACGCTGTAAAAGATAAAAAGTTACAACCCATAAAAGAATTAAAAAGCAGTCACAGTGGAAGCAGTTGCTGGGAACACAATGCAGAATGTGAATGTAAAGAGGAAATGGAAGAGCAATGAAATGGCCACCAGGGACCAGTGGCGGATCCAGGGGGTGGTCGTAGGGTTTTTCTTTCAGGTAGATTGAAATGTGTATTCGTCGAAAATAATTACTTCATATAATTAGATTCAAATTTAGTTCAATACAAAACAGAAATGAACGCATTTACGAATTCGCCCTATTTCAACCTGAGTTGTTCGAGTTCCTTATCTTTAATTACACTACCCAACAAGAATAACTTATGAACTCATTACGAATATAGCATTGCAAAGGTTCCTACCTTTCACATTAGTTAGTATAGTTTAAAACAATGCAATGTTATCAGATTTTTAATACATTATCATTCATTCATACACAGTATAACAAATAGTTATAAACGGCAACGGTAGAGGGCACTCACATACAAACCGTCACGTTTAATGGAACAAGTAACATACGTTTTGTTTACAAAACTTAATTTCTCACTTCAAGAGTTAAGTTTCAACATAAGTTTTTTCAAACGTTGTGATTATAATACAAAAGATTATAACTATCCTGAAACTGAAATGCATACAAAAAGTACGAAGATTGGAAAATACATGAAAACCCACAAAATCACTGTTCCTGAGCAAAACTGTTTTAAACTAGTTGAGTATATCACAGCTACTCACTCCTCAATCACAGGCCTACTTCTTCTTTCTCCGAGTTATATCTCCTTCTTGTAGTTACATTGAAGCAGCAAACGCCGCCCGGGTCTTATAGGACCGCGACCCGTCGGGGAGGGAGTTTGTATAGACATACGTGCTTTTTGAACAGAGAAGGACAAGGAGGTCTTTCCTGGATGAGTGATCAGCCAAATTTCGGGCTGCCTTCGAAACAACATGATCACATAGGACAAACACTCATTCCGAACAAGGCGAGAATGGATAAAGGTGATAATAACGGCCAGATGATATCCATAAAATTTCCCGCTATTCGTCCAACAGGTGAGGAAAACCCCGAAAAGCCCTCACCTAGGAATCGAACCCGAGAACGCTGCATGAAGAGACCGAACGCCTTCCCTACGCCACAATGGGGGACACAAATCTATTATATACAAACACCAAAAAGTGTTTAACTTAATAAGGACACAAAATAAATTATGAAATTGTCACTGTAGTCTTGATATGGAATATCTTAAGTGTTAAGTACATTGTAAACAAATATTCTTCTTAAAATCATAACTTTAATCTATTAGATTTATGTAAACACTAAGAATATACTCTATAACATTGCTGAGCTTCAGACTAATTAAAATAATTTAATTTTGCGTAATCAATTAAAATATAATTGAATAAATAATAACGCAGCAACTAGAATAAAAATAATAATCTACGATGTCACATTTTTTTAAATACCGGTACTAACATGAGTTTCATTACATGCAATTACAGTTTACACATTCTTTTTTCAATTAAGACGCCTCCGGAATGTGCACATTTTCGTGTCGGGAAGGAAATAAAAAATATACTGACAAACAGATTATTTTCTTAAACTTTTCTTATCAGGTAAACATATTATAATAAAAATTATTACAATTTAATAAAAAATTTTAAAAAGTATCTGCATGAACAGGAACAATAAATAATTCATAGTACGGCAAACAACAGCACTTAACCTACAAGTGATAGGCTTATATTACGTATACATTGTATACTATTGCAATTAAACAAAACTGTAGATATAATTAGAAATAACTTCTAGTTAGTATATCATAGGAATAACAATTTGAAACTTCTGGAACTATAATTAATGTTCAGTGATATATAGGCAGAACATTTAACACTTCACATAAATGACTAACCTAAATTATGTTGTTCACATGATATTAACAAACACACAGAAAAATAATCAATCAGAAATATCTATATTAGTGGAAGTTATCAGGGAAACGGCTGGCAGCCATTTTGAAATAATAATTACCCGTAACTCTAGTAGTTTGATTAATTTTGAAAATAGTATGCAATTGTAGAAGTAGTCAGTAAAGAGTACCGTATGTCAGATTGCAAGACTGTAGAGCAATTCATTCCTGAGAAAAAAAATGAAATTCACATATTTGTCACCAATGAATTTCATCGAAAGCTGTACGTTCCC
Organism: Ectobius pallidus; assembly: GCA_964059195.1. Lineage (NCBI taxonomy): Eukaryota > Metazoa > Arthropoda > Insecta > Blattodea > Ectobiidae > Ectobius > Ectobius pallidus. Next base: position 15,960,940 of record CAXKWD010000006.1, read on the forward strand.
CCTTAAATGGGACTGCGTTGTATAAAGCAACTGCATTGGATGTCAGGCTCTACCATAATGAATAGAATGAGAAAGTGTGATGACTTCGCCGCTAATACAATGGTGGGTATAGGGAGAGCGGCGGTCCACCGAAACACTGGCAGCACCTTCTTTTGCGTTTCAACTTCTCAATGCTGCATCATGATAGTTTGGCATCTTATGATTAAACTCGCAATCTTTAATTAACCTTTGGTCCTATTTCTGTGAAATTTGTGCAGAAATAATCGGCACAACACAGTCCTTCTGATGGTTAAAACAGAGATTTAAAAAATGCGGACATAAATGTTTTTATTTCATTATATAAACATCACCAATTACATAAAATTCATGGAGGGTGAAACGGAATTTGACTATGCGACAATTTTTTTCATTTTTGTGCCCCGTAAAAACTTCAAGCGAGAAAGTTTTAGTGAAATATTTCAACTTTATTTTAAATTCAGTACCACCTTTATATCTTGAATGGTTTACGAGTAATTGAGTGGTAATTATTCCTGGCGCACAGCTGTCTGAATGATGTGGGACGATCGTGAAATGTTGAGGGTGAAGCAAATTTGACTATGCGACATTTATTACTTTATTTTTGTGTCCAGAAAGAGATCAAGCGTGTAAGGTTTAGTGAAATATTTGGATCTTATTATAAATCGAGTACCACCTATATATTTATAATGGTTAACGAGTAATAGTAATTACTCTAAAGCTAAAGCTATCAGAATGGTATTGAGGTATTGGCAGGCATCTTTTCCATAAAATACCAGCAATAACGTAAAATTTTTACATAATTTATTCGTGGACTCAATAATAATACTATATTAACTGACTACTTGTACCCATACTGCAAGATTGACCCGTTGGGGAAAAGGAGCGAATGAAGCTTTTTTCCAACTTAGTAAATCTGCACTATTTTTATTTATGCATTTATTGGATTATTTATCACATTTTCTGTTCACTTATGTTAGTAATTTTTATGTATAATTATTAAAGCAAATGTCTTATTAGTTTAATATCTTGATCCTTTTTTTAATAATATAATTTAACAACATAAGACGTACATCTGTTACAGCGAACGGCGAATGGTCGAGGGTTTGAGCAAATAGCGGGCTGTAGTTAAGGCAAGAGGATTTATTTTTTTTATGAAAAAATCAGGGAAAATGCTTTGAAATATTGTGTGATATATGTAGAATGCATTGCAAAACAATTTTTGCGTATGTGCGTCTTTATCGGATGTTGAAACGCCAATTTTAAAGATCACGCGCCCTATTTTTGTAGTGCTGCTTATGAAATTTTCCATGCCCTGCAATTCACAAACCATCCCTTAGTTTATATTATCTCTATTCACATAATTTGTACACAGATCTACACTTTTGACCGTGTTTCACCTACATAACTTACCCCATACAGCTAGGAGAAAATTAATATTAATATAAATAATATTACTATTAATACAATATTAATACAAATTAATAGCCTACTCAGTAATATTCTGTACAATGTAATATTAATATTAATTTATAAAATATCCCTTAGCTGTTTTCTACCCTAATTATACGTTGTTTTTTCTATACAAATGTACATTCTTTAAAAAATTCTCATCATATTATACTAACATACCCTCTACCCTATTTTCTAGGCAACAAAATATTAGATCAAATCATCCCTTGGCTGTTTCATACCTATATTATATAATTGTTCATTGCTTGTGAACATCTTCGATTTTTGGAAAGATGTTTAACGAAATGTTACGGTCAAGCTTCTTGCAATCTGAGAAATTACTGTTACACACGGCTATGTTTATTTATGGAGGTGAGATCTTCCAAGACGTGTAAAGCAGCCCGAAAATTGTCAAAAGTATCTAAAAATTCAATTTAGATAAGGTGAGTCATTTTGAAATAGATTAATGTATTATTTTGTTTAAGAGTGTTTGCAATTTTTCCTATACCGCCCGTAGTAATCTTGCTCCCGCGAATCTCAAACAGAGTAACTGCTACCTAGCGGCGGAACCAGTAAACTACCTCAGTCATCACACTTTCTCCTCTATTCATTATGGCTCTACTATGCGGTTATACAGTATTACGTCATCACTAGGCCAATACGTCATGTCGTGTGAGTGAGAATTACTCGGCTCGACAAGGTTATGAACACATTGACAAGGATAATCTGTTTTATGTTATTTTTAATCGTAAATATTGTTTAACACAACTCTCTCAGTCTATGTAAAGTTACATTTGATGTGGTAGGTTGTAAAAATGGTGCTAGCCGATCAAGGGTAAAACAAATGTATGTGATACTTGTTGGGTGGTATAGGAATCGGACCACTAGGAGAAAAATTAAGGTAGAATATTAAATAGAATCTCAGGTAGGAGGGCCAATTATAGCCTTACCAATAATAACAAATGAGGAGAGCTAATGGACTAATCGAGGTCGCTGGGAACAGAGGTCCACGGAATGTAATATTGGAAACAAACCTTATACATGTAACAAAACTATGGAACTTTTATTCACACGATATAGGCTTAAATAAATGCATTGAATTAACTGAATTATAAACTGAATAACAAATACTTGTAGAGGGTATCACCAGTTGTCACTGTTGTTCTCTTCCCTTTAGGTAAAGTGATCCCTATACAGGCCATGGAGGCCCAGAGGGTTACAGGAGGTTGAGGCTCCCAGATTTAGGACATTCGGAACATGAAGGGGGTAAAGTTGTCAGCCTTACGCACCGGCCGCCTTTACCCTCTGGATTGCTCCTGGTACTAATTTCTATTAAAGGCTGAGTCGAACCCAGAGCCATAGTGCCACAAGAAGGATTAGGCCAATTTAAAAATCTCTACGAGATAATCGGGAATCGAACCCGCCACCTTCCGGTTTGTAGCGCAGCGCCTCAACCACTACGCTATGACGTACTCCTACCTTGCCTTTAGTACACATTAATAATTATCCATTTCCTTCATTTTAACCACTACAAATACTTTTATTCCTACTACCACTGTTATCGTACATCTATTAATCAATTATACAATTATAACATAAATAACAATTTCAGCATTGAGAATTTAATGCATAAAGCAGATGGTTTAATTATGTTCACACAACACGAAGTTAAGCCAAAACAACAGTTTCGTTTAAAACGACTTATGACTTTATTTTCTTCCCATTCTGCAACTCATTGCCATAGCGAAGGATTTTTCAATATACGAGGTCTGATTGGAAAGTTTTAAGAATGGACTCGTAATTTCACAATGGCGGTATTTAAATGCTACCGTGATGCATCTCCTTCAAAATAGTCCCTTTCTGACTGAACACACCGACTCCAACGGTGTTTCCACTTTTGGAAACATTCCTGGAAATTTTTTTCTGAAGTGTGTTAAGGATGCTCTCCGTATTTGCCTGGATGTCTTCAATCGAGTCAAATTGCTTCTTTTTCAGTGAAAATTTCAGTTTAGGAAACAGATAGAAGTCCGCAGGAGCTATATCAGGGAATAGGGCAGTTTTGGAAGCACAGGAATTTGGAATTTGGTCAAAAATTCCACGATTCAGAAGCACGATGAGCTGGCGCATTGTCGTGGTGGAGCACCCAACGCCTGTCTTTCCACAATGCAGGGCTTTTCTTCCGCATCTTTTCGCGCAAACGCTCAAGGACACATTTGTAGTATTCCTGGTTAATTGTCTGTCCTCTAAGGGTAAATTGATGATGCACAATACCGGTAGAATCGAAAAAATTCACAAACATTGTCTTCACATTCGACCGACTTTGCCGTGCTTTTTTCGGTCGTGGTGAAACTGGACTCTTCCACTGCGAAGACTGAACTTTGGTTTCAGGATCATATCCATATACACACGATTCGTCTCAGAAGCTGATTTCCCGGTTTTAAGATAATATTTCACACAAACTCGTTTTTCTGTTTTTACATCCATTTTCACGCAGACAGAATCCGGCAACAAGCCGTAACAGACCCTCATTCAATCAGCTGCCACAACGAACTGAATAAAGGAAACACACTTTCCTGTCAGAGGGTGTTAAAGGACAAGCCAGTGATTAACCCCTTACCTTCGGTATACCTGCTTGCCAAACCAATAAGCAGTGGCGGTTCCATTCTTAAAACTTTCCAATCAGACCTCGTATGTTCGTTATTTTCCTTTCCAATAACTTCAGGACAGATATCCACTTCTTTATAAATAGATCACGATTCATTACTTTTCGCAAATGTTTCTCGTACTTCTGCTTTCATGCAATGATTTGTTTCCAGGCAAAGTGAGGCAGAATTCCGCCACAATACGAAATTACCAAACAGTTTTTTTTCATTACTATCCTAAGCACAAGCGAAATGAGATGATTTTCCTTTTTAAAATTTGCGATTCAAAGTAAAACGTCGTTTGACCGCTATAACGAACTTGGGCTCACGGGAATAAAAAAAAACTCGCTTCCGCTCTTTTAACTTTGTGCTCGCCTGTTAAGACCTATACAGGGTGTTAATGAATAACACCGAAATATTTTACCTGTGTATAGAGGGGACATAGACAAGCAACTTTTATTAGAAGATTTTGCTCTATGACGTGAAATGTGTATGCTACATGACATTAAAATCATTATAGTTTTGTGGTCATAAGTCAATAATGAAACGAAATAGGGTTAACATTTTCATTAAATTGACTTCATGCCTTCTTATCGATTGATGAAAACCTGATTCTTAATCATTCATCAACAGGTATATCATAATTTAGAGTTTTAATAATCTGCAAAATTTACAGTGTAATCACATAACTGGCCGCCAATGCATTAGTTTATTTTATTCATAATCCATTGTTAACAACGAAGTTCCTTTGTTTTGCATTTTTTATAACGTTAGAAGCCAGTGGCGGTCATGCCTTGGGAGATTGTATGCTGTAACAGGAAAAACTGAATCCATAGAGCAAAAATCTCCTAATGAAAATTGCTTGTCTATGTCCTGTCTATACACAGGTAAAATATTCCGGTGTTATTCATTAACACCCTGTAGAACGAGCTTACATCGTAAATAGCTATTTTATAAGACATGCGAGTGATCACGAATATGACATCACATTTCCAAAAACTGTTTTTTTTAAATCGTGTAATGGTATAAAAATGTGTGAAAGCCCAGCTGCATGGAACAAGTGTCTTATTTCTTCATCTACTGTGCGTAGGGTTATAATTACCAAGTGGTTAGCTAGTAACTCGTATGAAATCTAGTCCATGTTGCTTAATCACTGTAGCTGGCGTGCCACTCAACTTTTTTTCCTCTTTAATAATTGATCATCCCATTTCTGTGGATGCGAGCACAAATGTAATGCGACCTTGCACTCCTATTCTGAATTAGTATTAAACTCGCTCCCATATTCTCAAAGTGGCCAACAAGAACTATTTTCTATATTCAGGAATGCATAATGTGTCGTGGAACTGAGCAACCACGAGTGAATGTCTTGAAGGGATCGTCACTTACTGTCCATTTACTATCAGTTTAGTAAAACCTCGCTTCCACACGCGGGAAACTCGAATACACTTTATCGGATTTATATGAAACCTGGTATACACATTTACGAGTATAATGCCCGTGGAAGAAAGCTTATTGATTTTGGATCAAATTGGTTGACCGGATACCGGAGTCAAGGCTAATTAACTACAGTGCCTTTTTTTTTTACTCGTGGCCGGGCGGTCGGCTGGAAGTAGCTGCGAGCGCACAGTGCTTCTCACCGTTCCTGGCTCCCGCCTTTCTCCCCGTCAGTGCACACACACAGCACACCAAACACCAATTTTCTGGTCATGCAATGGCATTTCCTGTACAATATCGGGGTTTTCTGCACTCCAGTATCTGTTGTTTTGTGTCGATGCATGACCATGTAAATGAATCCATGCTTCGTCTGTGAAAAAAATTAACTTTGGGTCCATAGAGCCATCATTAACTTTACCCAACACCCAATTGCAGAAATTTACTCTACTCACAGTATCACGTGGTTGCAGTTCCTGAACTATGGTTATCTTATATGGTTTTAATTTCATAAGTTTAGTGGCTTTCCAAGCCGAGAATATTGTGAAAACCCCGTTTCCTGTGATAACCTACTCAGAGATTTTCTTGGGCTACGTTCTAACTTCTGTCATATCTCATCGAGTTTTCTCTCTGTAAGCACACGGCGAATTTTTATTATTTTTATTTCTTATCAAGAACAGAGCCCGTTTCTCTGAATCTGTCTACAAGTTTACGAACTGTCTCTCTGTGAGGCACAGGAATACCAGGGAATCTGTCTACAAATAGCCGTGTCACTTCTCTACAGAACTCTGTTTGCACATAGGAATCATACATGAATATGCGGTGTGCTAAAGTATACACACTTCTTGGCATTATAACAGAACTATCACAATTTAACCACAAAGAAGAAAAAAGAACCTCCGCTAGCAACAACCGCACATGCACTGACGGGGAGAAAGGCGGGAGCCAGGAACGGTGAGAAGCACTGTGCGCTCGCAGCTACTTCCAGCCGACCGCCCGGCCACGAGTAAAAAAAAAGGCACTGTACATCAACGTGCGGTGATTAATACGACACATACTACCAGCGAACACAATAAAAACACATTATTTTATACAATACTAGCTGAAAAGGCCCGGCGTCGCCCGGGCTTTGTGTTTTGTAATTTGAAATTAACTTATGGAGGACTTTCGATTTTGAAACTCTAGTTGCTTATATAATACGTACCGTATGTAAAACTTGAAATGAAGAAAAAGATTTATCACACTCAAACTATTCCATCAGAAAACGCTAGATATAGCTTTTTATGGCTCATAGAGGATGTCCAATGCTGCTTTCCGTTGCTTCTACACATCATGCCTGGGAGGGGTTAAAATAAGAAGAAACATAAATTACATAAGATTGTATTGACTTGACGGAAAATTTTATTTCTCATTCTCATGTTACCATACAACCGTTTCGGGGCTGAAATAAAAGAGAAATGCAGTATCACTTTCATACTTTCCTCCCCTAAAACCCGGGACATAAAATACTGCGAGCATAGGACTCAAAATGTTCCATCCCATGCTTAGGGCCTATGATAAACATCCCTATTTCTCAACTAATACAAAGCATACAGCTATGGATAACGTATAAGCGGAAAGGATTGTTTACCTACTTCTGATATAGCATACTCACACACTTAAGTTGTCAATGCAATACGACCTCTTATTCTACATCAAAATGTGAAGTGAGAAAATATTTCTTGTGTCGAGGGTAGAGAAAGTTATGTGACTGCATTACAATGTGCTTTATTTTCGTGGATTTTATTCTTCAAGAATCGTTAGCATCAGAATTCGTTCAAGTCCAATATTATGTAGTGTCCAGAGCCCTATATGAACTGTGTAAACAATACACTGTTGTCTTGACAACTCAACAGCATTTCATTTTTTCAGTATAATATTCTCAGAAATTATATAATTTTCAAGGGAAGGACTGATTTGTTTCAATTTTAATGTTGGCCGCGTTACTTCCCGGGCTTAACTGGGTATGTATGCCAAATTTCGTGTAAATTGGTAAAGAAATGTTGATTTGTATAAGGAACAAACATACATACATACATACATATATACACACTTTCGATTTTATATTTTAGATAACTAGTCTGAAAATTGAAATAACATAATGTACTTTGATTAAAAACACAATTTCGATTCGGAGCAAGCCAGTTCGTGTGTTTTTTTCAGTTATCCTGTTAGTTTACCTTAATTAGGTTAACTATGTCTTATATGTACCATTGGTACCACTGGTCACAACATGGTAACTCGAATCGATTTATGGATGGTTGATTCATAGTATGCCGTAATCATGCATCTGTTAGTTTTGTTTTTATTAGCAAAGCATGAGAGTAACTATTGTTTGTATAATCCGTAACATTTTTATTAATCGTAAAGTCTTAATAAATCCAACTCAAGATTACGAGTTTCATCAGATAATCAATCGATAAGGTCGTAAACTCTCGTGGGATTACCTATTATAAAAAGATACAAGTCATAAGATAAAATTAACAACAAAGTATTTACAAACATTAAAAAAGAATACATATATGTATTACACACACGTCCATACATACGTACATACACACACTCAAGCGCAATATAAAATTTATACGCTGTAGAAACAATTACATAAAAGGAACAATTTTATATTTGTTTTAAATTAAATTTCTAATTTCTGTGCCATGACTCATGGTAGGAGAGAGCAGAAATAATGACTAATATAATTTACTTGACACACATTATGTGATTCAATTTGCACTCACATATCTTTCTCTACCTGGCAATATAATTTCTCACTTTCTATTCTAGAACAGAAGAAGTGACTGTGTAGCAACAAGTACATATTCAGTTCACTGAACCTCATTCAAACAACAATAAATGATGACAGGTTTATTACTACCTTTCAGAGACAAATAAATAAACGTTTCAGCTTAGAAGAAGCGGCAGGTGCACAAAAACTAGACAGAATCATGGTTTTCTTCGTGTAAAGTAGTAGAAAACCAACAGTAGATGTAGTCACATTCCCTGACGACATCCAACCAACACTGAAAACACTGAAAACTGTGTTTTGGATGGGGAACCTCAAAACGTGTATTTTTTTAAAATGAAAATCCGACATGGAAATTTATGGCCTGTATTATTATCGCCGCACTCAATTCGTTGACAGTTAACATCAAAGAAGTCGCCGCCGCTTGGAGTAGTTGCCACACTGCACAGTGTTAGTAAACAGAGCGGGAAGATGTAGATGCAGCAAAACACTTACGTGGCAATGACATTGAGCAATGAAAGAATTGGCAACACGAATTCAGTCAGCGGTTTCTTTTGAGAAAACCTTTTACAGTAACAACAAGCATTGTAATATGAGAACAAAGCGAGCCGCCCGTCAACGTTATGAGTGAGGCGATAATACCACCTGTCGACAATTCCTCCCGATACGTGACTTCCAGATAGCTTAACTGGAAGATGCCTTGTAATACCACCGCTGAACTGCTTACCGGCAAGAACGCAGTAAAAATTTGTAAACTCGCTGAGCAGAGAGGATGTTTGTTGTAGTTCGGTAGTCCTCCACTAGGTGCGGCAGCTCGGACTTGTATTTTTTACAATTAAATTACATAATGTCGCGGCCCTGTAAGGCCCGGGCGGCTTGGGTCGCTTAAATCCTAAAAGGGAGAGGTAAAACTACGGAAAAGAAAGAAAGAATGAAATTACATAATAACACATCGTTTCAAGTGCATTAATCGATTTGTGCAATTCTATTTCATTCATATGTGAGCCTAAAATGACATTTTTGTGTAAATTAAATCTTCCAGCTTCAATTCTGAAAATCAGGCGGAAAGGAAGGTTCGGGGTGCTGTCATCTTGTTTCAACCAAGATTCCCTAACTAGCAGTTGGTACTTTGTCAGCCACTCCATCCTCCTGCTAGCTTAGCTGGGAGTTTTCTTGCCAGACAGATTTTGTCAGGACACCATAATACGCAATTCTTGGCCAACTTCCAGATAGGTTCTCTATCTGGTAGATAAATATATCAGGTGGTCGTCATACAGGGCCTTAGAGTGGAACACTTATACTGCCTCTGCCTGGGGTGCCCATGGTACAGGTAGAAAACGTGAAAAGTAAAGTAGCCTAATAATTATTATTCTCCAATTCGTCTTAAGAAAAATAATTTTATATTTTAATCAATACATACAATAAGACACTTATAATAATCAAGAAGACACTGGACTGATGTTGCAGGTAGTACACACATCCCGTTACTGCTCACAGACTGTGCTCATTAAAAGGTCACGGGTTATTAATAAGAGAGCGTTTCTGTTTCGTAGTTAGTACATGTTGTGTGTCATTTTACATTCCATTCAGACTGTTTTACATGCATGTGCAATACATGTTCACACCACCACGTCAGAAGTGCTCCCCTAACCCTAAGGTGCAGAGTGGGGGAGGCAGAGGGCCCCAGTCGTAGTCACAGTCGAGACTTGCACCAAAGTAAACTCCGATTGAATATGGACTTTAACGTCGACTTTTAAGCTGCGTCTCCATTGATGTACATTTAACACCAACATGTCAATATTAACAAGTTGATATTGACAATGCATATTGCAATTTCGCTTTCCAATGCAAACCCAGCGTGTTGCACTTAACATATTCAGATGTTAATTTGTTTTCCGGAAAAAATGGAGAACATATCAAGTCAATTGACTAGTCGGTCGATATCGGCTTTGTTTTGGGAATTTCCGGGAAACAAAAAGCGATCGCCAGCTTAATTTGCTTTGGTTCGGGAATTTCCGTGTAAAGAAAAAGCAGTCGACAGCTTCCTCAATATTGCCGGCACCCCTTTTGTATTTTGTGAGTATTTGGTATATCAGTGTTCTCAATAGTATTGCATCTACTTTTAAAATTATTTTTTATGGCATACTCCATTGTTGAAAAATGCGATAGTTATTTTGAAAAGATCAAGACGTCTGTTCAAAATTAGTATTTAAGGAAGTCATAGACAGTTAACAAGAAGATAATAACGAGCATATACAATCACTCTCATTTTGTAATGTTGGCTGCCCTATTCAGAGGCGTTTTCTTTTTGAATGTTATTTATTATTCATTAATTTCTGTTCGTAACCGCGCCAACACATGTTAACCTATAACATTGTAGTGGGGACAGTTGTTAAATGGCAAACAACTTGACTTGTATACGTCAACTAGTTGATGATAAACATTTAACATATTATGTTAAGTGCAACATGTTGGTGTTAAATGTATATCAATGGAGACGCAGCTTTAAATGTTCACTATCTGTTAATACGTAACACACTTCCATAAACTAGGACGAAACTAAAAAAATAGTTTGTCTTCCACTCTTTTCTGGTACAATTCCTTCATGTGAAACGTTATAAGGTTGTGAACCTCCCAATAGTATTGCAGAACGACTTGCTAATTTCCGCCAGGGCGGTGTATTTTTATTTTCATTTCCGATCGCTTGTTGTCTTCAATGTAAGTCTTTATCTAATTTTACAGTAGTGGTAAATCTTAACGTCTTCCAAGAATTCGGAATAATTACTCATTTGTACACGAAATGGGGCATGTGACAATTTGCGCAATGCAATGTTATATTACTAGGAGGTGCCCGTGGCTTCGCCAAGATAATTCTTTTAAAAATTAAAAATTAAGAGTATAATAATTATTAAAGCATTATATTTATTAACACTTGCACGCGAATCATTCATAAACTAAGCCATTAATAATTAATGAAACAGCTAAAATTCCTGCTTTAGAGTACATTCCACGACATGAAAGCGCCCACTGGGAAAACTATATCAGAATCGATTATGCAGTTCCAAAGAACCTGTGAACACATAATACGTATTGTTTCTCAGCTGTTTATTGACATGAATATGATGTGAATTTTATTTTATCAATTCAGTGTAATTTTCAGAAATTATATAATGTTTCAAGGGAAGGAATGGTTTGTTTGGATTATTATTATCAGCGATATTTCAAGAGATAAAACCATCAATATTTTACAGCTGTTGCCCCCGGCTTCGCCCGCCATTATTCATTGACTCCAGGATTTTTAAGAAAATTTTCACTGGTAGATTATTAAAAATGTTTGTGGTTCAGAGCTATGAAAATTGTAAGTGTAAATAAAATTAGAATATTTGTTCATTGTGTTCATTTCACTTAGGCCTTATATAATAAAGAAACGGTTTTCCTTCCTAATTTTGTAGTCGTCATGAAAGTTTAGACTGCGAGAGACGAACATCGCCGAGTATACCCGATGTCTCACGAAGCGGGCGAGCAAGCACGCTATTTAAGGCCGTTGAATTGTATAAGAGTAGAAGTAGATTCCATTTATTACTATTATCATTATACAGTCACACAGTCGAGAAGCTCGATAGTAACAATTGCTACCGATCGATTGCAGCGCCGTTACCTAGTAACAAGAAACTCAAATGTATAAGCGATAGATAGACATAATTTCTTCATCAATATTTCTTATTATCTAGGTCGATATAAAGAAGATGGAGTCTACGAAAGCAGTTAAATGCACTGCAATAGCAGAATGTCTTCCAACATTTAATTCTGTAGATTTTCAAAGAATCCCGAGGTGGTTTACTACAGACCTGCATTAATTATTATTTATGTGACAATGTCACAGGATTCCACAGTGGCTGTTGTGATGCCAGGAAATCAGATGTAGAAATTAGGCTAAGTTATGAGATTCGGAACTCCTGAATTTGCACAGCGAGGACAAAATTAGGAAATATTTTGTATTGCAACACTAATGCCGGTTGTCGACCAAGAGCTAAGCTAAGTTAGTTTACAGCCCGGGATTTCATATGTAGTTGTGCCGACAAAACTACATATGAAATCCGGCACAATTATATATGATATCCCGCACTGTATGTGAGCTAACTTAGCTTAGCTTAGTATTAAGACGTTGGGCGTACAGTCGGTCAAATAAAAAACGTCGGGACTCGTATGCAGTTAAAATTAAAGTTTTAACGCATTAGTTCACAAGTTTCCTATAAAAAAACATAAAATACAGGTCATTTTCGGAACATATGAGGCCATGCGACAGAAGGGAAAAAATGAAGAACGAGGGAAAAATGAAAAACGCGGAAAGCGCAATACACGATATTCAACTTAATGTATTGTCATAATTCATTTTGCTTTGTGTCATCAGACCACATGCAAATGCTAACTTGAGAGAAAGTGTAGTTAGGGCTGTAATTGAACTGCATTTTTCGGCCTCTGAAGCAGCGAGAAGGTTCCATATTTCTTAAAGAGGTGGGTACTTCTCTGGTATAATGCGACCGGAAGTTTTCATAGGATCTGACTGGTTGCAGAAGTTGAACGTAAGTTATTGATTTTGCACTACAAGTACCGGTATTATAAAATAAAATCTTTAAAAAATGCTCCTTGAATAATCATATTCCTTGCGAATTTATTAATTATTAATATTATAAGAATTTGCAACCAAGAATATGGCGGATGTGAGACATATAGCCACAGCCTTCTATACACGTTTGTTTTGGAACAAAACTGACTAAATAATCAAGAAAATACATGGATAGACAAGAGGCAGTTGTGAATCTAACCTTAAGCCTTCCTGTACATGCGCATATGCTCGTTCGTGATACTTAATCAAATACCGCCCGACGTTTTTTATTTGACCGACTATACGTCTGGAAATGTAAAACGGTTACTAAATAAATAAATAAATAAGCCCGTCACAATCCCTTATAGGGCAAGGGCCTCCTACCATGGTAGGGCTGGCTCTGTTTTACTCTCCCAAGGTGAGCTATTTCCTTGGAGAGTTGGGTTTTTGCCTTCTGGTGGGTTAAGACCTATATATTAACAACACTTTCCTAGGACACTGTTTTCCTAATGAATTAAATGCTCTATCATTTGTTTCCAGTTCACTTTTTCTATGATCTATCCTGACCATCTCGTTTCTGCCTCCTCCCTGAACTCTTCTTCCTTTCCTAGATCACTGTTTTCCTAATGATTTAAATGTTTTATCACTTGTTTCCAGTACACACTTTCTTTGGCCTGTCTTGTCCATTTCATTCCTAACGCCTCCCTGAATTCGTCCTCCCATCTGCGTCGAGGTCTGCCTCTGCTTCTTTTACCCTTCCTCTGGTCCCAAACAGTTGTTGCATAAGCCCATCTTTCTTGATTCATTCTGATGACGTGACCTCCCCAATTCCATTTGGTTTTTCTTACAACAATCGCTGCGTTTTCAAGTTCACTTCTTCTTCTTAACTCATTTCTTATCCTGTGCCTTAGATTTATACCCAACAGTTTTCTTTCCATCTTTCTCTGACAAATCTCTATCATGTTAACTTGTTCCTTTCTTAATGCCCATGTCTGGCAGCCATATAGTAGGACTGGTATGACGCACATTTTTAGCACTTCCAATCTCTTCTTGATATTTATGTGCCAGTCTAGGAGGATAAACTTTAAGCTCCAGAACTTTCCCCATGCGAGCCTTATTCTCCTGTTGATTTCTGCATTTCCGTTATATGTCATGTTGATTGATTGACCCAGGTAAGCATATTCTGCACAATACTCTATTGCCTTTCCTTCTACAAATACCGGTATTTCTATATAGTTTGTCATTATTTTAGACTTTGAAGGATTCATTTCTAGCCCCACTTTCTTGCTTCCATTGCTTAGATCCAGGGGCGTGGCGTTAATGTTGCCTCTGTTGCCGCCGGCAACAGCTTATAAAATGAATAAAGTGTATCCAAATTTTACATTATTTTTTCAAAGAATAATGGAAAGTGTAAGTAATTTCACTTTCAGATTTCAGAGTTTCTTCATTTGTGACCGATCCGCCGAGACCGGTCGAAGACAGCATCCTCCAGTTCTAAACAGCTCGTTACTTTGCCAATGGCGCTTACCGGCAAACTCGAAGCTTATAGTCTCGTGTGAGATGTCAGTGACCCTGCGCGCTCAGTTTGCTGTTTATAGCACTTATTGTTGCCAGTTCAGTGTAAAGGCAAACCTTGATTTTTAGTGTTAATTCTTCACGTATAACAATGATATGGTGACTGATTTAATGCTAAAAGTACAATAAGAAGAATGGCATCACAATTTGCGGGTATAAGTGACTGTGATTGATCGAAAACGTTTTAAAACGCTCCTTGAGTTCACGTTCTTTTGGTGAAAAATGTCACATAATTTCATCAGGAAGGCCAACTCCGGATCTTAAACCCTTAAAAACTAAATCACCCGGGGGTTTCGAGAGGCATTTTAGTAGCTCTTGGTACAAGGAGTTTCCTTGGCTGTGTGGTTGTGACAAATTAATGAAACTATTTTGTTGGCCATGCCTGCTTTTTTCCAATGAAAAGAATGCATGGACAACAGATGGCATCAGTAACATGGATAGTTTCCGCACCTTGAGGGTTCGTCATGAAAATTCCAAAACTCATATTTCATCCGTTGTAGCGTTAGTAAAGTTTGGAAAAACAAGAATTGACACTTCTTTGAGTGAGGCATTTAAGAATTAAGTTGAAAAGTATAATGAAGGTGTGAAAAGGAATAGGTATATAATGGGTCGATTGATAAATGCTGTTTGCTGTTTAGCTCAGCAAGAACTCCCATTTAGGGGTAGTGACGAGTCCGAACATTCGGATAACAGAGGTAACTACGTAGAACTCTTACACCTAATTGATCAAACAGATGATAAGTTGGAGGAACATCTTCGGACTGCGACTGTGTTTTCAGGAACGTCAAATGACATTCAGAATGACATTATTGAGTGTATTTCTCGTGTTTTGATTAATGAAATAAAGAACGAAGTGAGTGAGACAAGTTTTATATCAGTAATCATGGACGAAACCACTGATGTATCAAATAAATCTCAATTATCAACGGTTCTTCGTTACGTCACACCAGAAGGAAGGGTTGAAGAAAGATTTGTAGGGTTTTGTGACGTCAGTAGTGACCGCACAGCAGTTGGTTTGTCCAAGTATTTGTTCGAAATCATGGACGAATTCAAATCTGGCGCGAAACTCATAGCGCAAACATATGATGGTGCAGCCGTGATGGCTGGAGAGCATAACGGTTTACAATCGATTGTTAGAGGAAAATATGAACAAGCTTTATTTGTGCATTGCTATGCCCACAAGCTTAATTTAGTTTTGCAGCAATCAACCAGTCAGATAAAGAAGTGTAGAATATTTTTTCAAACAGTGTCAGGACTGTCTACATTTTTTTCAAAATCGCCCAAAAGAACAGAAGCTTTAGACACTGAAGTGAAAAAACGCATTCCATCAGTGTCTGCCACGAGATGGAACTACAAAAGCAGAATGATTGATGTCATTTTCAGCTTGAAGACTGAACTTGCCGCCCTATTTAAGTTAATGGCAGAAGATGAGGATGAATGGGATGCTGAAACAAGAGCTTGTGCATCAGGCTACTACCAGAACCTCCTAAGCTTTGATTTCAGATTCTTGCTTTTGGTGTTTTCGCTTGTATTTCCTAAGTCTGATTTTTTGTTTAACATCCTTCAGAAAAAGATTTTTGATATTGCTTTCTGCAAACAAAAAATCAATGACTTTAAAAACAGTATGAAAGACTTGCGTGAAAATTTTGACGAATTAATTTGGTCAAGAATAGAATCTGATCAAGACTGCCACGAAACACCAATACTTTCAAAGAGATCGAGACTGGACAAAGGAGAAAATGACACAAAATCATCGTATCGACGAATATTTTATGAGATCATAGATACGATACTTGGCCAAATAACCAACAGATTCTCGGATATAGACCAACTACTGTTCCTGTCATTGTTGGACAGTGCTTCATACGCCGAATATGACAAGACTTTCCCAGAGTGTGTGTTTAAGACTTTTCTTACTTATTACGGACAGTACTTCAACTCAGTGCGATTAAGGAACGAACTCTGTTATTTGTACACTTCCCCTGAATTTCGAAACAAAGCAGTCTACGAAGTTCACCAAGAGTTGTATGCCATGGAACTTAAAGAAGCTTTGCCACAGGTGTATAAACTTCATGAATTAATTTTGACTATTCCTGCCACCAGTGCATCAGCAGAACGATCTTTTTCAGCGCTCCGCAGAATACACACTTATCTCAGAAACACTCAAACTCAAAATAGACTTTCATCTCTGTCTCTGTTATCAGTGGAAAAGGGGTTGCTTAATAAACTTAAAAAGCAAAAGCAAGCAACGTTTGAAAATTCTGTCATTGATGTTTTTTTGGAGAAGAATCGGCGGATTGAACTGAAGTACAAATAGACTCTGTAAATTCGAGAGATTGTAAATACATTTTAAATAAGGTATGCCACTATAATTTTTACTTATATGTTAGTTCTTGTTTGTTTTGTTTTATACAGTTGCATACAACCTATATAATATTAAGTTGGAAACCCACGGAATTCGCGACTGGCACTCCCCAAATTAAGTCTGAAGCAACTGGCAACACTTATGAATCACCCACGCCACGCCACTGCCTAGATCTGTTATCATCTTTTGCAGTTCCCTTTGAGACTTTGCGAATAATGCAATATCGTCCGCAAACCTAAGGTTAGTAAGTTTTCTCTCATTTATGTCTATGCCATATCCTTTCCCGTTCCATCCTGTATATCTGAATATCTCTTCTAAGACGTTTGTAAACAACTTTGGTGAAATTGGGTCTCCCTGCTTCACCCCTCGTTTTATCTCAAATGATTCTCCTTCTGTTTATAAAAATTATAATCGAAAGTTATACCTCCACAAACGCACATGCAGACTATGGCTGCTAAACGTACTTAAAATACTATAATACTGTCTTGTTTACTGTAATTCCATCATAACATTCCAATAAAGCAAAATGTTTCAGAAAAGTAATTTTGTAAACCTATTAACAAAATTACTTGTCAAACTTTTAAAGCGTGCCTATGAGTGGGGATTTCTAGAAATTTGCTAAGAAATTTGGTCATGAATGTAGCCCATAACTGTCTAGGAATTACGTTTCTATGTTATTATCTTCACTCAAGAGTTCCCAGGAAGTTCTTGTAATATTATGAAAGAAATTAGGTTTTGTTCTAAATTGCCATTGAGTAATGAAGTCGTAGGCATGTCATGAGAATGAACCCGGAGAGATGGACACATGCGATGCCAGTGTGGGAACCCAGAACTGGGAAAAGAAGTGTTGGAAGGCAGAAATCGCGATGGGAGGACGAGTTTAAGAGTGTTGTGGGGAACTCGTGGTCTAGGAGTGCCAGAGACAGAAAGAAATGGAAAACTCTTGACAATAAAACTAAAACTATGGTCAATTATATTAAATTTTTGCGTTCTCAGGTGAGGCTAGCCTGAAACGTTCCTTCAACGAGTCAGCCACCCTGGTATGCCAGGAGGCCCTTGCCCGCTATGGGATGCTTGTGGGCTAATTCTTAATGAAGTCGTATATCAAATATTATTCATCGATGATTCCATCGGATAGTGAAAATCAAGGTGAAAGTTTTTGCACTGAATCTATGTGTACAGATAGGGGAAAAAAGAGCGGACCGACTCTTGTAGCTGATTTCAGAGCCTTGTTCACACCAGTGTCCATTAGTATTCCTTAGATCTATGTAGTTGGACAAAAGCCACGCAGTTGGTTGCTTCTTTCGTCTTAGTTGAATAGCTCAGGTGCTTGGGGGCGCATAACCTTCATGCGAAAGGTCGCACGTTCGATTCCCGTGACTGTCAGTTTTTTTTAAGTATGTCATAGAAATATTTATTGTCACAGCTTGTGGAGCTACTCGTATTTGAGTTAAGTAAACAAATGTGAGCTGTAATTGTTATCTGGAAGGTGATTCTTGTCTTCCTCTATCAAAACCAAAATGTCAATAAAAATAAAAAATAAATACTAATCAAGTAAGCTACATTGATACGTAAATAAATGTAAGAGATGTAACGGAAAATTTTGTTTTCACAAGCAATGCAAATTACGTGAAATAATTTCTCAATTCAAGCATTTTATCGGCTGCAGTCTCCTTGTCAATCACTTGTTTCATAACAGACTCTCAAGGAACGTTGGCTGTTAAACAGTTCCGTCGCACAATGACGACGCGTTCGACTGGTAAGCAACACGTTCTCGGTTCGAATCCTGCCAAGGAAGGGAATTTGTTCCCACTACTTTTCGATTGCCGCAATATTTAACTACTATTCCCAGAAATTGAATTTTACTAGCTTATTTTCTAATGGATTTCGAAATGGACTAAGTCAACAGTCGACACTGGAATAAATTTCAGTAAATTCCCTGCTACCCTGTGAATGCCGCTAGGCATGCGCAGTGGCTCATATCGGCAATTTAGATATTTTAGTCGATCCGCTTTTTTTTCCCCTCCTGTAAATTTTACATACAGTGATGAATTTTGTGCTGATTCGCAATCACCTTTCTTCTGCCCTTGTGTTTGTTCCTGAAGAAATGTAAAAAATTCATAACCCTGTCCTTAATATTTATGGAGAAAATTAATTGTACCCATAGTGCTGTGAAATTTTGCTGCCTGTTCTGAGCCGCGAGATGGGAGTGACGGTGGTATTATACAATTTCTCTGTAAGGTAGAATCGAGTATACTCGTATCTGAAAAAATATACTAGCTGTTATTTAAACTTGAGACATAGACAATATTTAAACCTTCAGGTAAGCTATATTTGTGTTAGGCTATAGGCAAGCGTATATTTTGGTTACATCTCTTCTCTATATATATAAAAGGCTTTGTCCTGACTGACTGAATGAATGACTGACTGAATGACAGGAATCAACGTACAGCCTAAACTATAACAGGTAGTACAGGTAGGAATTTTGACAGTACCTTCGTTTCATAATGTAGGTGCTCACTATGAAAGGATTTTGAAAAATTCTGATTCTAAATGCCAAAAATTAAATGTTTTTGAAAATACTTAATCCCTTTTTACATAGAATTATCAATTCCAAATCACAGAATATATTGTTGCCAAATTTTATATGATGGGCTTGGAAAAAACAATTGAAATGCACTTTTGACAAATAAGAGAAGTTATCAAAATAATTCATGTTATAAATAAATATTACAGAATGAAATCCACTAAAATAATGGAATCACATAACTTTCTCTACCCTGGACATAGAGAAAACAAAACGAGGTATGGTAATGTGTATATTATTATATTATATCGCAGGTTTTTGGAGAGAAAAGTATGAAAGTGATAATGCTTTCTGTTTAATTTCATCCCCAACACGACTTTATGGTAACATAAGAGTGGGAAATTTCCCGCCTCGATATTACAATTTTATGTTACAGGAATTTCTGTTTCTTCTTATTTAAACCTCTACCAGGCTTGCTGTGCACTGTACAAGCGATGGGATGCAAAATTCTAGATCCTCTATGAGCCATAAAAAACTATATCAAGCGTTTTATGAGGGAATAGTTTGAGTGTAATAAGTCGTTCTTCCTATTTCAAATTATAAATGCCTATATAAGGACCTAGAATTTAAAATTGAAAATCCTTCATAAGTTAATTTCCAATTACAAAATACAAAACCCGGGCGACACCGGGTCTTTTAAGCTAGTCTCTCTATATACGAGGCTTTGTCCTGATTGACTGACTGACTTAATGACAGAGAATCAACGCAGAGCCTAAACTATAATAGGTAGAGACTTGGAATTTTGACAGTACCTTTGTTTCATCATGTTGTTGCTCACTAAGAAAGGATTTTGCAAAATTTTGATTTTAAATGCCAAAAATAAAACGTTTTTGAGAATACTTAATCCCTTTTTACACAGAATTATCAAATCCAAATCACAGTTCACATGACAACAGTGTATTGTTGGCAGTCTTTACTTAAGGCTTTGGAAATAAATGAAACAAGACTTTGAAAATTAGAGAAGGTACTAAAATTTATGTTTGAGTAAATTATGTAAGCTTATATCAAAATTTTGTAGATTATGTAAAATAATCAGTAAATTCAACCTTTTAATCGCAATGTTCGAATTATTCAATATGTTCTTTACAGCTTACAAGTTTCGCGGGCAAAGCCGTAATGGAAAAACATGGAATGATTTGGACGAAACACACTACGCGGGGGTTTTTTGAGCTAAGGAACTCTAATCTGAGGTCTTTTTTTGATCGTGAAATGCACCTCGAAACCAGGTTTTTATTTATTTTTTAATTATCAATCGCTATAATAAAATTGTTTATGCCTGATTTGGGTAAGGTTCATGAATCTATGGTTCATTTTAATAGTTTCATTTGGAATTTGTATGCCCATATGGTAGCATAAGATTCGTTTTGTTCATTTGTTTATTTATATTTTTAACGTTAAACTATATAATTAAGAGTAAAATTAGGTAAATCCTCCAATTCATGTAAAAACTATGTCAGTGTTAATAAATATAATGTTTTAATTATTTTTCTCTGACATAAATGATTTAAACACAATATCTAGCAATTGAGTAAGCAATCGCGGGCGAAGCGGCGAGCTCCTGCTAGTTTTAATATAAACATATAAATATTATTCTATGTGTCACACATTTATTTATTTATTTATTTAGGTTTCATTACATATTGATATTTATTACATACTGAAAACCTGTTAAAATTTTAAGAAATATATGAACCATTTCCGAAATTCTGAAAATTATCAAGCTGCGCATACATTAATAACAATGACAATAAACTAAAACGGTTAAACAAATTTTCACAAAATAAATTTAAATACTCCAACATAAAAAAACTCTGTTTAAAAATATGTTTACATTTAAGTTAGCCAATTGTAAATATAAATCAAATGAAAGACAAAATTGTAAAACTGGATTTTATACTTGACATTTGTCATTTTATTTACACTATCAGGATTTTCTGCAATAAGAATTAGGTACATTTAAACTAGGTATTTGCACTGTAGTTTTCCTGCAAAATGAACATGTGATACATGTATTTTGACATCGCTTGAAGGAGATAAATTTTGATCGCTTGAAGAGATAAATTTTGATCGCTTTTTAGGTTATTAATTAGTTAACAATGCAAGCTTCTAAAGCTGATCGCTTTTCATAATTTTGAATTCAGAGTGTAATTTTTAAAAACATATAATCAGTGTATTTTGCATCCATTCATGTTATGGTATGTTAAACCGCAATCTTATATCTACAAGCATAGTATTGTTTTTAATTCCGATGAAAATGTCATCCTAAATCATAATAGATAATTGGACATTTACTTACCATGACTCGTCCTCTCTATTAAATTGCGAACAGTAAATATCCAAGCTGGCATTTGCCTTTTCGTCTGGGAGAACTATGAAAAAACCCATGTCAAATTGGTCAATTACGGGATTTGGACCTGGGACGTCTCAAATGCAAGTCCAAGCATTATTATTATTATTATTATTATTGTTATTATTATCATTATTATTATTATTATTATTATTATCATTATTATTATTATTATTACTACAGAATAAATACTTTACATAGTCTCTGTTCTACACAGATTTGCATTCAGAACCATGAGTTCGCGTTATTCAGAATGAAGCTGCACTGTACTCTTCATTTTAATGCAGACGTAAATGTGACGCCATTCAGAGTTCCCAAGCTTTTATCGTCAGCATCCCTCTAACCTCCCATCATGTCACACGTGCTTGCAAATTTATGCATCGTGGAGAATGAATAGTCTCTAGGCACAGTTCATTATACAAGGCACATGCATGAATAACACAACCTCAACTGCCTCTACTTTTGTTATCTCATATTGAATGGGAAATAGAAACATGAAGGCCTGATATATACGAATGAATTAAAGTAACATGTATTGTAATTATAACACTTGTTCAAACACTCATTATGCCTCATTTTGATTATTGTGACGTCCTACTTTACTGACTTAAACAGTAATTTGACTCAAAGACAACAACGTGTTCATAATGCGTGCGTCAGATATATATATGTAACATTCGTAAATATGAGCACATACCACTGTTATTGGAATCACTTCGATGGGTTCGCCAGCGTGAGCGAAGATATTTTCACTGTCTCATACTGCTCTATAGAATCCTTCATACCTCAACACCAAGCTATCTTTCCAGTCGCTTTCATTACCTTTCTTCCTACCATAACTTGGGCAAGCGCTCTCAGTAAAATTACCAACTTGAAGACAGAAATATACGTGAAATTCAAATGAAAAATCGATGCATACTAAAAAATATATGAATTTACTATCGAAGTAAAATATGATACTCATTGATTTCAGAATTGAGGCAAAAAATTAAATTTGACAATTAATTGAATTCCTAGGTGTTTTTAAATAATGTATTCATAAAAAAGAAAAATAACGAAAAAGGTAAAAATTCTGCATTTCACGATTAGAAAGCGGAAAAAAGGACATCTGTATAGAGTTCCCTGGCAAATAAAAAAAGACAATAAAATCGACAGCTTTGCAAAGCCTATACGTCTACATTCATGCTCCCCCTTCCGTTCACCTATGAAAAAAATAAAAATAAAAATATAAAAATAAATAAATAAAAAAAAAAAAAAAAAAAAACAGAAACTGAAACTGAAAATCCGGCTTCAAGATGCATTCGGATCCTCTTCAGTACTTTCCAGATCTCTGCTGCTTCGCGATAACTGAGCGAAGACACGTCAGTTTTGGTATTTATACTTCAGGTATAAACAACAGTAGTTGTAAATGAAATGATAATTCTTTCACACTGGCCGTGTGTACAATAAGGAGGAAAAGAAGAGTCAGACTGAAAAAATAAATGTCATAGCCGGGATTTGAACCAGGATATTTTGGCTCTCCGTGACACTCTAAGAAGGAGCTATCATTAAATTAATATTATATTAAAATATATGATCTGTAAGTATGCGTAATTAAGTTAAAAAATCATATTTTAAATTGCAACATTTCTTTAAATAATGGTCACGTGGTGACGTCATTTTGCTTACGTCATATTCGGTGAATTTACTGAGAACACCCTACCAGTATTTTTTTTTTTTTGTTATCACTCCAATACATGTGACCCTATTTTACCTTGAAGGCATGTTAGGGTGTTAAATAGAACAAATTAACAAAATCAATATTAACAAACTATCTTACAAGTAACAATAATAAAACAGGAATTGAACATAATTTACGAAATGTATAAAATCTTGTTTGCATCACTCCCTTCTATAAAAACTGTCAGTGTGCTGAAAGTATAGTGTCGCCACCAATTAGTTTGAAAATCTGGGACAATCCAGGAAAAGATGTTTCACTGACTGTTCAGATTCTCCACAAATCTTCATAAATAGATACCAAATTTACCATGTCCTAATATCGTGTAGCTGTAATAATCTGTTAAGCTATCAGATCCAAACGTTACACTGCTGCAATTAGCGCCATCGCTGTTCAGTATTTACGCCTACAATCTGCCTTCACGCACGATCTTCACCAAAACAACCCTGTTCCGCGAACCCCCGTTTGAGAAACACTGCTTGGGAACATCACAGTAGCATTGACTACATAACCTCTTGGTGGTCTTCCAAAGACAGCTAATGCTTTAACGATATAAAACTGATATACAATATGTTAAAACCTAATATAGCCTTCGTAGGAAATATTCCGATTATTTCACGAAGTTTTGCCATGGTGAATGCTTCGCCATTACTGTGTCACTTTGATTTGTGTAAATATCTCTTTATTTCACTAACCTGGATTCGATCCAAGATCCGTTTCCAATTCTGCAGTGTCTAAACTTGATGTAGTACAGTTTTTAATACACTAACACTAACACAGACACCAATATAAGGTATAACACTCACACGGGAACTCATCCTGTCTTGAATATCGCCATTTGCTTTATGCACTGCAAGACAGAAGCGTCATCTGGATTAAAAATGACTATCGAATGCGAGTTGTGTATGTCAACTGTTTCATAAACTTCCCTCCAGTAGCCGGGAGCGCCACCCCCATCCAGCCTACAGTCAAGGTCATGGCCTACTGATACAGCTAAAAACCGGTTTCCGTACCAATCAAAGCCTCTCCTACTTGCAACCCACACAACTTTCTCTATCTTAAAAACACGGATAATACGTATTGATACAGAATTGAGGCCGTGCTGCAAGGAGTGCGTATTCTCAGCGTGATACAAAGGTGTATTGAGCGAGGTAGCGTTCCGGGTCCAAACCCCGTGGCAGGCCAATTTGAATGCCGATTTGGATATTTATTTACCACGACTCATCAGTCATCACTCATCACTGATATTTCATCCTGTTCCATATCCATTAAAATTGAGTCAGTTGAAATTAACACACACCAAAACACATCAACAATAGAAACAAGGTGCAGGTAAATAATTCTTAAAGGGGGACATACAGCTTTCGAAGAAGACAAATAGGTGAAGTTCACTTTTTTCCCCCCTAAGCAATGAATTGTTCTGTAGCCTTGTAATCTGGCATGCTCTATATTGACTAGTTCTACAACTGCATTCTATTTTCAGAATTAATTTAACTATTACGGTAATGAGTAATTATCATTACAAAATGTAAGCCAAATTTTGTGCACTGAACTGCATTTATTAACATTTTGCAATGAAATTTTCATGCAAGTATATTTGATATTAGTGAATAACACTATCTAGAATCATTGATGTAACTTTAATACTATATTTTTAAGAAAATATTTCTGATGTAAAAATTTGTAAAAAAAATAAAAATAAATAACATGTGATTAATTATTTTTTAAATATTTATACTGCAAATAATCCAAAAATTCTATATTATGTTGTTCATAAGATATTTACATATAGATAGAAAAAGTCACTCAGAAATATTGGAATTTATAAAAATTATCAGGGAAACGGTACTTCAGTGCACAAAATTTGACTGTCATTTTGTAATGATAATTACTAGGGCAAAGAATTTGATGATTTTGCATCTTCTAAAAGATAGCTTGAATATATATAAATCTGTATCATGAAATAATTAATTAATAAAGGACAATTAGTTTTTGCAATTTTTGCTTTATTTTGCATTTTGGTCATTTTCAAGAGATAGGTAATTTTTTGACAATTTTTATGTCGTTTTCGGCATTTTAGGCCATTTTTTCAATGGAGGTAGAGAAGAGATTTCCAAACACAAATCGTCACTTTCAGACAACAGACAATTTATTATTATTATTATTATTTTTTAAATATTTTTTTTTATCTTTGCCAAGTGTTCATAGTTTATTTAAATTCTGGTTTATTGTAAACACCATAGCAGCTTGTCTTGTAGCAATAAACGATTATTTTTTCCTTTTTAAGTGCCACATGTTTCCTAGGGGTAATTTGAAGGCATGCCAGGTCAGAAAGAATCCCGTTTTCGCTAAGGGTGACCAAGCAGTATAAATTTACTTACTACTTTAGTGACAAAATAAGCGTGTTTTATAATAATGTAAATTCATTTATAATTCACTGCAATAAATTGTTTTTACTAATTCATTACTTAAAAAGCGAATTATAAGTAATAATGGTGTATTTATTGGTAATTTTTTAAAATGTTATGTCATTTTTTCACTATTTTATGTCATAAATGCATTTTTTATTTTGAATTTTTGTACTATTTTGTGGTCATTAAATGCCTTGCCCTAATGATTACCCATAACTGTAATGGTTAAATTAATTCTGAAAATAGTATGCAATATTTAAACTAGTCAATATAGAGCATGCCAGATTACAACGCTACAGAACAATTCGTTGTTAGTAAAAACAAAATGAACTTCACCGATTTTTCAGCATCGAAAGCTGTATGTCCCCCCTGAAATACATGTACAGCTCTAAGAAATTATTAAAAGGACATCTTACTGCGGTACACAACAGGACATTCCGCATTTTTCGCTCAGTGTTTGCAAGTAGTTACACCATTAACCCATCAGCTGCCAAATTTGTTCTCATTATTTAGACAAAAATATAGATGCATTTTTTAATTCAACTTTTTGGTGAAGAACAAAAACTAAACTATCCCCAAATGCCACTTAATCTTTCGGGTTTTAGTGTTAGTTCCTTTGTGTCAAACAATAATACAATCAATATGCAAACCTACATTACACACGCTACACTGTTTTCTGCATTATTCTTGTAAACTGCACTCTACTTTAGTTTCCCGAAGGCCATGTGTTCTATTCTATGTCTGGTCCCGGAGGTCATAATCTCTACTGGAACAAGTACAGGCAGCCAGATTTGGCTATGATGACATCCAGCCTTTTTCGGACATGAAAGAAGTGATGATTGAGCAAGATATGCTCTTACCATCACCCTTCTAAACTGAAGCAATGGGATTCTTTTATTGGCAGGCCATCAACCAGTGCCACATCCACTGCATTGATCAGCAATGGAAATTCTTCCCTTGGATCCCAATACGATATTTCTGGACATTTCAATCCCACCTTCCATGTTCTTTTATTCTGTCACCAGTTTAGGCCGAGGTAGCCTACTTGTATTTTAGTAGGCCTATGCTTCTGTCCCATCGCTTGCCTTGTTTTACTGGCTCCAGCTGTGTTTTCATAATTTTCTCACTTTCTATCATTCTGTTCATACATACTGTGCTTGTAGCCCTGACCCATTATCTCAGTATTTTCATTAGGTAGTGACTAGTAAAAATTTAACAAAGTATTTCTTGTATTTCCGAAAGCTCGGAGTTTTTTTTTTAACCTTGACTTGGCTGTTAGCCCGTGAAGAACTTTTACATAGTATTCGCCGAGAAACGTTCAAACCATTTATTTCTTGTGGAGATTGTAGTATCGATACAACAGAAGCACAGAGTTAAACTGATTGAACATCATCTGAATCATATTTTTCCTCACCAACAGACATCTTATAACAGATCCAGTTTTGAGAACAACACAAGGCTCACTGTTTGAATATAAGCAACAAAGGACTTCTACGAACAATTTGCTTGAAATAACCGTGTTCATAGTATCGTGCCATTTGCTCAGGCTCTCCCCATTTTATTACCTCTTTCTTATAGGACCCTGAATAACTACTGAAGTTTCTCTAACTGTTCTTGGTTAAAATGTAGCTCCAAATTACGTGGTACATCATGGAGAAGCGTATAATCCAGATAAGTTTCGCCTATACTCTCGCAGACCGATTCCTCATCAAATTTAAGTTCGACCTAGATGTAACTTCATTTTAATTTTGAAAAGACAAGGGCCAAAATAGACCAGAAGTGGAGCATTTGGCTTCTACCAATTGAAGAATTTTACTGCGTCTTGTGCTGTATTCACGTGGAACCGCTACCAAATTTGAAATCTTTAAAAAATGTAGCCGAATATTTATAATTTTAGCTGATGTTGTTGGGTAATCCAGGCAGAGTTTTTGTAATGATGTTGATGTAGGAAACACGCTTCTCCATCCAGCTACACGAAATTGCTCGTAGTGTGTTAATAGACATGGTTACGAAAATGTAAATATTTACACATTATCTGAGAACTGTGACGAAAAAACGTCCCTTTACGCTGTGATTTGAACCGGTGACCGTCGGATTTCCCTGTCGACGCCAGAAGGAATCTGTTTCCTATGATTGTCGACCTAACTTACATCATGTCATTACCGGTTTTCCTCCATTCTTATTATCTCCAAGTCTGAAGAAAAAGTGTGGATGAGCTCCCGAGACTCAGAATAAATGCACTAGTCTGGCAGTTCTGCAATGTAATGCGTCTATTCCCTTGTTAAAACATTTGTCTTCCAGTTTCCCAGTTACTTTAGAAGTCAACGGAGAAAAAACTCGATTGATGATTTCAGTGGAAAGACATTTATCTAGACTCCGAACAAGACAACGTATCAATAAGTCTGGAAAACCAACAGAATTATCCATAGGGAAGTCTCATATAATAGTCTAGTAATAATAATAATCAACCGTTATATTTGTGATATATTTCTTTTATCATTATCCTGCCAACATTTCAAAACTTGTATTGGCAATAAAACATTTTTCACTTTACATCTTTATTTAGGCCTACCACGCAAGGCCTACAACTGAAGTTTTTTTTACTAATGATGACTGATCTTCAGATATTTTTGTGGAAACAGTTTCAAATAAATGTTTTTGCATACAGTATACAAATTTTTAACAAAATCATAAAGTATGGAAAATATATTAATGATAGTACCCACGTACTGGATAGAGAAAAGTTAACGAAAATGAGAAATATATTAGAAAAATGTGGTTTTTCCAAAAACTAAAGGAAAAAATAATTCCTAGCATATCACTATGAACGTCATCGAACGTATGAAAACGCTGTTTTTTTCTTAACTACAGAGTGTGAGGTTACATTAAAACTCTATTTGTACTTCGCCGCTTGACTTTCATAACTTTTTTTTTTGTCACTGTCATGCACAACGCCATTACCAAAGCTTTTGATATTGACCACAATGCTAATGTGGAAAGTGAAGGAGGTTTCTCTGTGGTTGGTGATATCAGTCATGGCACCACAAAACGGGGAAAAATTACGGAATTCAGGTATGTATTGTATCGACACCTAATTATTGAACCTACTAATAAATAATATAAAAATTAAAATGTAGTATTGCCGGTAATTATTATTAATATTATTATTATTATTATTATTTCCGCTTGCATGGTCTTGTGGCTAGCGTCGCTGACTACAGATCCGTCGACCCGGGTTCGATCCCCGGTACCTCCTCGGATTTTTCTGAGTTAGGGAGGTCTGGCACTCAGCCTCGTGATTCAAACTGAGGAGCCTCTTGATAGAGAAGTAACGGCTCCGGTCATGGAAACCAACATTAACGGCCGTGGGTGTCGGCATGCTGACCATATGCCCCCAATCATGCCATCTGCCTACGGTAGATGAGGCAGCGGTCGGGCGGTAGGCCTTGTCTCTTCAGGGATGTAGTGCCACGGATTTAGTAGTAAAGTTGAAAATAATGTGAATTCCCAAAATCTAGCTGTAGTATAAAATGTATAGGCACTCTATTGCAGATACGTGATTTCACTAATTTGGAGGGTGCCATAGCCTAGTACAAAAGCAATCTCTGGCTGTAGAAAAGTTACTGTTCACTGTGGTCACCTTTGTGGCTGGGAAGACGATTCAGGTCCAAAAGTGTTTTCAATTTACTGATTTTGAAATATGTTTCACCAAACAAAATAATTTATGTTATGAAAAACCAGTGTAGTAGGCCTAAGAAATATATCGAGAATTTAATACAGCATATTAACATTATTAGATTATTTTCGTTTAACCATTAAAATTGCACGTCCTCCTATTATCCTATTCAAAATGCAATCCACGACGTTTCTCGCCACAAAAGCATGATTTTTACTTCCTCTGCCCATACCATAGGTATTACAGAGGAAGTATTGTTTTCTACCCCAAAATTCGAAGTTGAGTCTTAGCATATATACACGTTTCAAGGCCACCTGAATCCAAAAACATTATTTTTTGGAAACATGTCTGTCTGTCTGTCTGCGAACAGCTCCAAAACGGAAAATCGTGTGAAAACAAAATTTCGCATTTGGGTCAAGTACCTTCTGAAGATATGTGCCCAAGATTGGCGACAAGTTTATCTTATTTTTAAGAGGACTTTACATGAAGAAATTTTCGTTTTTCGCGATTTTCTCGAAAACGGATCTAACGATTTCCTTTAATTTTTGCACGTGTAGCTTATAGTGAGAACAAAAACTTTTATTTGAAACTTTTTTCGAAAAAATTGTCTGAAGGGTAGTTACAAGCCATCCACTGTTCACCCACTGTTTGTAGAGAGTGGTGAACAATTGAATACGTGCTCTTTCACGGCCTCATATTCTATACTAGCATGTGCCCGCGGCTTCGCCCGCGATAATTATTTCAAAAATGAAAAATTAAAAATCAAGAGCATAATAGTTAAATCTTTATATTTATTAACACCTAAATCACGTGGACTACATACCACGATTAGATAGCGTCGCCTAATAAAAAGCGACCTCTGATTCAAATTTCTTGGCCCAGAAAACCCCTGTATAGTGAGTTTCGTCCAAATCGACAGTGTTTGACCATATTTAGGCCTATATTGATTATCCCTCTTCCGTGTAGGTTGAAAATTTCATAACTTACGTCTGCAGGCCTTGTCATTCTAAACAAATGATCGTCCAGGATGGACTTACAAAATCAAGCGATCGCCCGCGATAATTATTTCAAAAATTAAAAATTAAGAGCATAATAGTTAAATCAATATATTTATTAACACCTAAATCACGTGAATTACATATCGCGATTAGATAGCGTAAAAGCGACCTCAGATTCGATGCCCTTGGCCCAGAAAACCCCTGTATAGTGAGTTTCGTCCAAATCGAACAACGTTTGACCATATTTAGGCCTATATTGAATTTCCCTCTTATAATAATAATAATAATAATAATAATAATAATAATAATAATAATAATAATAATCCTCTTCGGTGTAGGTTGAAAATTTCATATGTCTGCGTGCCTCGACATTATAAACAAACGAATCGACCAGCGTGAGCTACAACATTCAAGCGATCGCGAAAGTTTCATTTCCAAGGTATGACAAAAATAGCCAAAGCCAACTGTAATTGATTTGACATTGAAATATATTACTGAAAACTGATGCTTCGAAAACGCAAAAAATGCACGTTTTCTGCCCGTTTTTCACTCATAACTCGCGAAGGAAAGCTAAAATTAAAATTCCATCTGCGAGGTGCATTTTCCGACCCTTTAGTCCATCTATGTTTAAAATTTCAGATCTCTGCGTTCAGTAGATTTTGCTGGGCATCGCGGACAGACAGACAGACAGACGGAGGAAGACAGACACTTCCTTTTATTATTATAGATAAGAATGAAGTGAGATAGATGTATGGAGGGAAATATTCGATAGAGTTCGGAAATTGTTCTTAATGACGGAAGTTTCAATAAACGTCTGCAGTCACTTGTTTTTGTTTAGTTTGTTATATAGTCTGCATTTTTATTAGTCGCATCATTTTCAAAGAAGAGGTTAACAGGTATTTATCGTATAATTAGCGTAAAATTGTGTCTTGCGTTTTTGTACAAGGATAATAATAATGTGAATATTGGCAACTTTACCATTTTATTGCACATGAGTTGCTTATACCAAGAGCTAAAACTTTTATTTGAAAAATTCCGTTCGAACAAATTCTCTGAAGGGTAGTTATAAGCCACCCACTGTGAATACTTGCTCTTTGCAATACGGCCTCTTGTAACGGAAAATCGTACGAAAACAAAATTTTATATTGGGTTAGGTACCTTCTGAGGCTGTGACATGAAGACTGGCGACAACCTTTCCTTATAGCTAAGGGGTTTTACATAAAGATTTTTTTTTTTTTTTGCCATTTTCTCAAAAAGCTCTAACGATGTCCTTTAAATTTTGTACGTGGAGTGCTTATGCCAAGAGCTAAAACTTTTATTTGAAACCTTCTTTAAAAAAAAAAATATCTGAAGGGTGGTTGTAAGCTACCCACTGTTTGTAGAAACTGTGTCTTGCCTAGTGAACAACTCAATACGTTGACATTCACAGCCTCTTATTCTATATAAGCACGTGGAGTGAGAAAGATGTATTGTTCGCCATGCTTACAGTAAAGAAATATCTGAGGTTAATATTCGATAAATTTCGGAAATTTTTCTTAACGGCTGAAAATTGAATAAACGTTTGCAGTCACTTGTTTTTATTCTTTTTTTGTTTGTCCATAGCCTGCGTTTTCAGCACCGCCGTTTCGAGAATTACACTGCCATTCATATGCTTTATTTCGACATGGAGTTCAGCGTATTGCTCAATTGCCTAATTTCTCCAGTAGAGGCGACACAGTTCGCACCCAGATTGCATGAAATTCCAGCATACTTCAGTTTCTTCGTTTATACTTCAGAGGGTGATTTTAGTCACAACATTCAAAGAAGGGGCTATACGGTATTTATAGCATAATTAGAGGGCATAATTAAAATATAAGTCACCTTTTAAGCTCCGCCCATTCGATATTCACATTTGCACGGACTGTGTGATGTATTTTGTTTCTGAGCGAAGCAGGGTGACCAACTTTCCTTGTATATTGTCGCAAGTGCCTTGTACCGTCTCTCCTTGTATATTGTCGCAAATGCCTTGTACCCTTATCTGCATATAGCCTAAATAATGCACAGCACTAACCACATAGTTAAGTGCGCGAAGCGGAGGCGGGAGCCGTAGGTGTTTGTAGGTTTCGAAAATGTGCCATATTATATCTCCCGCGAGGTTTGTCAGCCTTTCAGCTCGTCTAGCGGTATGAAGTCACAACTCCAAGTCAAATAACGAGTTTCTTCATAATACGAGGACAGAAGAATTCGCTAGATCGTGGTATAAAATAAACTACATCGGTGAGAATGCGGCGGGCTGAACCGATACATCCCAAGGTGCGACTTACCTTTGAATTTTTCCAATTGGCGTAAAATTGTGTCTTGCGATTCTGTACAAGAATATGTAAATACTGCTAACTTTTATTTGGGCAGAGGAAGTTATGTGACTTTCACATCAGATTTTTTTCTAATAAACCACGGAAACACATTAATGTTCTCGTTTTTATTTTTTATAAGTAGTCTTTCGCGTTTTCTCACAAACATAAAGTTGTACAATAACCATGTTTTGTAAGTCAACTTATCTTATAACATCTCATGCAGTGAAAGGAAAGTGCACTCCATGTCTAAGTTAAGGCAAACATAAGGCAAATTTACCAGTGGGGAGACAAAACTTAAGTTATATTACGTATAATATCATAAAGTGTTACGTAATGCTCTATTACATTTGTAGGTTTCTGAATCGCAAATAACCTACATTCAAATCGGATACACTACAGTATTATTGTGTTCATTAGAACCAGTCGTGTCTGTCCGTGTTGAGGGAGTTATTACAGGTGTTGTGTTGTGTTGTATTTGCTTAGTAATTATTGTAAACAGTCTAAGCTGATTAATTGGACACTTGCGTCATTCTACCCTTATAAAAGGGTAAATTCAATGGAAGTTCATTTGATATTATAGCAACTATCCAGACCAGTGCTTGTAACTTTCAAGGGTTTCAAACCTCACCAAGTGGAAACACTACATTTAAATAGTAGAGCAATTTACGTGAAGTTGATATGTACGTTCTGTATGACAACCTGATAGCACGTAACACACGACACATGGGAAATAGCGGAGTTAAGATCTGACCAGCAAATTAGTGGAATGTGGAAGACCAGAATGTGGAATAACAAAGTAGCTTCATTGTAAGAAAAAACTAATATCCGGAAAATATAATTACGCACACACACACACATGGACGGCCATATTATTCGGACTATTCTGTTTTATGGTTTGGAAATGTAGAACCAGTGCCGAATGAGTTCTGTGTTATAATATTTGTTTTATTTAGACTAGTTGCGAGAAAATAGGGAGATATAGTCCTAATTTCTCAGCTGATATGAAAACTTAATACAAATTATATTATAAAACCACAATTCTAACTTAGCTTGTGATCTGTGATGCACTTGCGAAGATTTACTCATGACAAATCACGAAACACAGTAATAATTTAAAGTGAACTAGGATATTAGAGCCTAAATAGAAGAAGTCGTTCAAAACACTTGGCTTCCAGTTCGGCCATTACTGTGACGTGTAATGCGATAATTAATTAACTCTGAACTTAGTCATTGTGTACATCTACTCTTATACAATTCAACGGCCCTAAATAGCGTGCTCGCTCGCCCGCTTCGTGAGACATCGGGTATACTCAGCGATGTTCGTTTCTCGCAGTGTAAACTTTCCTGACGACTACAAAATTAGGTAAACCGCTATTATATAAGGTCTAAGTGAAATGAACACAATGAACAAATATTCTAATTTTATTTTTACTTACAATTTTCATAGCTCTGAACCACAAACGTTTTTAATAATCTACCAGTGTATATTTCTTAAAAATCCTGGAGTCAATGAATCATGGCGGGCGAAGCACCGTGGGCACCAGCAGTAAAATATTGATGGTTTAACTCTTGAAATATCGCTGATAATAATCCAATCACACCATTCCTTCCCTTGAAACATTATAATATAATTGCTGAAAATTACACTGAATTGATAAAATAAAATTCACATCATATTCATGTCAATAAACAGTTGAGAAACAATACGTATTATGTGTTCACAGGTTTCTTTGGAACTGCATAATCGATTCTGATATAGTTTTCCCAGGGGGCGCTTTCTAATTTTAGAATGTACTCTGAAACTGGAATTTTAGCTGTTTCATTAATATTATTAATGGCTTAGTTTATGAATGATTCGCGAGCAAGTGTTAATAAATATAATGCTTTAATAATTATTATACTCTTAATTTTTAATTTTTAAATGAATTATCGTGGGCGAAGCCACGGGCACCTCCTAGTGTAACTACAAATTGAATAACTCGTTTTTAAAATAACTTCCTATAAATACGTTCAAACAGTAGTTCACAAGACACAAGACTAGGTCGTGCTTGCAGTTTATTAAAACGTTTGAAGATTTAATTCGTTTAAAAGTTCTATCGTCAGTGTAAATTAAAGATATTATCCTGACGATAACAACTTTAATAAATGAATGAATGATGTTGAAAATACAACTTTATTGCATTTCCAACGAAAATAAGAAATACTTTTTTAATTACAAAGTCAAGTTGTAGAAATTACAGGCGGATAAATCTTGATATTCTGGTACTTGAATGATATAAACCATGCATGTTCAATGTTCGTCACAAATCTTGATGTTTATGAGTCGATATTAAATACATATAAATATATTAAATAGTACATTGAGCAGAGGAACAGCTATATTTTAATTATTGCAAAATAAATGCAAATTAGTGAAATTATTTTCTCTCACTAGATATATTTCACATTAATTGTTAGTGAAGATAGAGAAATTTGAATGTCTATATGAAGCTCAAATCACAATTGAAATGAGCATTTAAATTTAAATGGTTTACACATTTACAAATCTTGATGATTGATTCATGTACAATGTATTTATCAATAACAAATAATGTTGATACCTCTATGAGACTGCGATTGAAGATCTCAATAAAACCGACTAATCCTCGCTTCATACGAAATATGTTGAAAACGTACCTTTAAGATGTGGTTCACAAATAGTTACCCACGAAAAGAAGGACCTTCGCCTTGAATGATATGAATGTCTTGAAGTGAAAGATGAAGAATTATTATCCTCAGAAAAAGACTCTTTCTGGTTTTTAATATGAATTATATTTAGTCTTCGTATTTGCTGAATCACTAAGAACATGATGTCGATGAACGAAAGGCCTTTCGCCCGAAATAGCAATAATCTAAATTGTTGAAAACTCTTAATGAACTGGATAAAGAACCCTTAGTTCTTGAATAGAATGAACGGAATGTTTTGCTGAAGTTTTTACATTTTGAATCTTGCTTAAAAAGAACAAAAGGCTGTCATAATAGCTTATAGAATATCCGCCAACGCAAAAATAGCTCGTGATAAACATTAAATTATAATGAATACATGAAACGCTATTCTAAAGTAAATAATCTCAAGATAAAATAATAAATAAATAAATGTTCAAATAAAAAGATATTTAGAGAAATTAATGAAGGCATTTTGAGTTTGAGATTAAATTACAACAATTGTCAAGACCACTGCGTCAAGACTTAGAGTGCATTAATGAAACTATGAAGTTTTAGGAATAACAAATTAAATTGACGTCAATAATACACCATTCTGCTTGACCACCGAATAGATTGAAGATAAAGCTCACATAACCACATTTTATGAGAAATTTTTTCAAGGACTATTACAATTAAAACGAATAAACTTAATGTATAAAATCTTTGGACTATAAGGTGTTCAACGACAAGAATTATACATCATAACTCAACACCCACTGTGTACTATTATACTGAAATAATCATTTTATATTTTATATGACTCCCATAAAGAAGTTTATGGGTCAATCTTTCTTTATCAGTGAACGCACTATCAACTTTGTACTTAAAATAGACGAATATTGATATTACTTACGAACAAAATTGATTGTAAATGTACTTTAGAATATTTTAAACATGCTTAAGTGGGTTACAATTTTATAAAATATTCAATACTGTTTTTAGTAACTTATTATAAATTAAATTTGTGTATATTATAGTTTTTAGAAAACAATTGAATAAATTTGAATATTGTATACATATGATACTTGTAAATAACAAATTGATAAATGACTAAGCATATTAAAGTCTAAATGAACTAATTCTGAACAAAATTCAATTGCTATTTTGTTAAATAAAATTTCTTCTAACCTAACATAATAGATCTCATTAAATACAACAAATAACAACAAGTTCAATATATTATATGAAAGAACTGAAGGTATATTCATTAAATACCAGATATTAAGTTAGGTTAGAAGATAAAAATCTCCAATATTGCTTATGAACCAAATTTATTCCGATTTAGTCATCAATATCATTTTTAGATAAGCAATTAATGGTTTTCCATACATGTTTTACTGTTATATACTGTTTTATGTATTCTGACACAACGTTCAACTGTACAAAGAGTTAATTAAAATAAAATTTGAACATTAGTAAAAATTGATACTCAATTAGTAAATTATTTTAAGAATAAACGAATACAGTGTAAAATATAAGTTTAAGTTATTTAAGATAATAAGATAGCAATTTTCAATCAAATATACTATTATCATTGCTTTCAAAATGAACATATAATAACCCTAACAATCTCAATCGGAATTAAGCATATATGGTGTTCAAACAAACTACTAGTATATAGGTGGAACCTTTACCATAAATTTGAATTATACTATACTAGTTGAAATTATCTAAGCTTCATAATGAAGTTTATTAATAATGAATTAAGCAAGTTATGTGAGTGAATTCAAGTCCTTGGCTGAGTATTAGAGTCAATGTGTTACATACATTTAGGTACGTATCGTATTGTGAATGCACTGCGAAACCAATCATCCACCTCTCAATACGGAAATAATAATGATAATGATTATGATAATAATAACAATAATAATAATAATAATAATAATAATAATAATATGTAATTATGTTAAATATTAATCTCCTTAGTATCTGTAGCGACTCCCTTCCTTTCCTCGATAGACAGGTGAGGAAATAATGTTCCATGGTTTGTATTGCAATGTCCCACACTGGACTGTGTAGACTGTAGAGGATGCTGGAGAACCTTCCAACCAAGTTTTTTTATTTTCTCACGAACAGCTGCAGCAACTTGGATCGAGCACTGTCTTGAAAAAGTTTGACAGCATCAGCATGAATGTTACAGTCCAGACCTGGCACCGTCAGACTTTCATTTCTTTGGTCCCATGAGGAAATTCCTGGCCGGTAAACGCTTTGCGTCAGATGCAGAAGTGAAAACAGCAGACCGCAGATGGCTATACTCCAACCGAACGGAGTTCCATGAACAGGGCATTTTGAAACTAGTATTACAATGGAAGAAATGTGTTGAGAAACTTGGCGACTATATAGAA
This sequence comes from Ectobius pallidus, assembly GCA_964059195.1. Lineage (NCBI taxonomy): Eukaryota > Metazoa > Arthropoda > Insecta > Blattodea > Ectobiidae > Ectobius > Ectobius pallidus. The sequence continues at coordinate 15,998,967 of CAXKWD010000006.1, forward strand.
AAATAGATACAAGATGTTCCTTCATGTAGGCCTATCCATTTGTTTATAATTGAAGCTGTTTAACTTTTTGTAAACAAAAATTATTGTGCGTTACTTTTCGATCCACCCTTGTATCATATTCTTTCGATATATTTAGAGGTAGGAAATTGGTTTCAAAATGTATGCACATGGTAAGAACCTAATCCGAGTTACAAATGTACACTGCTATCAAGAAGTCGCACTGGTGCAGGCGACAATCCTCTGAAACGGAATTCAGTTGGCAACGCCAGCGTATGGTTATAATTAGGGACCGGATTCTTAGGTTTTTACCTATTTTTTTCCTTACTTCCAAAACAAAAAGCGCTCATACACTTTTTCGAATCATGTCCATAGGATTCACCCACATTAATTCTGTAGCACCTAAAAATACCTAAATGGGGTATAAAAACCTAAATATACCTAAACGGGATATAAAACCTAAAATATCTAATTTAGGCTACTTTTTGTCTTTTTTGTTTGTCGGTTGAGAAATCGGTATTTTGCGGAGAGACAATATTTTGGTCGGGTTGAAATTAATACCACCAGCATTAACTATTAACTAAGAGATAACAGGAAGAACTTCACAGTTGAGAATCTAGAAAGATATTTAGTGATATATTGTAACCAGGAAATGTGAGGCAATCTTATTTTCACTGCTTCTTTTGATGTTTATGCTTTCTTTCTTTAATTGTATAATATTGTACTAAAGCAAGTTTACACAAATTTAAGTCAACTTTGTTGAGTTAAACTTTACAAGTATTATGTATAGAATGCTATGTAGCACATTCAAATTCATTAAACCAATTATTCTACCCGAAAACGATATTTTGGACAAAAAACCTAAAAAAAACTATTTCGCCTAATGGAAAACCTAAAACAGTGTTTTTAAAAACCTAAAAATCCGGTCCCTAGTTATAATATTCTGCTACAATAATCTATGAAGTAAAAAAATAGAAGTAACATAAAAATCACTTATTTAAAGAAGATGTTAAAAATGTTTACTGTTTTTTGAAGACACGAATTCACGCGCTTTAATTCGTTTTCGAAAACATTAATTAAATATGTAGTGTAAGTACTTATTCCAATTTCCGAAACATCAGCAATAACAAACAGATGCAAAACAATAGTTAGCATGGCCCTACCTGCTACGAGTGTGAAAGGAAGGTAGGGAGAAATACCAACCTTCGCGTGGGTGGCGAACATAACCAGAGCTGCAGAGAAACTTTTTGATGGCACTGTACATTGTCTCACATTCTAGCGCTCAGCTGATAGCCGAGAAGAAAATAAATCCAGGTTCATCAACTAAGTGCGTGACTCTCGTTACATTTCTTATGTAGTGCTTGAAGCACAGCAATACTGCCATTTTATTTTATTACTTCCAACTAGAGTGGCAAATATACCCCATTCATTCATATGACTATTGTAGCTTGAAAAACGGAAATAATCACTGACTTCTCCAATATGCGAGCTCAGAGTAGAAAGTTTAATGAGTCCAAGAATTACTGAAGTACTTTACACTGATTCAGTATGAGAAATGCCTATACTTGACTGGGCGCCAACATGTTTACAACTTCATCTCAGTACAAGAATAGAACCTATGCTTCCAAATTCCTTGAGTGGTCCATCAATGGCTGAATTCTCTGGACACGGGAATTCCCATCAATGAAAACAGACCGGAATTCTAAGCCTCCTAACATTGCGGCTACAAGGTAATCTGCTTGCCAATTTCCATCCTACAGGGTGTTTCAGAGTAAGGAAATCACATCATGCGAGAAACTGAAATCTAATGTGATAAGTAATGCAATTCACATTCCCAAATAAAATAAGCGGTTACATTACGGGATAAGAACGACTTTGCCTACCGAACACCTTAAAATACTGTTAACGTGAGATTGAGTAGAAAACTTCTATTAAGGCATTTAAAAAACAAAGGAAGTTACATTCACAATAAAGGTTATTTCATACGAATATGGTGAATATCAAAACACTTATGGTTACCGTATTTAAAGTAATTAGTTACGAAGTGGAAAATACTGTTTCAGGTAAACTGCATTTTCTCACAAATGACGTGTTCATGAGGATTCCTCTTACTAGAAATCTTTGTAATGGATTTATATGAATTTATGTGAGTACTGATAACAAAAACTAAAACTCCACAAAAAAATCGAAAACTATTCTTACAAATAATAAAAACTATGACATAAGTATTAAAAAGGAAATATTTATATGTAAATTATTTTTATATAGCCTAAATTTTAAACTTCAGTTTTACTAATTTCTTAACCATCACTGTAATATGTTCTCAGAAAATGAAACCTTTTAATTGACATGCTTTACTTTCAGTCAAAATCAAAATGGCTGTCATTTAAGAAATTCAATGAATTCAATTACAAAATTATACACATAAGTAGAAGAAAATCCTTACAGGATAGCTGCCTTAAATGAAGGCTGCCAATTACAGAGAAAAACACAATCAATTCTAACAAAAGGATTCAAATATCTCGGTGAATGGATCAGTTGGAATGCGGTGGAATGCAAAACAATGGAATCCAGAAAAAAACTAACTTGAAATGGCCTTTCAACTAACAAAAGATATAAACAACAAGAAATTCCTTTCATGGGGGTCAAAAATTAAACATTACAAAACAGTAATTAAACCAGAAGCACTGTACGCGGCAGAAATGCTAAACATGAATTAAAAAATTTAGATGGAGGAATTTGAACTAAAGGAAAGGAAGATTTTAAGAAAAATCATAGGACCAAAATTTCAGGATAATAAGATAATATACATCAAGAATGAAACCCTCTACAAGAAAATTGAAAAACTTTAGATACTATCCGAGAAAGGAGGATAAATTTCTATGGTCATCTTCTCAGAATGGAATCTGATAGATTAACCAAACAAATCTTTGACTTCTTCCGCAACCGCAAAACGAAACCCAACTGGTTTAAAGAAACTTAAAAAGACCTAGTAGAGTTAAAAATTACAGAATGTTCACTATTCGATCGAACGGCTAAAATAATAACTAAAGACGAAAATACAAGGTTCCAAGACAGGTCGACACTGAAATCCAAACCTATTATCTCTGAAGAAGAGAGGAAAAGAATGTCAGAAAGAATGAAGAAATACTGGGCACTTAGGGAGGAACAACACACAAAGAAATGACTGGTTCAACGTACCCCAAAGAGGGTGGAACGAAAGAAGAAAGAAAAAGGATTTCAACTGATTTTATTTATCCGCCTAATTTTCAACAGAACGTATAAATACGGATATTATTACTTTCTTAATAAAGACCCGATAAGCTCCGAGTGCTGATAATGATGTTTCTTTTGCTTTGCTCCAAAGCTTACTTGTTGTTTAAACTACTCACTTGTTGAAATTTCATTGCACTTGATGAAATGAATCTAGTGTCCAAAATTAAAGCAACAAAACGAAATTTCATCTTTCGTGGTTTATTTTGCCACAAAACAGTATAACCAGGTGATAGTAACGTATTAAAAATATGAGGAATAAATAAAGTAACGTATTGCAACGTTCGTGCATACCAGTAAAACAAAACGATCTTTTTTTTTTCCACATGTAATTACTTTCACACACATCCAGAAAAACGCGTTAATGTGCTCGGTATGGGGTTTGACCACCTCTGGTAGCAATACAGGATTCACAACGGCGTGGCATGCTGTGAATAATGTCATCAATCTCACTTTGAGTCAATAACGCTCATTCTTCCTGCAGAGCAGCTCGCAAGCCCTGGAAAGTGGCTGGTGGATGTTCACGTGAAGCAAGTCGTCTCCCTATTGCATCCCAGACATGCTCTGTAATATTCAAATTGGGAGAGCGAGCAGGCCAATCCATGCGTGCAATACCTTCAGTTTCCGGGAAAACATCCACCACCAACTTTATAAAGACGAGTATTATCATTCATCAGTACGAAGTCAGGGCCCACAGCACCTCGAAACAACCGCACTTGAGGTGCCAAGATCTCGTCACGATACTTGACAGCAGTTAAACCTTGCCGATTTACCCGTAAAACTTCCTGAAGAGGTGTTCGAGTAGTCAACACTAGTCCCTTTTGATAGGTGCACAGCTCTTTTGATTAGTGCACTGACGTCATCGTTTGCACGCTTGTAAGATGACAGGAATTCCATCTTCAGTTCAGAACACGGCTGTATGGGCATAGTCCTACATTTTATATGAATATCTCGCATAGTAGACACAGGACGGAGAAATATCAGTTTGTTGCTTTAATTTTGGACACTAGTATATTTGTACAAACCTATATGAAATCAAACCTTAACACGCTTGAACCCAATGCCTTACGTAAAGGACGACAAACAGTAATTCTAATTAATAATCGCTTCTTAGGAGGTACATATACGTGGATTTGTTAAACAATGATGAACACATTTCACCATCATTTAATGAATAACATAATAGCAATATCATTGTTCATTTATTGTTTTCCCGCAAAATCTCCACTCATGCATACATAGACTATTACATATTACTCTGTAAGGGTTAATTATTCCATGTAGATTTACTCTGAAATTATAATGAACGGTATAGCCATATGCATTGGGGTTAGCCTATATTATGCTGAAATATTCATATGACATTGGACTAAAAGGATATGCTGTCTGGTTTTCCTTTTTATGCGTTATTCATGGATATCATTGACTCAACCCCTTGTTCTTGCTGCACTTGAGAGCTTAAACGGAATGTTTTGAGTGCTTAAATGTAAACACTGACTGAAGCAGACATGCATCTTTCTTTTAGTAGTAAGAACGCGCATGAAAGTGCATAGATATCTTTCTTTATAGTGAACACTGTATTTCACTCAACACAATCCTCCAGTTCCTGACAATGCTAGTGATACGAAAATATCGACGATATTCTAACGAAAATTATTGAAATTACAGTAACAGAACTGTTGATACGGAGACATTATTTAACTTAATTTTGAACATCTTGATGCAGAAAGCGGAATGCAGCGCCGAAACCAATGCTTCAATCACTGCCTGCATAAAATGGAGAGATCTCTTTGATTTCATAATAGAAGATTATGGACCAAGATCCGTGGGGGCAATGGTACTTCCATTGGTGGAACTTGCTGGAAACTGTAAGATTGATGAACTCCGGTAACATGATTCATTGATATTATTATTTGGAAAAATCTGATGTTTGTAATATCAAAAAATAAAAGACTTGAGACTTTCCCGGCGTTGGTTATATATAATGGTCTCTCGGGCTTCCAACCGGGTTAAAATATGGTTTGCTTCCGAGCTTTCGGCTGCTGTCAGCTCTGCAGCCATCTTCTGGGAGAGAAGTCAAAAAAGTTATTTATGACTTTGCTCTTACATGCTTACAATAACAATAGCTCTGAGTTACTAAATTGACTAGTGAAGACTGATACTTGATAGCATTTGTTGTACTATGCATTTAGTATTATTTTCTGTATTACCAATATTTCTGTAACATACGTAATAACTCATACTGAGTGAAGCCAGTGATGGCGAATGCATTATCTTAGATAACGTATGGGTTAACTTTGTATATGTGTTCAAGCCTTTGATCCCAATGCCTTATAGATAGGACAGTGTGTTTCTCTCGGTTTATATGTTCTAACATAACATATTTTATGAATTTATCTATACACAAACATTTTGAATGTTTTCTTCATATTGTGGGCTTGAATGTGTTCTTGTCAGATCTCGAATAATCATAAATTTGTTAAGTATTGTTGAGTGTACTCCCTCAATAGAGGGAGAAGTTGATAAATAAGCATTTTTTGGAAATGTTGACCAGTCTATAACTATATTTCGCGAAATGCCAAATGAAAACTTTAGGTAGTATATACAAGGTTAAACAAAATATTGAGCAGTTTCAAGAAATTCAAGACTTTAATGTCAAAAGTGAAGTCTGACCGTTCTGAAACCTCCTCTCGCCCGAAAACTAGGCTAGGCACTAGACAAGAATAAATTATAATGTCGGTACATTAAGAATTATAAATACATAGGCTACTAATCGTTTATAATATTTTCAATTGCTTACTTTTCCTTTCATTATGGGCTGTCCTTGCCTGAAAATAGAAAAAAGAGCATTTCACTACTTTTCAGAAGCCAACTTCATACAAAATTTCTATCTTCATTATCATCAAATTCCTTAGCTTAATATACGCGAACACGACCCACTTTAATGTTGTCTTCTTCCTATGTGTGAGAGCAACAGTAGTACAATATACTTACTTATTTACTAAATGGCAATAGACAATCCCTAAGCTAGTTAAAGGAATATTATTTATTTTATGGAACTCGGAGGTTCATTGCCGCCCTTACCGAGCCCGCCATTCAACCCTATTCTGTGCTAACTCCACCCAACGAGCCCTTGCAAGTTCTACTTCCCTTAAATCTATCCTAATATTGTTCTCCCACCTACGTCTAGGTATTTTCCCTTCTGGTCTCCCAGTCAATACTTTTGAGATATGTCTTTCATCCCCATTTCATCCTCCGTGAATTAATTAGCCTTACTATATCCGGCGACGAGTATAGGTTATGGAGCTCGTCGTTATGACGTTTTCTCCAGTCTCCATTTTCATCTCTCATCTCTAAAATATTTCTGCCTCGGATTTTCTGATAGACATCATCATAACTGCAGTTCACAAATTTGGAGCCAAGTCTAACTGTAGATATGGCAGATTATAAACATAACCTCACACCGGACTTAAATGCAGCTATCATCATCATCATCAGCAGCAACAGCAACACAATTTGTTATAGTTGTTTATTAATAGAATTTGGTTAGATTTTCATTTCTATGAATATCTTATAATATGTTAATCTTGTGAAAAGACAGATTCAGATATCTCCCTCCAAACTTTCTGATGTGCTTGACACAATAAAACATGAAAGTTAATTAAGGATGAATTAAGCTGTCCCAATCCGTAGCGTAGTGGTTGAGGCGTTGCGCTACAAACCGGAAGGTCGCGGGTCCGATCCCCCGATGAGGTCGTTGGAGTTTTTCAATTGGCCTAATCCTTCTGGTGGCACTATGGCCCTGGGGTAGACTCAGCCTCCAACAGAAATGAGTACCAGGAGGAATCCTAGGGGTAAAGGCGGCCGGTGCGTAAGGCTGACAACCTTACCACCTTCGTGTGCCGAATGTCCAAAACCTGTGAGCCTCAACCTCCTGGAACCCTCTGGGCTTCCATGGCCTGTACAGGGAACACTTTTACTAAACTGTCACATTATAGCAGAGATGTCAGTTGTCATGTACACAAAACTTTATCTTGGATAACGTAAATTAAACTTTTATTTCTGGAGATTATTATTGTTATTACAGTCAACCCTCGATGTAATGCCACCATCCGTTCTCTAATATTTAATGGCAAAAAGGGAGGGTGGCACTAGAACGAAATGCCATAATACAGTGCCGTATTAATTTACTGTACTGTATTATGAAAGAAAAATTAAATAAAAGGCAAATAGAGATCTGTAGTACAAAATAAAATACTGTACAGTAACTCAACTTATTTCAATACATGTCCAGTGCCACAGTACACAAAGAGGTTGAAAATCATGTGGGTTCATCTAAATGATTAACTGTAAATGAGTAACTGTAACTAGTGTAGTGTTTAACAGCTGAATGGGCACTGGACTAAAAGAAGAGAAAGTTTGAAATGTCTCATTGAATGGAGGGCTCTTTCTACCTGCTCCACCCTGACGCAGGCTATCTATCCGACTTCTTAACATAGCTTCCTCATTCCACCGCACTACATTTACAGTTAGTGGCAGGGGAACACTCACTTCTTGGAAATACAGTACAGTATGTTTCTAATATTCTTCCTAAAATTCACGCCGGTTTTAAAATAATTCTGCAACTGAAAAAAATCACTGCAAGTAATATTTTGTAAAAATCTTGCCTTGTGTTCACCGGAACTAAATGAATTGGCAGATTAACGAGGTTTCTTATGCATTTTATATGGGAGGAGATCCGTTCACTTGCATTTATTGGCGCAGTGCGAGGGTGGCACTGTAAAGAGGGGCATTATATCTACGGTTGACTGTATATCCTCTTCAATATAGCAGAATACAACAATCCTCATCTGTGTCGAGATATGTAATGTGAGAAACCAACGCGTTGTGAGTTGTCAGGTTTGTGGAGATAAGAGAGACGTGAACAACACAGGAACTAAGAAGGCGAAAGAACTGAGTGTGGGAGAAAAAAAAAAAAAAAAAAAAAAAAAAAAAAAAAAAAAACGAACTCGAGAAAAGAACCGCGGATACAATTACAGGCGTGAAGTATGATTTCAAGAGGTGGAAAGGAAATTGAGAGACAAGGACGGAGACCGTAAAAGAAACGAAGGTAGAAAATATGTCTCATAAGTATCGCTGTGGAAGAAGAATGTGACGTCGTTTTGTGTTGGGCGGTGGCTTTTCTTGTGAAAGAGGTGAGACGCCAAAACATTGTGTCTGGAGATGGAGAATGTACAAAATAAGTTCACATTTCTTCTTGTCGGAAATAAACTGCTTATCACACACATCTCGAAGAATAATTCAAATACGGATAAAACGATTTCGTTTAGCTAATTAATTTGTTAATGTATTTATCTTACTTTATATCTAACTTTCTTTCTTTCTACCTTTATTTATTTATTTATTTTTGGTGTACGGAATTTTGTGCCTACACAAGAAAGAAAACGACAGCTTTCGTCATGACATCTGCACTCAAGTGAGGAAGTTAATAAAGTTAACCATCTGCATACTTTGCTTAAAAGTTTATCTGAGCATGTGCCACACTGCGCCAATGCTCATTCTCAGATAGGACTTACAAAAATAGCCGAGCTTGTTGACAAGCTGGGGAAGTGGCATTGAAAAGGAGGTTAAAGTTAAATGGATGTCATAACTAACTGAATAACTATTCTTAAATGGCATTCTATGGAGATGGGAGGTAAAGAAAGATGGCTTGAACTGATTTCATTGAGATGGCTCTATACGGTTTTTACTTCTTTAAATAAAATAAAATATTTAGGGTCATTTTCGCGATAAGTATGAAAATTAAGTTGTCTTCATATAAAGTGCTAGTAAAATTAAAGAAATTTCTCCGCCACGCTTTATCTTTCATTCCCGGGAGATACGTAATACAAAATGCTAAATGTCTTTCTATAAATTAGATTCAACACACAAAGACATATATCCTTATTTTTATTCAGGAGACTTCAAAACGTAGACTATAATAATGTTCAATCCTTCATATAAGGAAATTCCTTGTATTTGGTAATGCAATAAATAATAGCATCGCTAATATATCTGAACACTCAGAGGGAAAAACATAATTTCCAATATTTCATTAAGTATACGATTTTTGCTATAACTTGCAAGTCGTCTCACCGTTGCGTACGTACTAGTCCAGTCAAAACAAGGTTTAACCTAAGAAAAAATCCGAAAGTTTTGAAACTTTGCACACTTATTTAAAGGTACCTAAGGATGAATATACCAAAAGTCCTCGTGAATATGAGGCGAGCTCTAGCGGCAATTACCGAAAACAGGGCATTTTTTTTGTTTTTTGTTAATACCTCGAGAACCGTTAATCGGAGGTAAAGGTGTGCTATATACATAATTGAAGCTTATTAAAATTGCAACAAAAACGATTATATACATTTTTCTTGTATTTCCAATGGTTACCGAGTTATAGGGCGCTAAAGGATAGCGTTTTTTGAAAAACCACGTTAGCGCGGTACAATATGGCATTTCTAATAATATTTGACAATGGATTACCATTTTTTTTATACCAAGGATGATTCAGGAGATAAATTTCACACCTTTCTATAAAAAGGAAGACATGATGTATATTAAACAATGAAATACATGAACCCAAAAAAAAAAAAAAAATGCTGAGGATATTCCAAGGAAAACTGTGTACAGAAAAATCAATCAACTCTTGATCGCTTCTTGGTAGAAGGTCCTGCAATCTGCTCATCTTGGTCAGCTTCTGAACTTGCTGCCCTAAACACAGTAAGAAGAGGTAACTATGCATGATATGATGATGTGAGAGAACCATTATACAGATTAAGAACATGTAGGTAAAAGAACGTAGGTAAGCGAGCGGTAAAACAACGTATGAACATGACGACCGATTTATGTATACTATTTCAAGGAAAATGAATAACAAAAAATTACAAATGTGCAATCTCACCTTACTTCTGGTTAAGCGTCCAGCAAGCACAGTGTTTTGATCTTCATGTACCAAATGTTCAGTGTTTGTGCTTTGCACTGAACGGTCTGTTTCTTCAAGGTTTATGGCATCGGGATCATCAGGGTCATCAAAGCCTTCTTCGAGGGTGGAAGTAACACCATTCAAGCATTCGCCATGGCAGTTGTGACAAATGCTTGTACACATTATTCCTGACTTTTCGACAGCCACATCTGTTCCCACATCCACCTGTACATTTGCAACAAATGAGGTTGAGGACAGCTTCAGGTGCTGCTGGATTCTCTGTTGTTACAGGGATCAGCCGATCGCTTTCCAACTTCCAACCACACTGCACAGGAAGAAGTTCATTCCCAAGCCAAAATTGAATTTGATGGTACACTCGAAATGCGTGTTGTCTTGCTGCTCCTTTTGTGGGCGGCAGAGCAGAAAGGTCGGGTTTAGCATTGGATACAGATTTGGTGAAAGCATTGTAGCGGTGCATGTTAAGAGAGGTTTTCTTCCTGGGTGCATTGTACAATGCCAGGAATATTTTGTTTCCAGCAGCAGCTACAGCCTCACGGGATGAACTTGGGCTGTTAAATATATCAACAATACCTTGCAGTACAGCTTGCTTCTTGAACAATTTGAATCAGGAATGTTTCCCATTTCGATATGCAGCCGAAGTCGTATCACATCCGCTGAACGCATGCACAAGAAGTATGCTGTTCTTCATTCCCAAAGTTTGCAATTGCTGGTTTCAATATACTTGCCTTCCTACTTTTCCATGGCTTGGTTTCACAAATAATATGTTTTGTTCAGTCGGAGTTAAGACCATGAGGAGAATAATAAGATCTACATCTTCACCCGACTATTGCTACTTCGTCACAAGTGAAGGACTTCACGAGTGCTGTTCGGACGATCAATGTGTCAGCATCACTGGATGCTTGTTCTGTTTCAACTTCATGGCTGGTAAGGGCAGTTATGAGGAATGAAATTAGTCTACATTTATTCTTTTCGTTAGAAAGAAAATCATCCTGTTTGACTGTTACTATTGTTTTCTCTCCAAAGTTTATGTCAACTGACCTCTTTGTTTTGTACCTTCGGTTCTGTTCAGCTCTCTTTGTACTGGATCGGGTGGCTGAATAAACATCAAACACCACCGTGCAGCCGTTGCCACCATAATGCTTGAGAACATAGGCTACATAACACTAGCAGATGGTTGAGATTGTTGGCGAATCTTTGGGCCACACCACCTTGTGTAATTGAATTGTGTAATAGTAAGCCTCCAACCAAAACAATGTCAATATAGACTAGGTTAATTTCTTCTTTTAATGGAGTAGGCATCGTACAAGGTAGATTTCTTGGTATTCCGCATTCCTGCCTCCTCAAATAAAGACAATGGTGAACTAGTACGGTAGGTACCTACTCCAATTTGCACCATCGTGCGCTCCTCGACGGTTTTAGAGAAAACGCTATCCTTTAGCGCCCCATAACTCGGTAAACGTTAGGAATACGAGAAAAATGTACATAATCATTTATGTTCCAAATTTAATAAGCTTTAATTACGTATATAGTCAACTTTTACCTCAGACCAACGGTACTCGAGATATTAACGAAAAACCAAAATATGGGTCCTGTTTTCGCTAATTGCCGCTAGAGCTCGGCTCATATTCATGAGGACTTTTGGTATATTCATCCCAAGGTACCATTAAATAAGTGTGCAAAGTTTCAAAACTTTCGGGTTTTTTTAGAGGTTGGGTCATTTTTTTAAGTTTTTTGACTGGACTATACAGCTTGTATTCATTTCACGATGGAAAGATTTCTTGCGTATATAGTATATTCATTATGTTCTAGATAGTCTTCCTAGATATTTCCACAGAATTTCTCGGCGATGGTATTCGTTAACAACTTATTTTTATTTGCATGGTGTTCATTGTTGCTTACCCAGGAGGTTGCGGGTTCAAACCCCATTGCCAAATAATTTAACCAAGGTGGTTTCTACAGTAGCAGATGCAAATGCAGAGTACTTATCATAACTCCTATATCATAACGGCGAGAAATGTAATATAAGTTAAAATTTAACAAAGCTGATATTTTTACAGAATTCAATTTGGCTGATGAAAGTGCGAATAGCTCGGTATTTTAATGGCGGTTGTAACAGCAAGTACCATGTAAATCTGTAAATGATGTCCCTAGGGCGCACTTTAAAAATGTATGTTATGTAATCTGTGTTGTGTGAGTTCAAATAATAGGTAGCCTAATCAATCGCAACCACATTCAAAATAATGGAACGAGATAAATTGTTCGTAAAGTGAGATATTAATAGCTTTGTGCTTGCCTCTTATCTCTCTCTGTTCGCGGGTTCTGCATTACATTACAAAGAAGAGACAATAGCTTTTACTTTAGTGGATGTCAATAATATAAATGTACACACTGAGTAATACGTCACACATTGCTATTCCTCAAGATTTTGACAGATCGATAGATTTATAGTCAGCTGTTGTTATATTAGTTATATTTTACAATTAACGAGCCTCTAGTGACTAATGACATTTTATCGTAGATATGGAAGTCAGTTTTATTTTATGCGATAAAAAGAAGTGAAATTGACTGCCAGGTTATTTAATTATTATCTTCTGTAGAGCCCTGGGCGGGATTCGAATCGGAATGCGAGTGAATACGTCCTAGGTGTTAGCGAACCAAACCGAGAACTAGGATTTGTTCCGTGAGGATAAATAATATAAAGCCACATGGCTGACTGACTGACTGACCGACTGACTGACTACTAACTGACTGACTGACTAACTGACTGACTGATTGACTCACTCACTCACTCACTGAGATTAATGTTAATGTTTGCCCACTTCCAAATGGTGCACGTACAGATTTTAGTCTGTAAACCACGTGAAAATTCCAAAAAGTTTTTTTTTTAATTTTAGCACTAAAACCCCTCGGAAAAGGGCTCGGGTCACTGAATTAATGTTTGCCCACTTCCAGATGAGCTAGAAACTTCAAATTTGGTATACGTATAATTTTTACACTTTAAACCACAGGAAAATTCCAAAAAGTTTATATTTTTTTTATTTTTAGCCCTAAAACCCCCCGAAAAGGGCTCGGCCCACTGACAATGTTTGCCCACTTCCAGATGAGCTAGAATCTTGAAATTTGGTACACATATAGCTTTTAGGCTGTAAATCACAGGAAAATTCCAAAAAGTGTTTTTTAAATGTTTAGCCCTAAAAACCCCCGAAATGGGCTCACTCACTGACATTAACGTTTACCCACCTCCAGATGAGCTAGAAACTTGAAATTTCGTACACATAAGTTACAGCTTTCAGTCTGCAAACCACAGAAAAGTTCCAAAAAACCTTTCCCGAGAACCTTAGCGGGGTTTGGGGGCGTAGCCCCCATTAAGCTAAGCGAGTCTAATATGTAAAATCGAAAGTGGGTATGTATGTATTTGGATATGTAGCCTATGTATGTATGTTCCCTATGCAAATCTACATTTTTTGACCGATTTGCACGAAATTTTGCACACATGCCCACTTAAGCCCGGGAAGTAACGCGGTCAACATTAAAATTCAAACAAGCCACTCCTATCCTTGAAAATTTATAGAATTTCTGAAGTTGTTATACTAAAAGAATGAAATGAAATTCAGTTATCATGAAAACAGTGTATTGTTTGTGGCTTTGGGCACTACAAAGTACATAATATTGGACTTTCAAATTATGATGCCTTGGAATACACTTGTAAAAATAATTCTTGAAGAATAAAATCCACGAAAATAAAGTACATTGTGATGCAGTCACATAACTTTCTCTGCCCTCGATACGGAAAATATAACTTTCTCACTTCACATTTTGATGGAGAATAAGCGGTCGTAAGTGTTTTCCAATGAGTATGCTATATCAGCAGTAGGTAAAAAATCCTTATACGTTATTCATAGCAATAGGCTTTGTATTAGTTGAGAAATAGGGATGTTTATCATAGGCCCAAAGCAACTTCAACCCCTTCCAGGCATGGTGTGCAGAAGCAAAGGAATGCAACATTTGACATCCTCTATGAGCCATAAAAAGCTATATCTAGTGTTTTCTGAGGGAATAGTTTGAGTGTGATAAGTCGTTCTTCCTCATTTCAAATTCCAGATACATATTATACAAGGACCTAGAATTTTAAAGTCTAAAGTCCTTCATAAGTTAATTTCAAATTACAAAATACATAACCCGGGCGACGCCGGGCCTTTTCAGGTAGCTGAATATAAAACCAATTTATACTTGATAGCAACGTCAAAGACAGTATAAAAAATGTTTTATCACAACAGCAATAAGGATGGTATAGAAAGAACATAATTATTATGTAACTTTCACTGACCTAGTCGGCCGCGGTGGTGTAGAGGTAGCGTGCCCGCCTCTAGATCCGAAGGTCGCGGGATCAAATCCTAGGCGTCGATGGATTTTTCAGGACGTAATAATCCTGGGCACGGAGTCCTCCCGGAGGGACTTTAAGCTGGGGAGCCCGTCTCGTAGATTTACTCCAAGCCAAAATTTATCGGCCCTTTCTATCCAAGTAATACTTTAGTTTCCGGAGGGAGGTTGAGAGGCCCTCTCTCGGAAAATAAGCCTAACAAAATTAACATAGGTAACAGAAACCTCCACTTAGAGACCCTTCAAAATTACCATCGGTAACAGAAACCTCCACTTAGGGGCCCTTTGCCCCAACATAGGAGATGTAGGAAAACAGCAACTCTGACCTAGATCAAGTAGTTACATGTACGTAATAGTTTAGTCACCTACCTAACTTAAATCTGCAACATAGCTTTCCTTTATCTAGGAACGTATGGCTGTCGTTAGTGATGACGGATCTATAATGAATTGAGAATTGCTTACCGCACCTCCAACACTTTGCTATACCAGTTCCAACTATTTCTAACTAGCACAGAGAATGACTTTCAAATCACAGATAAATTCAAAGTGACGAGTTACAGTTATTAAGTTTATTTCATGGATATAACAAAACATTGCTACCAGTAAAATATTCATGCTACTTATTGAAATCCCCTGATAACATCAAGGTATTCATTTAACCTACTTAGTTAATATTCCATATTATTAAAGCTACTCCATACAGGACTGTCTTAAACATGAATAGGCTACAGTGGTTTGTGATTGGGCAACTAAAATATTCCTCACCAAATTACTGGAACCCCAGACACAAACCCTTATCAGACAAAATAGACTCAGTCTGAGCCCAACAAAAAGAAAATAACATTTCAGTTCTAAGAAAGCTCCTTAAATTTCTTATCTAGTAACATACTCTCTATTACAGCTGCCTTTCGAACCGGCTGCGTTCTTAAGTAGTAACAGTTCGGTTTAAGAGTTAGGGACGTATAGTAATGGAAAGGTTACGTGAGAATGCACCCACATAACAAAGGATTGAGTGCTGGCATTTTGTGCAGAAAGGAAACAAGTGCAAGAATATTTCGGACAATTTTATTTATAGCGAGAAAACCGTAAAGTAAAGACGCATCATACATATAATTAAATGAAGCATATTAAGTCAGCTTTCATTTAATATAGTATGTTCCAAAGTCAGCGTAGCAATCAGTGAGTGAAGCATATTTTATTAAACCCTCCGGTCAATTTTAATCTCTCTATATGTATACTGACATCGAAATGAGCAGAAAAATATAGCGAAAAATAATAACGAATAAAATAATATACTGAACGAAAATATTAGAAACTATAAAAACTTTTAGTTAGACAATAGGATATTGAACAATCAGATTTTTAAATACAGTAAATAAATATTCCTATGATATCTTAGATATAGATAATTTATTTATCAATTTGGCACAATTTAACACAGTCACAGTCACTATTATAACCTTGTGGTCTGGAGCGAATTAAACTCTTTCATCGCTTATAATTAAGCGGAATAATTACACTTTATATCAATGTTATTAAATAGCACTATATCTCGCAATGGATTATATTTTATATCTCCCGTATTACTTCGACAGCAAGGGACTACAATTCTAATAATTTAGCTAGAAAATGACAATCCGCAGTTAATCAGCTATCATCCCGCAGTCAAAAAGCCCAACAGCCAGAAAGCCCCTGTTTGAGACTGGGCATCTCCCTTACATATGGGTTTTACGTAACAGCGTCTTAAGTACAATTTTCTAATCTCATTGGATCATTTCTTGTAGTAGGCCTACTCTCTGAAGATTGGTTCTTCTTTTGAACATGTGACAAGCGTTTCTACTGAAATGTAGGGAAATTTCCACACTCTTACAGTTGAGGAACGTTAACCTCCAGCTGGGTGATGAATGTGGTGCCACAAAGTCTGGATCTTATGACAGGTCCTTATTATTCACAAAACTGTGATTATAATAGCGTGGTCTTGTGGTTAGCGTCGCTGACTACGGATCCGTCGGCCCGGGTTCGATTCCCGGTACCGATACCTCCTCGGATTTTTCTGAGGGAGGGAGGTCTGGTAGGGTTGCACTCAGCCTCGTGATCAAATTGAGGAGCTACTTGATAGAGAAGTAGCGGTTCCGGTCATGGAAACCATTAACGGCCGTGGGTGTCGGCATGCTGACCACATGCCCCCCAATCCTGCCATCTGCATATAGGTAGATGACGCAGCGTCGGGTGGTAGGCCTTGTCCCCTCGGGGATGTCGCGCCACGGAGTTTTTTAGTTTAGTGATTATAATAACATTAAACATTAAATTCGCGTCCGTCTCGAAAATCTAAGAATTTTGATACATAATTTCTTATGAATTCATTTTCTTTAACTACTTTTAATCAATAAACTTTATTTTGATTTCTAATTGATTACCCAATGTTATGTTCCACTATATCAAAAGAATCGCGTTAAAAATGTCGTTTTAATGATATCCAATATCTGATATTCGCGTAATAGCTTTCAAAACATTGCCAATATTCGTTATTTTGTGGTGCCTGACCTACAAACCCTTACAAGGTAGAGGAAGTATTATGTTCGACCCCAAATTTCGAAGTTGAGTTTTAACATAAATGCTCGTTTGACGTCCCTGAATAAAAAAAAATACTGTTTTCAGAAACATGTCTGTGTCTGTGAACAGCCTAGCTCCAAAACAGAAAATCGTATAAAAATAAAATTTTGTATTTGGGTCAGGTACCTTCTGGGGATGTGACACGAAGACTGGCGGCCAATCTCAATTATTTTTAAGGGGACTTTGTTTAAATCTTGTACGTGGGGTGCTTATACTAAGACCTAAAACTTTTATTTGAAACTTTTTCATGAACATTTTTGTGAAAGGTAGTTATAAGCCGCCCACTGTTTTGTAGAAACTCAATCTTCCCTGGTGGACAATAAATCTTTGCATCAGGTTGAAACAACTGAATATGCGCTCTTTGCAATAATATGACCTCTTCCTCTGTAGAATGTGAAGTAAGAAAAATGTATTGGCCATACTTAAAATAAAGAAAGTTACAAGAGTGCATTAATCAGATTTTATTTGGGTTACGTATCCTTCGGGGATGCGATACGATATGGTAACGACATTCTCTTGACTTTTACAACCAATTTACATAAATAGGCCTACATAATATATTATACTAAGAGGCAACTGTTATTTGGGCAGAGGAAGTTATGTGAGTTTACACCAGTTTTATTTTAACCTATTACAAGCTACTCAGTCTCCAAACAGCTACCAACTTTTTCCATAAACTCAAGCCTCGCGAAAAATTCGGCTCTGTGTGAGAAGACACCTGAATGTGGGAATGTGAAGTGAGAAAATAAATAACATTGTGATTAGTGTAGCGAACATCATTATGTAATGATCTATGTAATGAGTTGAAGTTGGGGAAAAGAAGCTAAGTTCTTTTCTCTAGCAATGTTAGGCTAATCAGTTACATTGAAGTGGAGAAATACAGATGTTGCGTGCTGAGTGTCACTACTAGGTACATATTTATATAGGAAGGGGTGGATGTTACGTGCCTCTCACAGTGGTCCACTTGATACCCTTGACGTCATGTATACATTACTTTTGGTGAATAAATCCTCTTCTTATTGAAGTAGCTTGACATCTTTATCATATTTAAATTATTGTATTAGCCATTATTTCCTAAGTTTTCCATGAGGAGAGTGCATCTAAATGACAGTTGATACAGTGTTCAAGCCAGACATCCTGTTGATCAGGTGCTCTAGTGCAACAACATCGCAATTATGAGCAAGTATTTTAGCACTAGGATTTCCTAACATCAACAAGACATCAATTCGTCATTAGCTTTGCAAAAAACTGCTGTTTCATTATGGTTGGTTGGTATACGGTTATGTAACGACGGGGATGTACTGCAACTTAGGCCTGTGACCGTCGCCGGTGTGCCTGAATTTTATCCCGCAGGAGGTCTTTCATCTGCCATTAAATATACTGACATCTTCTTCTTCCTCTTCTTCTTCTTCTTCTTCTTGAATCCTTTGCCCCCTTGTTGGGGCGTAGGGCCTCCAAGCGGAGGTTTCTGTACCATGTGAATTTTGTTACGCTTATTTTCCTAGAGAGGGCAGAGGGACAGGTGGTAAGCCCATCGCCCCTTAACCCTTCTCCGGAAACTAAGGTATTACTTGGACGTGAAAGGGCCGAGAAATTTTGTCCAGAGGCTCTAATTTAGGCTTGGAGTTCTTTTACGTGCCGTAAATCTACGACACGGGACCCCCAGCTTAAAGGCCCTCCCGGAGGACTCCGTGCCCAGGATTTTTACGTCCTGAAAAACCCATCGACTGCGGCGGGGTTTGATCCCGCGACCATCGGATCTAGAGGCGGACACGCTACTATGCTACTACGACGCAGCCGACTAAATATACTGACATGGCTCTATCATATTTATGCACACATAAATGCCATCGACCTGGGTCGGGATCGAACCCGCAACCTTGGACTGTTACATTATGTGCATAGAAAGTTAAGCCATTACCAAACCATGGGAAGCCAAGTTGATTCATGGAAGTAGTTATGTCGTATCCTTCCCGTAGAAACGCAATAATAATTCAGTGATCATTCTGATACCGGATCTAAACGAGATTCCGTAACATTTCAAATCCCCTTTACGTCACCTACAGCTTTTCCCTCAGCTTGCTGCATATCCTACACGAGGTTTATGAGGCTTTTCCCTTCACGCCTGTTTACAAATCTCACGTTTTATGGATCAGACTACTACGTGACTCACCAAGGGTTTCCCGTTGCTCCTAAGCCAGATTTCATGTAGTCAAAATCTTATAATATTGATTATATCGATAGTTCTTTTATGAGCGTTCCGGAAAAAGGAATTTCAACATCTTATAAAGTAAACTTAAGTTCAGAAGATGTCCTTAAAATTTAGAGTTCAGGGAAACGTTAATTTTGGAGGAATAACATTATTTTCGGAGAGATTAATCTTCATTTGGGAACACATCAGGGTTTAAGCTACGATCGCATTTTTCGCGAAATGCGAAAGTAATCTTCAGAACGGGAAAAAATTGTAGCCACTTTCACAAAAATGCGAAATTTTTGGCGAAAGGAAATTCTTACAACTATGTAAATGATATTTCTGTTGAATTTCCTTTGATGTGCTCCACTGTAGAGTATGCTATAACAATTCCACTACACACTGTAGACTGTGAGAGAGGTTGTCAGTGCATTCAACCTTATTAAAACTGACATTCGCAATATAATTAATTTTGTAATGTTAATAACATCCTAATGATGAAAATTGAAGGCTCCGAAAGAAAAAGCTATAATTTTAGCAAGGCTTTTGAGAAGTGGGCCAATTTGAAACAGAGAAAAGTGGTAAATTGCAAACCAAAGTGTTTTGAAAAAAAAATCCTTTATAGTTCAGATTGTTATTTCTACCATTTTATTGTTATTATTTTGAAGCAACATAAAAAAATGCAGTTAAAATTAACATTTAGCAATAAATTTATATTTTAGTATTTTGCTAAAGCTTTTTTATCCATTTTTGCTTTTTTGCTAAAGGTTTTTTCTAGCTTAAAGTTACACATGAATTTAATTTCTTTTACACGCACAATAAATTAATGGTAATTAAAATAAATATTAGCCTAAAGTAATAATAATGAATACGGGTACTACAATGAGGACATAGCTCACGAAGTGATGAGAAACTGAATAAATAGGAAAATAAATCCTGAAAATGTGTATCTAATCTATAAAGGAGATTGTGTAACACATAGATAACTATGCAAGGAATAAGACGATAGTAACATTATACAAACTTGAGGTAATCAACATAAGCATGAGAATGAGCTTCAAACTGATGAAGGAAAAGCAGAAAGCAGGCTTCGATGAAATGAATGCTGCACTTATTAAATATATATGTAGGAATTGTACATGCATGAGATATACCAAGGGTGGGAAACATTCCGAAAGGAGATAGATATATATTGAATATATCATCGTGCACACAAGTTTACAAACTGCATTCTAGAATTGTTAATAAATACTAACTGGTCGAACAGAAACGAAGATCCTGACAAAGTAATTTAGGTTATGGTCTTAAGGCAACAAATCGAAAAACACGTTAATTTAAAGTAAAGGTGGACAATGGATCAATTCCTCTGACTGCGTAACAAAATTGTTTTATATAACATAATGATGAAAACGAAATACCCATTCAGATCAACAATAATAAAATTTAGTATATTAATAAATACATCTATTTAGGCCAAACAGTCTCATTCAAAAATCAAATTCAGAAAGAAATAGAAAGAAGAATCGCGCAGGCATGGAAGAAATTTTGGAGTTTAAAATTTGTCTTACTAGACAAATCAATTGATATGAAGGTTAAGAAAGATGTTATGGATATGTGTTTATTACCGGCGCTACTATACGGATTACTAACTAAGAAGGAAATAACCATAATACAAGTTTTCCAGAGAAAAATGGAAAGGAAGTTACATAACAAGACGCGAAAAGACCGGATAAGAAACGAAGACATACGTTAGACAACGAAGTTGAAGGGCGCAGCGAGAACAGCGATAAATTCAAAATGGAGTTGGGCAGGACATGTGCTTAGAATGAACCCCAAAAAATGGACATATGCTGTAACTGTGTGGGAACCCAGGTTAGGGAGCAGGAAAGTGGGAAGACAAAGGACGCGATGGCGTGATATTTTTAAGAATCAACTAGGAGGCCAGTGGTCTAGAAAGCTGCAAACAGACAAAAGTGGAAAGAAGCTGCAAGCATTAAGAAACTTTTGTGAAATTTTTTAGTGCCACGGAAAAGCTGGTTTGAGGCACTTTTTTTGTAAGTCATTCTGTAACAGGACGCCCTAGCCCGCACTGGGATGCTATTGGGCTAATAATAATAATGTTGATGAAAACAGGTCATCGCCTGGACTTAAGAAAGTTTGTATAGGAATAAGATCGTTGTAATTAGGCTAACTGTAGCTGAAATTACGTTATAGTAATTAACTTTTAATGAATAATTCCTTTGCAATTATTCCCTATTCGGTTAGTTTGATATCAGTTTTTTTTATTAAATGAATTTCGACCACCCAAGGTACAGCAACATATTCCCTTCTTACAAAAAATTTTAACTTTCAATTGGACATTGCAAATGACCTGGAACTAATTTCTCTCGTTTACTTGTAAGAAGGAACCCCTGTGGATCCCTTGTATTGCAAGAAATCTAGCCAAGAGGGTAACATTTTTCTCACTCCACAGACGTCACCATGCTACGAAGATTCCTAGGCCGGTATTCCACTATCCAAGTCATTTGGTCAAATCGTCTAGAAAAAAAGAAAATGACCGCCCGTTGCTTCAAGGAAACCGTATTGGACGAGCATTTGAATACTTTCTGCATGTCATTACATTGGATCAAAGATTTTTCGGCGTTCATAGCGTCGGCGGCTTAACGTCGACTGTTTTGAGAAGTAAACAGAGCAAAAATAATTGGTTTGACACCACATTTTCTTTATATATGAATCTTCAGCTTAATTCACATTTCAAAATCGACATACCGGTACTACATGCTACAGTAGTAATATAGGGATATATTTTTAAAAAGCCCTGCAAGCTAGTCTAAACTCGTCTCACATAACCTTCAATATAAAAAATGATTCAGCCTGATTTTGTCATTAAGATATTTTTGAAATACTGGGTCACTGAGATAAAAAACAAATAAGTTTATGCACGATACGGCCTATTTCCTCGTCGTTTAGATAACTCTCTAATAATGCTACAAAATATTTATTTAAAACTAATAAACTAATGCCATTATTTAGATTTTTTATGATTTAACCTTCGAAGTCAAGCTTTCACTATAGCCTTGTATACACAGAAAACTGGTTTTGGTCAAAGCTGTTGGATGTAGTGTAATAACGCATTTTTGATTCAAATATCGCCTGACAAGTTCTTCGTGAAGTTATTGTCCAATGCATTGGGTAGTGGAATACCGGCCTAATTTTCCTTAAAGCACGCTATCATTTTCAGTCAATCAGAACACAGTCTTCCTCTAACCGTGGGGAAAATCCACAAAATCTGGACTATTTTCTGGAGATTTTCAGTCAGCGTATGGATATTTCCAAGAACAAGGTAGGCCTATCTGTTTACCCAAAAATCTAACCACTGCTTAATAAGTCCGCAATTATGGCGAAATGTTTTATCTAGTGATTACCAAGCTGGGAATATTGGATGTGCATTAGAACTCAATGATATTTAATACGAGGGTGTATCAAAAAGTAAAGGGAATTATTTTTTTCTGTTTAAACTCGCGCGTAAAAATTCACCAATCATGGTAATGGAGAGAAGAGACCTTGACTGACACTGGGGTAAGCGCGACACTATCCTTGTGCTGTTCAGTTTGTCTGAGGGAGCCATTTTGTAAGCACGTGTTTCAGTGACCCAACATAGAGTGTCAATTTGGTATTGTGTTCTTGTGAAAAAAATCAGGAACTGAAACGCTGAAAATGATACAGAAAGCATATGGAGACCAAGCCTAATTAAAAACACGTGTTTTTGAATGACATAAAAAAATTTAAAAACGTTGAAACAAGTCTTGAAGACGCTCCACGTCAAGGACGGCCCTCCACATCAAAACTTAGGTAAACTGCAACACCATTGATGCCATGCTGCAGGAAGATCGACGATTAACAATAGCGAAGATTGCAAACATGATGCACATTTCATTTGGGTCAGTTAAAGACATAATTCGTAATGATTTGGGTTACAGAAAAGTGGATCCTCCACCAGGACAAAGCTCCTGCTCATCGAGCCAAAGCAACACAAGAGGCAATCACTCAACTAGGTATCGAAATCATGCCCCACCCACCATATTCGCCAGATCTTGCACCCTGCGACTTCTACCTGTTTCCATGAGTAAAAAAAATACTTCGTGGGCGTCATTTTCAAACCGATAACGAACTAAATAGTGATATTTCGGGTATACTGAACAGGGTGTCAAACAAGGGCTTATCTGAGTGTTTTGAAAAGTGGATAGAACATTGGAACCTATGTGTAGCCTCAGAAGGAGAGTATTTTGAGATTTTATAATTCAATTTGAATAAAAAGAAATCATAGAGTCCAAACAAAAAAGTTTTCCCGTTACTTTTTGATATACCCTCGTACAATTTGAGTGTCTGGAACGGAATAATCAACATAGAAAAGCGACGACAGTTACGGACATTCACTAATATAAAAATATATTATGCAGACATTGAACATTATAACATTAATACGATTATGGTATAATACTGTGATATTATCAAATGGAGAAAATTATTTTGGACAATTACATTGCCATATAATCAAAACGAAATAGAGGTTCATGTAAATTATTCATTTTTATTATTTCATGTTAACTTACGCATTTTTCACACTAAACCTATTCATAGTACAGTAGTATTATTTCTGTCTGACCCCGACGAAACGCGAGTGAGGAGAAGAGAATCCAGCGGTGTGGGTTAATTCAGAGACCTTCCCATCCCGCCGATCATGACAGTAGTAGCTTATATATCTTTAGTCAGCGTTTGTGTTTACAAACAAATCCCTATCCAAGTACAGCTCTGGCAGATATTTTTACCTCATTCATTAAATGTTATAACACTAACATTAAATGTTTTAACTCTAACATACAGTATGGAACTTTAATATATTTACTCTACATACCAAGTGTGGTGTTACCGCTGTGCTCAATTACAGGACTGGATATTATTCCATAGGAGTGACACCAGAGACTGAGAGTCTTTCCCCTTTACCATTACTATCAGCATCATCATCACCATCACCACCAACATTATTAGCATCCGAATCACTCTCACTAGAAGCATCACTATCACCACCCAAATGAATGACCAATTCTTGAGCCGCATCCAGGAGTCCCTCCCTTTCCAGATATTCCTGTTCAATATTCTTCACGTGCTGGCATCTCCGTTTCCACTCCTCTGCAGATATTGAGGAAAACTTCTCATCCGTAATCTTCATGACATCTTCCATTTTAAATGTCACATTGTTTTCGGCTACCCAATTTTTTACAGTAGCCCATATGAGTTCTATCGGATTGAGCTCAGGGTGATAAGGGGGGAGCCTTAAAACATCGTGGCCATGTTGCTGGAGAAGATGATCGATTTTGTAGCTTCGGTGTTGTGGCTTAAGTGTCAGTATTAGTTCATAAATTTCAGCTTTTGTCTTACTATGAAAGTTTTGTTTCTCAAAATTATCGTTTTCAAGGTGGGACTGCAACCAAGATATCATCACGTCTTTTCGGGAATTCGATGTGGGAGGCTTATTCAGCTGCACGTTATGGTAAGGGGCATTATCAATAACCAAGACTGAGTGAGGAGAAAGATTTGGAATTAGTCTTTCCTTTAGCCACTGCTCGTAGTTATTGAAATCCATGTCCCCATGATAGTCCCCTGTTTTTCTGTGTGAAATGAATCTCAAATAAGCATTGGGCACAAAGCCATGCTCTCCTCCAGCGTGAATTATAATAAGCCGTTGTCCTTTCGAAACTGGCGAGAAGAGTCCACTCAGCGATTCGTCACTCCAGGCACATGGTGTAGTATGTGTTGTGTGAAGGTAGGTTTCATCCATGTACACTATTGAACGCCCTTCAGTCCTATACTGATGAATAGACCTTAAATAGGCACATCTGAGGGACTTTATTCTCTGTTGTTCCACAAGAATTTTTCTATTATTTCTTGTTTTCCTCCACCGAAAACCAATATGTAAAATAATTTTCCTGAGTGTAGAGATGCTACCCTGAAAGTCAATTTTTTCTTTTAGTCTTGAGTGTATTTTTTTTAAAGTCGGTCTCTGCTTTTCTTCAATATAGAAATTATTAATTGTTCGTCGGACTACTTCTTCGTTAAAATTGTCAGGAGATGATTTCTTCGAGGTACGTATTCTTTCTTTATCAGGGGTAGAAAAAGAATTAGAAGCTCCTTCTTCAATACTTTTGGCCTCTTTCACGATTCGCTTCACAGTACTAATGGATACACCTGTAGCTGTTGAAACCCTTTTATATACAGATGCACGCTGACCCCTCACATCCCGAAAATATTTATATACATTATATACTACTTCTCTTGTCTGCGAATGAATAACTTTACTCCCTCCCAGTTTACTATGAATCGGAGGCATGTTGCAAAAGTCTTGCGCACAACTGCACTCACCTGAAGCACTGTCTGTTAGGCACCGCAACAAGAGATGTTCCTTCTTCCGAGACCTGTGTACTAATAAACAACCACCCCTTAACATGACAATTTTTCTATAGTGGACTCGTCTGTCTACGGCGCATCTTTCTGAGCAGTGTCAGACAGAAATAATACTACTGTAACTTAGTAATAACGCTCAACAGGAATCAACCTGGGAGAAAGAAGATCATGTACTGAATAGCTTGGGACAGCTGCAGGTATGTTCTAAGGATAACATAACACTTCTTCCTCTATATAAAAATCTGTTATTCCTTGAACGATCACCTTCACCTTCAATTAATCTTTTCTTTTTAATCACCCATATACCCCTACATAACACAGGAAAAATAATACAGTTGTGAGATGAGGTTTTACTTCGTTTAACATTTGCACAGATGATACTGTAAGGCAATGGGAGAATTAAACTCCACCATAAGAGAAAATATTTTGATGTTTGCAGATGATCAAGCACTCATGAAAAAAGTTAAAATTACCTGCAATAAAGGAGACAGAGGGATTATACAGTAATTTACAAATGGAAATGTTAGAGATCAAGTATCACATTTTAATTTCCAAGGCTGTGATATGGAAGAGAAAATTACGTAGAAAATGAACTCTAAAATTTCCAAGTAATGTGTGGAACAATGTTAAGAAAAGAAGGCAGAGTACAAGAATTACATTTAATATTGCAACGGAAGCCAGGACGACAAAGGAAACAAACAGCACAGAAGAGATTCTTAATAAGAAATGACAGACTGCACACTCCTGAATGAAATACGAAATGAAGATATAAAGACTGTATTAAATTTACTGTATATTAATGACCCCTACGAGTATATAAACAACAGTGGGTAAAAGATACATAGCAAATAACATGAGGTAAACTGATGTAAAAAAGTGTCAGAATGCTTTTGTTTAATCAGTTATATTTGCAATTATCCTATGCAAAGAATAAGTTTAAAAAATTGATTTCCAAGTTAAGCTCCAGATGAATTATTTAAGCAGGGCTTGCGGAATAACAAATATCTAGTTTTAAAAAAATCAGAATGAAATCATCCACCATCAGCAGAACTATAGCCTGCAGATTTGTGATATAATGACAATCGCACACTCAGAGAAAAATAAAAAAAAATTAAATTGGTCGGCTTCGGGATTTGAACCAAGGACCTCCAGAATGCGAGTTACCATCTCGGACACCTCGCTCAATTTAACAGTCTAGTTTGATAAGCGTATGTAAAGGAATAATGTTATTTGTCATAGCTAACTGTATTGCAACTATATAGCCGTATATGGAGATTCTAAAACAGTATGTTGTCATGATAACTGATGTGCATTTGATAAATTCTTTCTAATACATTACCATAAAATAGGCACTAAATTGGGCATTACTCCGGTGCCGGTCAACCGATTTGGTCCAAAATGAACTGGCTTCTTTCCATGGAGGTTACAGATGTTTTTACCAAGTTTCATGAAAATACGATAAAGCGTATTTGAGTTATAAAGCCTTTCTTATATATTACCGTATATGGAGATTCTAAAACAGTATGTTGTCATGATAACTGATGTGCATTTGATAAATTCTTTCTAATACATTACCATAAAATAGGCACTAAATTGGACATTACTCCGGTACCAGTCAACCGATTTGGTCCAATATCAATAGGGGTTTTCCCATGGACGTTATAAATGTTTCTATCAAGTTTCAAGAAAATCCGATAAAGTGTATTTGAGTTATCACGCGTACAGACACACGGACAAACAGGTAGACAGACAGACGGTTGGGCAGGCATTTTCCCGTCCCCCACACAGTCTCATAAAGTAGCATAGGCCTACTGGCACTTAATAAAAAGAGTTGTGATGTTTTTGTCTTTCAGTCACCATTGAACTAATGGTGGTTGTTATTATAAAACATTTCAAACAAACTTTGGCAGTTCTCTTAGGATACTAAAAATGGATGCTATATTCTTCACAGGGAATTATAGTGTTTCTTCAGTTCTTCAAAAGTGCATTGCCATTTCTTTACCCGTTGTCCGATTTTGCCTATTAAAGAAGTCTGCCGAAATTTTGCCATAATTTTTTGAAAATTACGGCAGTTCCCATGTCAGTGAAAATGACCTATAGCCACATAATTGTATGTGTTTAAGTATTTATGTCAACTTTGAGTTGACGTTTGTTTTGGGGTATAAAGACCACAAAACGGAAAACGAAGATAGAACTTTTCGGGAAGCCGTATCATGGCGCCGGCTGCAATAGGTAACCTGTCTTCGAAATCTCCTTCCAAAGTGAATTTTATCTACTTGTCTGAAGTCATAAGTAGCAATCTTTACAGTAATCTTATTTTCTGCATCACATTATGAAAATGAGAAACAATATGATGTACTGATGGGCAGATTTTACTCAGGTTTGGTTGGGTACTCCTTAACAACTTAATCACTTTGCTTGTATTGTATCATTTAAATCTGTAATTGATGTTTATTGAATGGATTTTGTTGACTAACACACCACGATTACCTACTGGAATCTACAATTCAATCAATCTAAAGGATAGCTGCACACACTAAATTAGGAGGGTCCTTCCGTAATAATAATAATAATAATAATAATAATAATAATAATAATAATAATAATAATAATAATAATAAAGAAAACATTTGTAAAGTACCTCTAGCAAATCAGGACCTCGAATTATCTTTACTGTGACTAATTAGTGGAATCGTTAACATCCTACTTATCACATTCTGCTGTTCTCTATGTTCCTCTCGATTGCCTGCCATGGATCCTCATGAATTCCTTTGTTCTCGAACAAAATTACAGAGCAGAAAACATTCCCAAGAAAGTAAATTGTTTTATTTTTTTTTTATCTTAAATACTTCGAATAACAAGGTGCGATAAAATGGAAGTTATACAAATAAAACTACAAAATTATGAGGATGAACACTCGTGGTTGGTTGGAATTGCACATTCTTTCATTGTCGATTAGTCACTGCTCCGACATGACAGCTATTCTTCACACGAGAACTTTCCCAACAACACTCAGGGCCAGTTGTATAAACATGTAGTCTGTGGTTAGCTTGCAAAATTAACTTTCAGTTTTGTTTAACTGTCTCTTTTTGTTGTATAAACATTAATCGAAGTTGATCTTATCATAACCAACTGGTGAATTATTGAAAGTTAAAACATTAACTTACGGTTTGGAAAGTGAAAGCAGTGAAATAATCAATAATCAATTTGCTCTAAGCAGTGAAAATACACTAGAAATCCGTTTTACAAGTGCAATGTGAGTTATTATTCTCATATCATTTAAGATTGTCTGGAGCACAAATTAGTCGTGTATTCCAACGATTTGGCAACGCCGCATTCAACTTCTAAATTATCCGTAGGATGGTTCATTAGTAGGAGGAGGAATGAAAACTGCCCCAGAACTACAAATGGCGCAGAGTCCTTTCACAGACATTTCAAAAGGGAATTTTACTGTGCACATCCATCGATATATATTTTAACACAGGTTTTAAAGGAGCGACAAATTCAAACGGACATATCAATCCGATCGCATCTTTCTGCGAAGCAAAGGAAAAATAAGAAGTCTGAAATTAACCGACTTTAAGCCATTAAGAACTGGGACGATTATGTTTCGGGAAAGATTAAGTTATTAAGGTATGTGACGCTAATGGGAGCTAGATATAAAGCACAAACACTGTAATTTCGACATTGTCATCAGGACGTACCCATCAAATGGCGGTGGACATAAGTACACATGAAATTGCGATGAAACCACACAGTGTTGCCAGATCTTGTTTAGAGGAAAAATGTAAGTACATTTCTGTACAGTATTTCTTTACTTTGCTGAAATGAATATATTCATTTGCTCTATTGCTATGGCGATTTGCTCAAATGTTAATCACCGAAAAATATGGATCCCGGTACGTTAGCTTTGTTGCGGTATGCCGTAGCGTAGTGGTTGAGGCGCTGCACTACAAACCGGAAGGTCGCGGGTTCGATTCCCGATGAGGTCGTTGGAGTTTTTCAATTGGCCTAATCCTTCTGGTTCCACTGTGGCCCTGGGGTCGACTCAGCCTCTAACAGAAAAGAGTACCAGGAGCATTCCTGGGGTAAAGGCGGCCGGTGCGTAAGGCTGACAACCTTACCACCTTCACATACCGAATGTCCAAAACCTGGGAGCCTCAACCTCCTGGAACCCTCTGGGCCTCCATGGCCTGTATATGGATCACTTTACTTTACTTTTTACCTTAGCTTTGTTATTGATTATGGTAGCTCCATATTACAATATAGCAACATTTATTTCTAGATTTCTGATTATTCTGATACAGTAACTCATCTGGTGATGAAATGAAAATCCATCATGCATCTCATGTATATCATAAGGAAAGGAATCCTTTTCTTAGTACTGAATTGACATGCTACCGAAATTTGAGTAGAAGAACCAGACAGGTTATGTCTCCCATTGCAATAAGCGAATTCATGATATATCCATGATACTCAGAGTTAGCCCTGAGGTTCCATACTAATTATTGTGATTGGAAGCTTCCAAATAATTACTGGGGACAAAGAAACAGCCAGTAGAACCATTCATAGTGTGACAAGGGAAAATTATGCTTTAAGGCCTCGGTTTATTAGAATGCCAAGTAAGGACAGTGTGATAAGGAAGAAATACTATATTTCTCTAATATTCGTAATCTTCCAGGCATTATAGGTGCTGTAAGTTGCACTTACACACCTAAATTCCTCTATGGACTGGTTTAAGCAGTTCGAAACAAAAATATATATGGCCACAATGAAATGATTTTGAAAAAATCTCATCTTTATTAAACAATTGAAAATAAACACCAAAGACATATGTCTAATATGGTGCTTGGTCTTTAATTAAACAATTGAAACTCAAATCTATATATATATATATATATATATATATATATATATATATATATATAAAAGGCTTTGTCCTGACTGACAGGAATCAACGTAGAGCCTAAACTATAACAGGTAGAGACTTGGAATTTTGACAGTACCTTCGTTTCATAATGTAGGTGCTCACTAAGAAGGGATTTTGAAAAATTCTGATTCTAAATGCCAAAAATTAAATGTTTTTGAAAATACTTAATCCCTTTTTGCATAGAATTATCGAAACAAATTCACAGAACATATTGTTGCCAATGGTATAGGTGGGTTTGGATTAAATTAAATGGATGTTTGACAAATTAGAGAAGGTATCATTATAATTCATATTATCTATATTAATAAAAGGAACTGTCCTCGATGTCCAGGGAAATCTACTGAACGCAGAGATCTGAAATTTTAAACATAGGTGGGCTGAAGGGTCGGAAAATGCACCGCGAAGCCGGAATTTTAATTTTAGTTTTCGTTCGTGAGTTATGAGTGAAAAACGGGCAAAAAACGTGCATTTTTTGAGTTTTCAAAACATAAGTTTTCAGTTATACATTTCAATGTCAAATCAATTACAGTTGGCTTTGTCTATTTTTGTCACACCTTGAAAATAAAACTTTCGCGATCGCTTGAATGTTGTAAGCCCTAAATATGGTCAAACGTTGCTTTATTTGGACGAATCTCACTATACAGAGGTTTTCTGGGCCAAGAAACTCGAATCTGAGGTCGCTTTTACCAGACGATGCTATCTAATCGTGGTATGTAGTCCACGTGATTTAGGAGTTAATAAATATTATGATTTTACTATTATGCTCTTAATTTTTAATTTTTGAAATAATTATCGCGGGCGAAGCCGCGGGTACATGCTAGTACCAAATATATAAACATAATACTCTCTGCAAATTTCCTCAACTTTTCCACTGTTGCCAGATGTTTTATTATTTCCTCCAATTATTTAAAACTGTGAGTTACACAATCTACGGTAGCTAGTTATTTTCCAACTTACAGTTAAAAACAACCATCAGTTTGTGAGTTTTATACAACTGGCCCTCAGCCTTCTTAATTACAAGTTAATGCGTTTCCGAACGTCTTTACCAAGTTCGGGACATTCGATTATGGTTCTACACGTCTTCAAACTGTATCCTAAATGTATTATCAGCGTAAAGATAAAGTTTATTTCCTGAAGTCTCGGTAGAGCAGCAGCTCAAATCAAACTCAACTTGTGGTATAAACTCCTCAGAGGGTTTCCGATTGATTTCCTGCTTTCTTTAATCTCTTTTCTGCCAACAATTCTCTTTCTTTTGATCGTGAAGAAGAATAGCGAAGTTGAGACAAGGTGTGTAACAAATTCTCATGAAGATGACTGTCATGTCGGAAATTCATCTTGAAACTGTTTCATCGTTAATGACTTTTCAAGGAACTTAAAATTATCTCTATTAATTTCAAAACCTTGCCAATTTTGATACGGCTCTGCATTATCAATTTCATAGAAAATATAATAATTTTTTGTGAACATGAATACAGGGAACAAGGTAAGGATACACAAACACACACACACATATATATATATAATTGTTCAGAGGTGAACACCACACTTCTCAGAAATGTGCTGGTCCGACCTCAGTATGCTTCAAAGTACATTGAAAGCGTTCTTCCGCAAATCTGCTCGTGCTCGTAATTTTTATGACTGTGAAAAGAAGAGACCTTTACCAGCATGAATAGCTGCTGAAAAGACTTCGTGCAACATTCTGTATAAATTCCGCGGAAGACATGTAAAATTAATCCCTGCTTGAGCAGATAACTTCAAAAATATTACATATGTATCATTAAACCAATGTCAGTGTCATTGAAAAGTATCAAAATTAGTCAATTTTTCTGTCAATGTCATATGTCACTTTCTTCTGATCCATGGGATCAACTCCTCCTTTACACTAATTATGCTTCCTTACCATCCTTGGGCACTGATACTGATTTTATTTTTCTTCATTGCTGGCTTGCTACTCATCCACTTCAGGGCAATAAAGGAATTGCGACTAAAACCCCTTTTACTTTCTCGCATATACTTAGTATAGAGAAAGTATTGTGATCGTGACAAAAAATCGAAATTGAGATAACACCGGGAAAGCATATTTCACGGTGCCCAGAAACCGATTTTTTTTTGGAATGAGGTCTGTCTGTCTGTCCGTCTGCCTGTCTCTGGATAAGCACAGCGGGTAAACGGTTCACTGTATTTATTTCATTTTTTGAATTAAGGACTTTTTTCGAAATTTTATTGAACCGCCCAGAAATTGAGTTTTATAACTATAATATTAAGGGGACTTTTCATGAAAGTTTTTTTTTTTTAAATTGATGAACTTGTGGAATACAAGTTGGAAAGGAGAATGTTTGGCTCACCAAAGGGAATAAGTACCGGTACTTGTTCATTTGTTCAAAGCGCTTAAATTACTGTTAACACAAAAAAAATACATGTCATTCCAGCGCTATGCTCAATACATTTTGATGTTTCTTTAACATATATTTTTGTGGTAGTTTTACACAAAAAATGTTTATTTTGTACTTACAGTAACTTTCATATTAAAACCGCCTTTCTCATTCAATTTAACTTGAACATGACATTACAATTGCATTTAATATGGCCCGAAGATGGAGTTTTGAAAGTAATATATTTGTATTGATTCCAATGGAATGAAATTTTCAATTAATTTTCTCCTTGTTACTAATGAGCCAAAGTACACATTCAAGCAAAAATTGTATGAACTCTCCACAAAGTGGCGCCAGACAAATTCTAAGGAGCTTACTCCTTTGAAGTACTTTACCGTATTTTCATCATCTTTTTTAATGCTGCCACCGTGGAAAATCTAACTCCCAACACCCAGCGCAGTCAACCTACTTTCATACGATGAATGTACTCAAATAATCATAAAGATATTGACACATAATAAACATATTAATTCTCACGGGTGCCTCAACTGCGACTTGATAAGTTATATATTTCAGACATGGGATATAAATATATTCCGAAGCTGAGATTTGCAATTTCAATCTTACTGTCTTTACTTACTACCCATGTATTAATTCTTGAGGCAGCTACATGATTGTGATCTCAAGTAACCGATGTATCGATCGCCACCGAGATTAAAATACTAAAAAAGGTAAAGTTGTCCTATACAGGCCATGAAGGTCCTTAGGGTTTCAGGGAGTTGAAAATCCCATACTTTTATCCATTGGGCACATGAAGGAGCTTTACGTACCCCCACGAAGTCTCCTGGTAGTCATTTCTGTTAGAGGCTGCGTTCACTCCAGGGCTACAGTATTACCAGAAGGATTATGCTAGATTTAAATACTACTGGTTGGTACTCTTGTAACTTGTAACACCTCCATGACTAATTATTTTCTGCATTATCGACTTAATTGTTATCAATTAAAAAAGGTACGCATTATACATACGTTAGGTGCAATGGAGAATATTATAAATTTAAGAACACTCGCTTCCTCCTCTTCGTCTCTTCTCCAATTATCGCAATATTCTACAACATAACAGACACTACGCATGACTATGATAAGTAATTCACACAGGACACAACTGCCATGAAATCTCGCTGGAACCTAAGTTCGACAGATTAGCGTTGCTGGAACACAATAATCGTCACCATCCTAACGAAAGGAATAATGAAGTTGACAGTAACATAGAAGAGTCTGCAGTTATAGCCATTCTTTGTAGTGTTGAAGCTGTACGTGCAATCTTGACAACTTTCCTGTCCTCGCCACCAACTTTTCAACTAAGATAGATGGATTCCGCACTTCTCACACCTCATATCGCGTTAACATCGCTTATAAAAGTCACCGTCAGCAACTTCTTATCTGCCATTCTTCTTTCTCTTGTTACGTAATCCATTTTCTTCTTTCTACAGGACTGCCAAATTTAAGTATTTCTCTGAGCTGTTGGAATTGCCACTAGTATCACATAATACAAACTACTGTAGTAGTGATATGTAGACTTGGGTTTTTAGGTAAAATCCTATTTTAATCCTTAAGTGATATATGGACGGAAACTTGTATATGCATGTCTCATAAGTGACTATGCCTAAAATTGATACTTTTATAGGACCTAAAAAGCCTATTTTTACGTTAGAGCCTAATATTGACTTTTTGCTTGTTTTTCCTCTAAAGTTGAAAATAAGTTATTTTTTGTTATAAATTCTAGCATTTATTTTCAGTTCGTACAAAATTTTTAGCTCGACACATTTGTGACGTGGTTAAATAGTAGGCCTAAGGAATGTTTTATTCCTCTGTCACCAATATTAGTTGCCTTGCTCACGGTGTGAATCATGTTGCAGAGCAGATCAGGCTACAGTTTCCAAGGGTAAATAAATTGATTTCTACCGTAAAAACGGTATTTGTGAAGGCACCAACAAGGGTTCTGGTTTTCCGAGAGAGATTACCGAACGTTGCTCTTCCACCAGAACCTGTACTTACTCGCTGGGGAACGTGGTTGGAGGCTGCCGACTATTACAGCAATCACTTTAATGAAGTTAAAGATGTTGTGATAAATCTACCAGATGATTCTGCTAGCATTATCTCAGCAAAGGAACTCATGAAAGATTCTAGAATTCAGAGGGACCTAGTATTTATTAGGTCACATTATACTTTTCTTGTGCATGTCATTGCATCACTGGAAGTTGCCGGGAAAGCATTGTATGGACAGATGGACGTATTCAATGATATGAAGAAAAAGATCGAAACAGTTCCTGGTCCTATAGGGGATATAGGGGATATAGTAAGGAAAGTTCTGCTCAGAAATAAAAGCCTAAATAAAAAGCCTTAGTGCTGCTTCAGACATTCTAGCAGGCAAGGCAACGGACATTCAGTGTGTTATTCCTTCCAATCAACTTAGTGCCAAAATTGAAATATGCTCCTCTTACTTCAGTAGATGTGAAGCGTTCATTTTCAGCCTATAAGTTAATTATATAAGTATTAATGAAGTTAGTGTTGAGCGATAGGCGACTTTGTTTTGCACTAGAATATCTAGAAAAAGTACTAGTTGTTTATTGTGAAGCCAATTACGGACAAGAATTGTAAGGAATTGATCAACGTTGTTTACAATGTTGCTTTCTAAAATTATATAATAGGCCCCATATGAAAGTTATGGTAGCCTATATCTGTTTTAACATGATTATTTATTAATATATATAATACTCTGCATTGTAATTGAGATATTTCAGAAAATTTGCAACTTAACGATTTTATAAGAGACTATTTTACGATTTTTAGAACCTATTTTTAAATTTTTAGAGCCTATTTTAGGTACCTAAAACAACATTTTTAGCGACCTAAAAGTCCGAAGTCTAGTGAGATGAGATGAACCAAGAATGGAATATCTAATAAAAGGACATTGTTGTAATTTTTTTGCACTCCTTAGCTAGTAAGTGGTACTTACGAACGTTGTTTACATGGCTCGTAAGTTGACATTCCCACACAGTCTTGTTGCTAAGGCCGGTTGCGATGAGGTTAAATTACTTACGGTCCAAGCGCTACGTCATAATTCATTACGATACACTTCATAATACAAGTCTTTATGGGCACGGCCCCCAGGACAAATATTCGGTTCCCATAACAACAAACACATGCGAATCACTTTCTGAAATAAACATCTATTTTCAAGAATGTATTTACATAATATTTTCAGGTAATATCACAATTAATATAATTAAATTGATATAAATAATCATCGTGCAAAAAATAGCATGCAACACACGGGCCGTAAAGGCATTTACAGGTCTCGAAAACTCAATCTGTTTCCACGACCCGTAAACGTGCCTTACGGCACTTGTATCGCAATATACTATAACGTTGGTATAAATTTGCTTGTCACTAATATAATATCAAATTAACAAGTTAAGTATGAAAAATAGATATAATAGAGACGAAAAGACTACAATGGTACGGACATGTTAAAAGAATGACGGAGGATCGACTTCCAAGACATATAATGGAATGGACACCACCAGAAAAAAGGAAAAGGCAAAGACATGGATAGAAGGAGTTACAGGAACGAATGACTTCAAGACACATAGAGCCAGAAAAGAATGGCGTTTGGTATCCGGAAGACAGCATCACCAGTCATGAATACCGGATTAAGAAGAAGTATGAAAAATAACGTAATTTTACATACAGAGGTCAATATTACCCCCCCCCAAGCGTTCAAGGTGAATACCGTCATAGGTCACGATTAAAATTCAGGAAAAAATTAGTTTTGGTGACGTGCACTGAGCACGAAAAATAGTGAAAGTCAAAAGAGGAAATTGTTTTCAATTAGTTATTAACACGTGAACAGAGGTAAGATCCTACTAAATCGTCAAATTGACCACTTGACTCTTTCTATAGGAGTATCGATAATAATAATAATAATAATAACAACAACAATAATTATTATTATTATTATTATTATTATGTATACTATATGAATATTAATAATAATAATATTATTATTATTATTATGATTATTATTATTATTATTACTGCATTAGGGTGACATTTATAAAAGTTGTTTTTTTTATAATGTGCTGCATTTCATACCCAAGTCATTAGCAGTGTAGCTCTCCGGTATTTCGCTGTCCTGCAATCTTCATTTGTAATACAGATGGTGTTCGTCCATGTCCTCTTCTGTATTGTTGTATAAGATGCATTTAGATAATATAGATGTTCATCCTATGCAGGTGTTGTGCTAGGCAGTCATGTCCTGTTATTAGCCTGAATAGTGTGACTTCTGTTTTCCGTGGTAGATGTGATATGGGTTCTGAATTTTGCAACAGACATTCCCATTTTTGTTTTCTGCCGCTCGGAGTCTAGTGTTGTTCACAACTTGAATTTCTTCTTGTATGTGACAGTTTATTCAAGTATAGGTCTATCACCTGGGCTTTAGAGGCTGGTAATTACTTTATGAAAGATCCTTTTTTGGATATGAAATAGGCTGCTTCATTGCCGGGAATGGAACAAGTAGAGGCCTAATGGAATAGAGTTGAGAAATAAATGTGTCATTCCCTTGTGTCAGAGGATCTTGGCTAACAGACTGCTTGCATAGTTGCTCTGCACTCTGAGATGATCACTATTTTCTGAAGTTCCTTTTCCTGTATGTTGAAAACATGTTCCACCTTCTCCGACACCCGTCTTGGGATCTGTATAGACATGAAGCCAGAAAGTGTGTGGATAATTTCTAATGTTATTAACTTCAGATAATTTGAATCATATTCAGAATCTGTGTTTATTTTTTCTATTAAATAACTTTACTAGAGATTTATTTGAGAGTGAGCGGATTTTCTCTAGCAGTGATGACTTCCCTGTTCATTGGAACTTACAGTGCTGTTTCTAATTCTTTGACTTTCTCCAAAAAAAGTAGCTTAGGTGTTTAGTTTTCTACTCTGTGTAACTTTATTCCTTTACGTACCATCCAGAAGCCAAGAAAACTTGGTCTCGACTGCTCCGTCTTCCAAGCTGAACTTACCGGGATCAGTCTGGCAGTAAATTGGATAAGCTACCAACGGACAGAAAACACATCATATGCAATACACGTGGACTCTAAAGCAGCACTCTTCGCAATCGCAAACAAAAGGACAACCCATCCAATAGCAGTTGACTTAAGAAACAAAATAATCAACAAGAAGTCAACACCCATCAGCCTCCACTGGGTTAAGGGTAACACAGGTCTCCAAGGGAATGAAAGAGCGGACTACCTTGCAAGGATTGCAGCCAGCCAAAGAACCACTACCGACTACAAAGGAATCCCTTTCACCCGGAGCAAGCAGCTACTGACAGATCACTACATACAAATTTGGAATTCAACCTATAAAAATTCTGAGCAAGGAATCCACACCAAGATCTTCATACCCAATATACACCACAGGCTCTCCTTAGCTCTAGGTCCTAACTACATATCTACTCAATTCCTGACCAATCACGGCTTTTTCAAGTCATACCTGTATAAAATGAACAAATGTCCCTCACCACTCTGCAACTGTCCCGAAAAACCTCCTCAAACGGCCCTACACTTGTTAACTGAATGCTCACAATTCGCAAGAAATCGACCTAGAGTTCAACTGACAGCTCCTTTGCCAATGGTTCTCAAACACCACTTCCACACCGTGGAGATCGCTGCCTTCCTGAGACACATCTTCTTCACACTGCAAGAATAATCATACTTAGAATGAACATATCACTGTAAATTCCCCGTGATATGCCCTATGGCGAAACACGGGTTGTAATCAATTTTGAAATAAAAAAAAAAAAGATATATCTTGCTTATAATACCTGTAGGGTTATATAAATGGCAGAATTATGTGTTAAAATTCTCAGAATTTCTGCTGGCGTGGTTTTAACTGTTCCGGTTATAACGCATGGTTTTGTTTCGTTTCTAGTTTTTGAAGTGAAACTTCTTGAGCCACGGTAGGGGTAAATTGAAAGATCAAAAATTTTAAAAATCCAAAATAAAAAAACTGAAAGATCAAACATTTAAAAAATCCAAAATCCAAAATTTAAAAAGTCTAAAAACCCAATATTAAAGAGTCCAACAATCCAAAATTGAAAAAAATCCAAAAATTAAAACAACTTTCACTTCTGTCGCGTGGCGTTCCACGCACCCTTTTTTCATTCACTCTGTGTGTTGGGACAGTACTCAAGTATGGGTTTTGTCTAATATAGCCTACTCGCTTCGCTCGTTGTGGGCTCCGCAGCAAACCATGAGGTTCTCGCAAAAAAAAAAAAACTAACACCATATCGGAAATAAGAGTCCGTGTATTTAGATTGCCTTATAGCCTATTACCGTGTAACCAGAAAAACTTTAAAAAGTGCGGGAAGACTTTCGGATTTTTTGGAGTAAAAATATTTAAAAATTAACTATTTGGAATTTTGCCGTCGGTTACAAGCTAAAGAGTGCACCATTCTCCGGTTTTCTCAGCCGTTTCGTTACCGCGGTAAACGTAATACCGGGGCATTCTCAAAATCTCTGTGCACCATTGCGAAAATACCATGGTTTGCTAATGCTTGGAAATATTGCGGTTACTCTGCTCCGAATCCATTTTTCCATTGATGGTTTCTTCCATGGCCGCTAGGTTCTCTCTCTCTCTGCACGTCTGCCAGTCACGGTGGCTCCATAGTAGGCTATAGGATTTCCAAATTCAATTTATTCGTTGCCTTATTATTCAATAAAAAGATGTTCATAAGGATAAAAGGGAATATTATATTGCGTACATATGTCGTCTGAATTCCAACTTTGAATTTAAGCACCAAAGATACTGTACCAAACGTGAAATGAGTTGCTTTCGCTCTGGTTGAGGTGAGAAAGGAAGCTCATTTCAATTGATGTTACAGCACAGTATTTGCAAAGATATGTACCATCGTTCATTCTTCAAATAGATCCCACCTGTCTGTACATTTCAATAAAATAACATTTATGTTTTAAAGAATAATTCTCACACCTGTGAAGTCTAAGGCAAAGCAACACCATGAAAATATGAGGATATTATAGGAGAAAAATTCCTCCGACACTGGGACTCGAACCCAGGACCTTTGGCTATTCGCGCCAATGCTCTACCAACTGAGCTAAGCCGGAGTTCAATTCACAGCGCCAGATGGAACCTCTCTCCTATGACTGATTGCCCTAATGGGCAAAGGTCAAAGGTCCTATGAGCCAAAGGTCCTGGGTTCGATTCCCAGTGTCGGAGGAATTTTTCTCCTATAATATCCTCATGTAATGTCCAACAGAGACAATAATCTGTGGTTCATGAAAGCTTATATATATATCTTGAATGTTAACTGTACAATAACAGTTGAAGCCCGGTCACAGAAATCACTAATTAGTGTGCCTCACAGTACTGCATATGACATAACTTGTCTGTCTGTGAGGTAGACCATTAGGGCAATCAGTCATAGGAGAGAGGTTCCATCTGGCGCTGTGAATTGAACTCCGGCTTAGCTCAGTTGGTAGAGCATTGGCGCGAATAGCCAAAGGTCCTGGGTTCGAGTCCCAGTGTCGGAGGAATTTTTCTCCTATAATATCCTCATGTAATGTCCAACAGAGACAATAATCTGTGGATCATGAAAGCTTATATAACACCATGAAATCTCTGTTCTGAGTTCGACGTAGCCTCACTTTTATTCCCGTTCGACCAGTGGAAATTTTAGGCGCAAAATCATCTACATAGCCATGAAAGGGCTGTTATAATTATGTTCGTGTGTGTGTGCAAGTATGATAAATTGATTACATACACTATATACCGGTACATAGGCTATATCGTGATGCATGTAGCCATTCATTGCAAAGTTGGCCTAGGCCCACAGGTTTTCCATTTTTCATTTATTTCTTGCCTTATTGTTCAGTAATAAATGTTCATAAGGATAAAATGGATTATTATATTGCGTATATATGTCGTCTGAATTGAAAGTTTGAATTCAAACACCATAAATACTGTACTAATTGTACTAATCGTGGTTACGCCCACTAGCCTACTCGATGGACCTGGTTTAGTTGAGGTAAGAAAGGAAGGTAATTTCAATCGATGTTACAGCACAGTATTTGCAAAGATATGCACCATCGTTCATTCTTCAAATAGACCCCACCTGTGTCTCATTATTCTTTATGTTCAATTAGCTTTTGACCTAGATATCGTAAATATGATACATTACGCTGATCTCCACCTTGGAAAGAAAACAGCGGTTTTCTCACTTTACAGCTCCTTCACGGCCGGTTTGCATCTTACCGCGATAAAAGTCGAAACCGAGCACGGTGCAACGAAAGTATGACATTACCGGGATAAACTAAGCAACTTTACCGCGGTATTCTGAATACCGAGGTCGGTGCACTCGGCCATAAGTCTGCCAAATCTCGGGTTTCTAGCTCATCTGGAAGTGGGTGTATTTTGTGGAGTAAATTTCAACTGATATTAAAGAATGATATAGCGAGGATGATTGATAGTATGTAAATATCCAATTTGGCATTTGTCATTACGACTGGGGAAACCATAAAAAATCGATATCAAATAATTGCCCGCCTATGGGAATTGAACCTGGGATCTCCCGACTGTGAGTCCAAGGCTTTATCATCGCCGGCAGTTCACTCGGTTTAAGGAAATTATTTCTATCGCTAGCATGTCTTCAAAGCCAAGTATATTGTAACTTCCAAAGTCCTATGTGAACACTGAATGTAATATTGTTGTCATGAGAACTGAGCAGAGACTTTAAAGTGCATCCAGACATTAGAAGGTTTTTAGGGGTTAAAAAAAAAAGAACAGAAATTTTTAATTTCGCCGTCGGTTAAAGACTTAAAGCTTTAAGTTTGCAAAATTTCAAGTCTCTACCTCATGTGGAAGTGGGTATACATTAATGCCAGCGAGTGAGTTAGCCATTCGGATTTATATTATAGGGATATTGTAAGTTGAATTAAATTTTTAAAAGCAGATTTATTAATATCATGTAGATGTTCACAGTGTCCACATTCAGGAATAAAAATCGATGGTAGACATATTATATATAGAGAAAATAGTAGCCCCTAGTAAACACACGTGAGTAACATGCTTATTCAATATGACGGAGAGCTACGGGAAGCTGAACTTCTCAAGGTTCATAGTAATGAGAAGGCCTACAACTTAAAGTACTGGGGAAAATGTGAAGAACCTAAGTGTAATAGGCCGGCCACTGGGTTTTGACTCGGGACCTGTAAGGCATTATTAGGGTATAAATATTTGTTTTTCCTCATGCTATTTAAATTTAAATTTATTTTATTTATCTGATTTACATTTAAAATGTACAATTTTACATGAGA
The DNA here is from genome assembly GCA_964059195.1 of Ectobius pallidus. Taxonomy (NCBI): domain Eukaryota; kingdom Metazoa; phylum Arthropoda; class Insecta; order Blattodea; family Ectobiidae; genus Ectobius; species Ectobius pallidus. Next base: position 16,041,558 of record CAXKWD010000006.1, read on the forward strand.
TTAAGCTATAGCTTGTCGAGATGAGTGTAGCTAACAATAACAACTTTAAATAATTGTTATAAAAAATTCGTTATTTTAAAATGACGAGCACTATTATAGTTTTAAACGTTTTGTTTGACAAGCAAATGACTATCCAATGCATTTGTTATAACTGTTTATGCTTTAAACTTTAAACACTCCTTATTTATAATCCAGTAGGCCTATTATTGTTTTCACCGTAAGATTGTCGACAGCTTGAAGGCTGTTTCGCTTTACTCCGTTTCTAACACGTACAACCGTGCTAAAGTTATAACCTATATGTTCAAAGAAACTTATACAGACATCACTAAATGTCACTACATTCTGTAAATTCGGTATACAATTTGAACTCAAGTCAAGAAGTGAAAGCTACACACTGACTGGCTTTGTTAACTTCCTTGTAAAAGTGATGCACGCATATTTATAGCAAGTCTAATCGGATGTGCTAGGAACGAGTATGTTGAGATAATAAATTGCGGGCTTATTTATCATTGGAAAGTTTAAACTCCCAGATATAATCTAATTACAGTTTCATTCCACAACAAGGGAAATCTATAATTTCAATATTCTTTTTCTCTTTCCATCGGATGGAGAGCTTTAAGCAAAGCATTTTCCTTTGAAACCGACGGACTTGGAATTTATATACTTGGCAGATAATACTTTACAGTTTTAGTCTACAGCATGGGAGAGAATGATTTACAGAAGGATAATAGCCTGAAAACTCTAGAGTATTACTCGTATTTAGAATCCAGAAAGAACATAGCCTGTATAGAATATACTTCACAGAACCAAAAATACAACATTAAGTGCAGCCCTCAGTGAACAAATATAGTCAAGTTTCCTTTTATAAATAGAGGGATTCAAGATTACAAATTTTTCTTGAATGCCAAACTATTTAAAAATCTTAATGAATAGGGTGTGTGTTAAATTCTGACCTCAGTGAAAGTGAAGCTATATACAGATCTATATACAGGGTGCGGAAAAAATGTACATAAAATGTACAATTACATAATATGTATTTATATGATATTATCATAACAATTAAATAATAAATTAAATAACCGTAGTTAGCAAAAACGGCGAAGAAGTATTTAACTTTTAATATCATAATATATCTATGTGCTGTTAAAGCGATTTGAAGTGTGTGTCAATATGAGGTGGTGAAGAATTCTACATTCGAACGACTGAAATAGTGAAGGAGGATGCTGATGGTAATGATGATGATTAATCATGTTTAAAATAAAAATTAACATCCAATGAGACATTTTATTCAGCAAATCCGTGATTTGAGAATTTGCATTCAAAATACGTCTTTATGTAAACCAAAACGAAGACCTAGCCATAAGTAGGAGGACAATATTAGGATAGATTCAAGAGAAGTAGGATTTCAGAGGGATGGTTGGATGGAGTTAGCTCAGAATAGGGTTGAATGGCGGACTCATATAAGAGCGGTAATGAACATCCGGGTTGCATAAAATAGACGACATGCCTTTGACTTCCTTAGGGAATGTTGTCTATTGCAATTGAGTGAGTGAGTAAGTGAGAGAATGAGTGAGTGAGTGAGTAAGGAAGTAAGCAAGTAAGGAAGTAAATAAGTACGTACGTATTTATGTAAAACCACAATCAATATTGATAACAGTCAAATTAATTTTACAGAGGACTTCGGGCCTAAGTCACGATTTGGTGTTAGTCTGTTTTATAATAGCCTAATGGTTGTTACAATAGTAATTGAATGATGCCATTCTTCAACACAACACGACACTATCTATTGTAATTATGTGAGATAATATTTTGGCCCGAACATGTAGTCATAGCTAATACGCTACTCTCTGCCTTCATATATGTAGGGTAAGGTGGTACAATTTCGAACACTTAACAAATATTCTTATTTTATGAACACAATAAACATAAGACAAGTTCAACTGTATTGTATTCACAAAGTTGGCAATGTAGTTGACCCTTCACAAAAATATCAAAGTCATTCAGCTGTAATATTGGTCATGGCAATCGATCTTTCATTTCCAGAATATCGTTCGAAAATGTACCGCAGTAGGTACAATTCTAAACACCAGTGGGTACTATTTCGAACAGTGGCATTTTCAACGAACAAAGTGCTTTCTTCCCAATATTATTTTCTATTATTATTATTTATCAGTAATATGAGCGTAATAATGAAGTGTCACGTTTTGAATAGGCAGATGACCGGATTGGGGCATGTGATCAGCATGCAGACTCCTACGACAGTTATTGATGCCCTATTGAACCGGAGCCGCTACTTCTTTATGAATTAGCTCTTCGGTTGGTGTCAGGAGGCTGAATGCACCCCGTTCCAGATCACCTTACCTCAGAAAAATCCGAGGAGGTACTAGTGATCGAACCCAGATTTGACGGTCCGTAGTCAGGAGCTACTAGACCATACAGGCGGTCTGTCATAACATCAAGAGCAATAATAAAAATACTTAACAGCTGCATGCTATTTTGTGTTGCATAAATTGCTGAGATGTAATAACATTGCAGAAGAAGTGTAGTTCATAACTCTTCGTTGAAATAATACCACTGTTGAAAGATGTAAGAATACCATCCATTTATATTTGACTTGCACAGTTAATAATAATAAACATGCAGAATGCTGTGATAGCAAAACAGCTTTTCCATGCAAGACTTAAGCAAGCGATCGCGGGTTAAAGTACTGTTCGAAATTGTACCTAAAATTTGTTCATAATTGTACCTCGAGCTAGTTTATGTAAATTACTACATTGTTGAAATTCCGCTCACGAATGACCATTGTTGTGCCAATGACTTACGTATTAAAGACTACGCTATTTGTTGGTATGAGTTAAAAATTCGTCCTGAAAAATATATTCCAGTAACACAACGTGGAATTATAAGCAATTTTATAACGTGCCATTTTTCAAGCATGGAGTTCTTACCTTCGATTGGAAAATAATATTTTATGGCCGAATGAGACAACTCGGAACATCATTCTCGCGGATACAGGTCAACAAAACAATCAGTATGGACGCTATATAATTAAAAACAGGTTGGCTAACATTTGAAACCCAAAAAAGGATAAAAATCTTAGTCCGTTCAGAACTGTACCATGTTCGAAAATGTACCACATTACCCTACATATGTACATGATACGTTTGTATTGCTTTAATATGAAACGTAACTTAGATGAGAATAATAGTAAAATTGCTTTGAGATCAATTAATAATTAAGGTAGAAACATGAAAATTCATCAATTTAGAATCTGCAGTGGGTGGTTTATCCGCACAACAGAGAGAGGTGTTTGCTTTTAAGTATTCAAGTCAGGGATTTGAAGACTTGACGCAAGTAGCGGGGAAGTGCTGCTAGGTTGTCCTATGCCATGCATTTTTCATATGCTATGGGACCTGCAGAATATTCACACTGATGTTACATAAGATATTCTGTGGTAACAACAGCATTTTGCTAATATTCTTTGTCTGTGAGAACAGATTCACCGTCTGAAATATTATTTCAGTCTAACAATAATAATTCTGGAAAGAATAAACCACGCGTCAATAAATGAATGTACATATATATATATATATATATATATGTGTGTGTGTGTGTCAGAAATATTATTTCAGTCCAACACTAATAATTCTGGAAAGAATAAACCACTCGTCAGTAAATGAATAAATATATATGTAAAATCTTCTCTTCATCAGTTAACAAGTCCTCCATCTTCAAACAGAATAATCCTTACACATATGTCGTTTTAATGAGTTGAATAACACTCATTACAAATATAAAGAAAGAAAACCAAACCGTGCGTTCGGTCGTGACGGCTAAACAAACAAACAGACAAATTTTTCAACAGTCAAGTTGAAACAAAAGTGAGGAAATTAAAATAATAGGAATAAAATTAATATCTTCAAGTAAGTCATGAACAGAAATAATGTTATCATCAGCGAACAAATTTGAAATTGCAGAGTAGTCATTCAAAACTTCAGAATTCAAGTTTATACCGCTCTTATGCTTAAACGTAACAAGAATAAATGGCAATCAAAGGGGTCCATTGATGGGGTGGGTGTGTCGTGGGTTAACACAGTCCCATTGTTGCATGATGTTGACACTAATATTGAAGACTCATATTGAAATTGAAAATTGATCTGGGTACCATATAAAGTAAGAGAGGGGTAAGCTTGCTGTGATATGAACTCTCAGAGAAACTCAGAAGGGGATGTAACAGAGCCCAAACAATTGTGTAAATGTGAATATATAATAATGATGATGCATGCAATGTTGACATCCTTCTTGTTGGGGATCACGAAATTGGCAAAATTTTGCAATGAGACCATGGTGATGACTGTGACACACACCACCCTGTGGTAATCATGGTGATGAATGTGACACATATCACCCAATGGTAATCATGGTGATGACTGACACACCCAGTGGTACTCATGGTGATGACTGACACACCACCCACTGGTACTCATGGTGATAACTGTGACACACATCTCCCAATGGTAATCATGGTGATGACAATGACACACACAACCAAGAGGTACTCATGGTGATGACTGACGCATCACCCAGTGGTGCACATGGTGATGACTGTGACAAACACCACCCACTCGTATCACAGTTTCTTACAGACAATTCCTTCATCAAATCTAAACCTCTAAAGTCTGTAAGCTAATATTTATTTTATGCCTAAATGGAGACAGCACATATAATTCGGGAAAAATATTTACAAAAGATAGCTGTAATGTTCTATCGTTGTGGGTGATGAGATGGACGCCAGTAAGCGTTTGATTACTTACATTATTTATAAACATCTTCCTCGGCTCTCAGCAGGTCATCGAACACCAGGTCTCTTTCTCAGGGTTGACGTGCAAGGCCTGACAGGGTTATTGCAATAACTGAAATAAGTAGGCCTACATGTAGTAATTGTCGGTGTTTAATTCACCTCCTCACGAGGTGAATTTTGGTGGTACAGATGTCTCGAACAACATATCCCTGTCCAATGACAAAATTCGCACCATGCGAGAATATCGATGCAATTTCCCCCGTGTGATACGTGGAAATCATGAGTTTGGCATTGTTCGTACTTCGTGTCACATACCCTGATTCAGTTATACTTAAACGCTACATACAAATAACTAATAAAGTTACTTTGATACTCAGTTGTTCTATTGCTTCCGTCTTGAATTCTAGTGTATAAAATAAACTTCATTTCTGCAATCTTTCGTGTTAACGCCTGTGAATTTGGGGTTCACACGGGGTAGCTTATCTTGGGGAAATTCTCTCTCTTCCCACGGTTCTTTGTGGGCACATTTCTATTGTATTGAGGTACACCTGCGTATAGGCTCGGCGTACAACTCGCGAAAATGTACCTAATTCTCACTTCACTTATATTAAAAGTAGTAAAATTCTAGGCAATACATTCAAATACTACGGGTGTAATTACCTGAAGGTTTTTGCAGGTACTGAGTATAACACAGTAAAGTTTCTTACTTATTATTATGCTTAAGCTTAATTAACATTCAATTGGAATCTTATAATGATTGCAGATGATAAGATTGACTTATTATGAGTAAAAATGTTTACTCTGAAAAATTGATATCTAACCTAAATAATTAATTGGTAATTATTCAATATGCACCATATTTCCTGCTACATAACATAATTTTGATCCTATTTTAACATTGCAGAACTATAATGTAATTCATAACGTTATTAGAGCGCAATTTGATTTTGCCACCATCCAATAGTTACATTCCAGCTTTAGCTTGAATGCAATGAAAATGACAGGTAGGTGCCAAGTTGATTACAAACTTCCTGTTGGAGGAAGCGCAAACTATTCCGAAGAAACTTTGAGAGCTATTACCAAGTTGTACTACCTCTCATATCTTAAATGCTTTGTCCTTTACCTATAAGAAAATAGAAGGAAACTCTGAACACATGACAGAAAATCCAAATATGAAACAGAAACAATAAGGGCTTATGAAAATACAATGGACACTGCTCCAGAAAAATTGTATATGAAGTAGCTCGTCACAGCAGCGAGTGAAAGGTGAAGCAATGGAAACCTGAGACAACGGACTGATAACCCGGAAAATATACACACTCATAAAATATTGAATAAATAGTTAGAGTAAGTCTGGGTGAATCGAACAATTTCAGTTTTAACAGCAGTTTTCTTGGAATGTACACAATTTCTTGCAAGTATAAAGAGATAGTCTTGCATTTTTGTGTTTAAGGAAGCTATCCAGGTTTATGAATTAAAAATGTTTGTAATTGAAGTCACAATTGAGGTATCCATGTTACAGGACTAAAAATATTCGGGGCAAATTTGATACATTGTAGAGTAATCATGATTAGCACAAGCGAGACTTTGTAACTGCTTATACGGGGCATAAAGCATGGTGAATACTGCATGCAGACACACATATTACGCCGGAAGAGATCAGAGTTCAGAATGGGGAAAGAAAACAGATTTTGATTGGCACTCGTTCATAAATAGAACTATTGATATATCCAAATGGATTAGCATCCTCTGACAACTCAAGCAAACCTTTATCTGTTCTAGTGTAATTTATATTGTTACATAATTATTTTGAAATTACTCACCCCTGCCACCGGGTGTAGTGTAAACCCAACATGAATTACCATATACAAGCCCAAATTGCCATTTTATTTGTTCTACTTTGTGCCAATGTCAAAGATGTTCATATCCTTTCACTGCATTGTACTTTTGTTTTATTACTTCCATATGTAACATGTTATTTTAAGAGTAAGAAATTAGAGTTCATTGAACATAACAAGAACTCCATCCACAATGCAATAAACTTGAAGGAGAGTAATTGAGGATTCGTGAGAGTCAAAGTCCAGAGAAGAGTGGGAGGAAGCAATGCTTTGTGCCTCACGTTTCCTAGATATCTTGTTCACTGCTGCCTCAATTTGCTGCCACTCCAGTTACAAGCGTTTTAAAGAAAAATACAGCAGGGAAAAGATACTGCTACTAAGCCACGGCTGAAGGAAAGAAAGAAAGCAATTCTTTTAATTACAAGCACAGCTCCACGTCTTCTTCTTAATGTCTAGTGAGGTCAGTCACGGTTCTTAAGCTAAACTCTAGTTTGTAATTCTCTCAATATTCTTAAGAGTTTCCGCCTTATATACCTAATGGAAGCTGAAGGAGAAAGTATTCAGGAATACAATACAAATGATGTCGTTTGTTAAGGAAATTAATTTATAAACTTACATGCTTATTAGAATTAGGCTAATATTTTAAAACAGCACTGTATAGTTGGATTAAAACTTCATATAATAAATTGTGGCCCCATATGGGTTAATGTCTATAAATGTGTTGAATCACCATATATTGACCAATGAGCTCAGTGCCATAACAATTCTTAGTATTTACAAAATCAGTTAAACTTTTTTGTCTATTTTAAAATGTAAGAATTTTACAAATATACCTAATTTATTCAATAACAGCAGTAGCCTATTTTATTATGATAATTATTATAATAATTATTAATATTAATAATTATTATAATCAGTTCAGTATTAAACACTGGTTCTTATAGTCAGTAATTAAAATTGTATCTACGGGTACTTCTTGGTGAGGATAGTGTCCTTTGTTTAAGTTGCATGTCGCATTTCGCTATATATGCGTATTTGTAAACAAACATTACTTTGGTCTAATATTAACAGTGACGTTCTCATCTGTATATTTACTAGGAGGTGTCCGTGGCTTCGCCACGATAATTCTTTTAAAAATTAAAAATTAAGAGTATAATAATTATTAAAGCATTATATTTATTAACACTTGCACGCGAATCATTCATAAACTAAGCCATTAATAATTAATGAAACAGCTAAAATTCCTGCTTTAGAGTACATTCCACGACATGAAAGCACCCCCTTGGAAAACTATATCAGAATTGATTATGCAGTTCCAAAGAACCTGTGAACACATAATACGTAATATTGTTTCTCAGCTGTTTATTGACATGAATATGATGTGAATTTTATTTTATCAATTCAGTGTAATTTTCAGAAATTATATAATATTTCAAGGGAAGGAATGGTTTGTTTGGATTATTATTATCAGCGATATTTCAAGAGATAAAACCATCAATATTTTACAGCTGTTGCCCCCGGCTTCGCCCGCCGTTATTCATTGACTCCAGGATTTTTAAGAAAATTACACTGGTAGATTATTAAAAATGTTTGTGGTTCAGAGCTATGAAAATTGTAAGTAAAAATAAAATTAGAATATTTGTTCATTGTGTTCATTTCACTTAGGCCTTATATAATAAAGAAACAGTTTTCCTTCCTAATTTTGTAGTCGTCATGAAAGTTTAGACTGCGAGAGACGAACATCGCCGAGTATACCCGATGTCTCACGAAGCGGGCGAGCAAGCACGCTATTTAGGGCCGTTGAATTGTATAAGAGTAGATACTTCCTGGGAAAACCCCGATGTTGTGGTTCCATATGAAGTAGAATAGTTGTATTCCTGTTTTCTCTCCAACATTCAGCTGATTGTGTTGTGTTATTTGATATTCATTTCGATGCCTGAGAGCATCATCTTGGATACAAAATTACTCGATTTTTTAAAAAGCAATTGTGACTATGTATGCCTATACACTTTATTTTTCAAGTTTCCCTATATATTCACATACTGTCAGAAGAACCTAAAGACAATATCACACAGGCCTATCACAAGAGAAATGAACTTTGTCTCGGAAGCTGAACTTATGCGCGTGAAAGAAAATTTCCTTAAAAGGTGCCAGTATTGTGTGGATGCAAAAGGAAAACATTTCCAACATCTCTTGTGATGAGGTACGTGTTTATTTTCATTGTAATTTCAACTATAAATGTGAGAACCTGAATCATTACACCGATCGCGGCTTTATAAGCGTAGATATTTCACCCGATCGCTCAAGAGTTGGAGCAGTGCACGCCGCGCCGCAGGAACCCGCGTCATTGGCCAACTCTTGCGTGGGACTCACTGTATTAGAGAACGGATGGTGGCATTATATCGAGAGTTGATTGTATTAAAATTCTAATACTTTCCCTTTAAAACTGGCCAGGCTATAAAACACTTTCATAACGAAGTATCGAATCTACATCTTATAAAGTTTAACCTTGTAAAAAATCGGTACAGAGATAGGGCAGTGAAGTAAGTCTCATAACATGTTGGATAACATGTCCAGCAGAAAATTCTGCACAGAATGGAATTCTGAATGACCATATGAAGCTTTCATTACGAGAAGAAAGAAAACCAGCGCTCCCCTTGTTTACCAAGACAACAGCAACTTGAGGTTTCAAGAGGAAGTGTTAAGCAGCTATCGCTAATACGGGACTGTTTTCTAATAAAGAACGATTGCTTTTCAGATGCCATGTGCTGGATCGATAGATAGAAAGTGTGCATAGGCAACATAAAGCCTCTCATAACTGATTTCTCCGTAACATTCAGTTACATACTTCTCCTCGCTATTGTTTTCTTCTTAACTCGTCTCCACAGCTAATGACTGCCTTCTCGCATATACTAAGTGAGGAAAAGTACTGTTAACATATTTATGTCTAGATAACACGGCCGTTTGAAAGCCAGAAACGACAGATCCGAGAAAGAAACCTTAGCTCACGTCTTAGGTATGTTACTGTGCAATACACGTCATCATATTGTCAGGGCAGAAATAGCCGAAGCTCTGAGGAAAAATTAAATTGTTTGCAATATTCAAGTTGGCTCCGACAAAACTGGGTCCTATTAGGCCCTGGCGGCGTTGGCAGCATAAAAGTTCCTATAATGGGAGGGGTTCAAGTAGGGAAAATAAAGAAAGAATGACAGACAGAAAGAAAGATTTGTTTAATGAACTTTGTTAATGAAAAGTGACTTCAAATAACTAGTAACGTGGCTTTCGTTTTCTAACGACAAAAAGGTTGTTTTTGGTTCTTTTGGCAACATTAGGTGGTGATATAAATTGATATAGGCTATTATTATTATTATTATGACTATTAGACATTACTAAATTGATTCATAACTGGGCCATTGAGCTAAACGGAAGAAGATAGAGTAGGATTACCTCCACAAAGTCTCTGGGTTTTTACGTATATACCTTAGGAGCGAGTCTCACCGTTCATAGAGTTCCTGCGTAGGGGAGGTAGCTGCACACTGATTGGCTATCCCACTCCACGTGTTGTCTGTCTCTGTGTCTGCGGCATTATCCCTCCACTCAACTACAGTGGTACAGCATGATCTTTACTCTCTGCCCAGCGGTAGCTTACTGATCTTACGCGCAGCAAATTCGCGCATCTTGGTAACGAGACATAACGAGAAGCTCGCTGACTGGGTTAGTCTTCAAGGCCAGAGACTTTGTGGGAATAATCCAACTTCTAACAGCTTACAAGCAGGGTAATCTGTGTGGGAGATAACCAGAATTGTCTTACATTTTATCCTGGAATGTATCGGGTAACCTGTGACTGTACGTCATGACTAGTGCCTTAGGCTTTTATAAAATGTATTTTAACCTTTTATTTTCGTGGAATAACCCTTTTTAGGTTTTGAACAACCGATTTTAGCCGTCTTAGTAAAACTCTAATAATAACACCGAAAATTGTAGGCTATTATAATGTTGACACAGTTATTCTATTTTTTAAAATAAAGTAAAGAAGTAACTATTCCTTATATCGGCACTCGGAAAATAGCATAAAGAAATTATATATTTACCCTTTAACGATACAATTATTCTTTCTTCTTATAGTATTTTAATGAAACGTCTGTAATTGAACGAACGAACACTAAAAAGATGGCAATAATTATTCCTTTGCATTAATTGGAAAATATATTTAAAAATCGTGTTTTTCTGCAGAAGTCCTCCTTAGACCGTTTTAGGCCCTAATTAGGAAGGTGGGGGAAAATAGGTTAAACTTTCAAATCCGGGCCCTAGTCATGGATTTCAACCGGATTGCCAGGATGAAATCCGGGTCAGGTTGCATTACATTTGTTACAACAGGATTTCTGGTTATAGCCTTCCTCAGCAAATTCATTCCCGTCCACAGTGGAACATTACTATTAGTGACTTCCTGATCACATGTAGTGCAAAATTAATGACATAATGTATGAAGTAAAGTTCCCTTTAAGGGGGGACATACAGCTTTCGATTAAATTCATTCGTGAGAAATATGTGAATTTCATTTTTTTTTTCTCAGCAATGAATTGATCTACAGTCTTGCAATCTGACATACTGCTTATTGATTATTTCTACAATTGCATACTATTTTCAAAATTAATCAAACTGTTACAGTTACGGGTAATTATCGTTTCAAAATGGCTGCCATGTTTTATGCACTGAACAGCCGTTTTCCTGATAACTTCCACGAATATAGATATTTCTACCTGATTATTTTTCTGTGTGTTTGTTAATATCATGTGAACAACATAATCTAGGATCTTTGAAATATATCCAGTATAAGTATTCTTTTTAAATATATAATTTAACGAAAAATAAAATGTCAAAAAATATTATTTAAAAAAATACTTATACTGAATATATTTCAAAGATCTAGATTATGTTGTTCACATGATATTAAGAAACACACAGAAAAATAATCATTCAGAAATATCTATATTTGTGGAAGTTATCAGGGAAACGGCTGTTCAGTACATGAATCGTGGCAGCCATTTTGAAACGATAATTACCCGTAACTGTAACTGTTTGATTAATTTTGAAAATAGTATGCAATTATAGAAATACTCAGTAAAGAGTATGTCAGATTGCAAGACAGTACAGAAATTCATTGCTGAGAAAAAAAATGAAATCCACATATTTCTCACCAATGAATTTCATCGAAAGCTGTATGTTCCCCCTTAGAAAGGTAAACTTTAACTGTAAACAACAGAAGTAATGGTGTGTGCTCTACGTAATCATTGAGTTCAATGGAACTATATAAATATGTAAGGAACTCTTATATTTTCAGTAGCAGGTCGTATTCAAAAGTTTGCGTAGTTAATTCCCAGACTGGTTTTATATAGACTGTTAGACAATGCGAATATTTGTATAAAACAATATTAATAAGAAAGATTAGTATAGCACAATATTGATAAGACGAATTAAAGCGATTAGCGCAATGTGAGAGAGTTCAGATGTTTCTGTATCTTAAAATATCGGTTTATTAAAAAAAATATTTATCAAGTAAACACATCACGATTAATAAAAATTTTATTAAATACCAAACGCTATGTTGGAATCAGCATATATACCATATACATATATGTGTGTGTGTGTGTGTTCATTACAGCGGCGTCAAATGAACAAAGACTTGGTTCTACCACGACATGGTTCAATTGAAGGTAATCCACAGAATTCCCAGAGCACTGGGATACGAGAGAAGCAGAAGAGATCCATTTTTAAACCAGCCTTCTTCCAATTATCTGTGAGAGTAGTGATCAATCGAACTGGATTTGGAGGAATATGAAGGAATTGTGTGGAACAAGCTTGGAAGATAAACTACTGGGCAGCTATTGCGTTAGTACCGGAGTTCACCGGAGCGCGCTACAAGTTGACCGGGAGGCGGCTGTGTCAATTAGAGAGGCGGGACTTTGTCTTGCGATTCAATTGCGTTGCCTCGAGCAATCTTTTATCCTGAGTGCAGGAGGCGTGTTATTCTAATGCCAGCTCCACCTGCTCTCAATTACATTCCACACCAAATATTTTAATCTCCCTCACAACTTCCAGCTTTTAAAAAGTTTAACGGAATTTAAAAAAAAAAGTAAAACTGTTGTATGTTGTAAACATGCAACACAATTATCCCGGACATAACTTATTTTAAGAGTAACAATAACAGGAATACTGCTGTTTTTCATTTTATTCTTAATATGAAATTATTAACTCATATTATGTTACACTATTATTCTGCCGGTTGTATTATATGGAAGTGAGACATGACCCTTACGTAATCTGAGTGTGTTCGAAAACAGGGGGCTTAGGAAAATATTTGGGCTTAAGAGAGATGAAATTGGGGACTGGAGAAAACTGCATAACGACGAGCTTCATAACCTGTACTCTTCAGCATATATATTAAGGGTAATTAAATCACGGAGGATGAAATGGGCTGGACATGTTGCGCGCATGGGGGAGGAAAGACGCAAAGGACAAAAATTCATACAGTTAGAATTCTGACGTTATATTTATTAATATCAGTGACAGTAACATAATAATATACTTACTTACTTATTCAATGGCAATGGACAGTTCCTAAGCAAGCTAAAGGAATATTATCTATTTTTTGGAAACCGAAGGTTCATTGCTTCGCTTACCTGAGCCCACCATTCAACTCTATTCTGTGACGGCTTGCTCAAAAACAGAGCATAAAATCGGAAAGCGAGCGTAGTATAATGAACGCGTTCTTTTGTTGAGGCCATTACCCATAGGAAATAGAAGAATAAGTTAACAAGAAGAAGACAACCATGGAGAAGTACAAGCGTAACAGGGATATTAATTACTCAGAATTTGAGATGGATATTCCCTGCTCTGCCTATGATGTAGGGAAGCACAAGTGTCGGCGATTAAGTGAGGCTATTGTATTGCTATTGCATTGCTTACATCATGTATAATTCGAGCAATGTTCCCTACAACATTATTAAATGATCCGGTAGCATAATACCTCAATGCAGTTAGTAGTCGATTCATAGCAGGAACAGGATGATTTCTGTCTGTTGGGAATTGCAGGTTACCTTGTATCATTTTCAATGCCTGTGAAATCGTTTGATTAGATAGGCGAAATCTCTCCACGAATTTCCTATTGGAAAGTTCTTCGAAAGGAACTCCTCGCTGCACTATTAGATTTCTACGCTCATTTTCATTCCGTTCAAGACATTCCAGATATAATAATTCATCTTCAAAATCATCATCTGCAAATCTGGCCGCCATTTTAATGAACTGATAATCATTGTTTATCTTCAGTAACCGCCCGATATTGACTGATTAAGTTTAATCAATGGTAATCGGCGATTTCGACAGTAATAGAGGTTGATGCTCCATAACTTTCCTTAATCATATGTTAGGAAGACATTATAAACGCTGATTACACTAATCATGGTTGGTGTATTTGGCCATTAGAAGAAGACAGTACAAAGAGAGTTGGAGTTGGGCGAGTGGCGGGCTCCCCACTCGGGGAAGCCTTAGTTCGAAGTTGGAAGTTGGACGACGAGAGTAGTAAGTTCGAGTTTCGAAGCCTGGAAGGGGGAAGCCTTGGTGAAAGTGATAGTCAGAAGCAGGAATGGAACGTTCAAGGATATAAGCCGATAAAAACCTAATTGGTTTAGCAAGTTGATTTAAAAGCACCAATGTGCTTGTGAAGGATACTAGATTAGATTGTAGGAGGTTTATATGGTTAAGATGACTGAACTTTTATGCTATTTGACTAATGGAAGGTCTTTCTGTGTAAGGAAACTATTGTGGTATATTTAATATTGTTGAACAGTGAATAACGTTGTGGGATAATTCGGTCTAACAGTGAATATGTTATTTTGAGAATATAGTGTGGGACATTCACTGTTGAAAAGAATACACTCTGATCTCTTTATTGTATACTGGACTAAGTGAAATGTAACCCTAGAACCCTACCGTCTCCACTGAGTGAAACCGGATAATTGTGTGTTAAACAATGGTAATTATAAGAATTCCGTATATTGTTAAGTGGAGGTGGCGCCCTTGTTTATAAATTTTCCTCTACTATATTAAAGGATGGATAGAAGTTATGGAATTGCCTGTAGTCAACATGTGTAATCTGGAATGTTGTTTATATGAGAATAAAAGGTGCATAGTGACTCGGTTATGAGTTACAAAGGAATTCCTATAAGCTAACCGAGGTTTATGTCACACTGTAACATTTTCACACGGACTCAGTATTTTTCATAGTAGAGAAGTTACAGTGTCTGCCCCGTCAGTGTGATTAAGGACACTCACGTCAATAAGAAAGTGATATAGATATAAACTTTTGAACTGACAGTGGTTTTGTGGTCTATGGGCCATAAAACGTGAAAGTACGTAGAAATTTTACGGAAGTATCACCATGGTAACGATTGCAATAGATAGACTTCTATACAACTCTGCCTAAGACTAAATACGAAAAGCTTAACAAAGCTTAACAAAGCTTTTCCAACATCAGGTTCCCCTTAATTAAAGCGTTGAAATTATTTAAAAATATTTCGAGAACAGAGTTACAAGTATATTTATGTTATAAAGAAGAAAGCGTGATGAAGGAATTCTACAGAGTTTTCCCATAAACAATCATTTGAGTGGTGAGTCAGCGCGTACTAATTAAATTTGCTGCTAGAAAATATCGAGTTACTCCACCAGGGACATCTCATGGATTAAGCTCGTCCTATGTAAATTTCACATCAAAGTGAAGGGAACTACACAAAACCCAATTAGAATCACTTGGCGTGGGCCACTGTGGAGGAGATGTCATTTCCGTAATTCATTAACCTCGCCCTCATTTCCTATTTTACGACTCCCGGAAGCGATACACACGAAGTGTGTTTATTCCTATGGGTAATAAAGTCGTACCTATTCACCCATGTCTGTCCCCCGTCACAAATCATTTTTCAGAATTATTGCTTCTGGTGCAATAATTACCTACAATTTTATTAAGGTATCAATAAATTATAGGAAACTTAACGCCATGATTAAATTTTTATAGATAACTATTTTAGTAAAATTAAAATTTTTAAAGTTTTTGGCCGATTGCTACAAATTAATTATCTTTACCTTCAAACCATTCTCTATAGGCCTAAGAATAGCCCTATTATGTAGTATCTTGGTCATACCTTGGGCTATTTCAACATGACCTATATTTTATTATACATGTATTCGTATTAATCTCACTTTCCAGGTTCTTTGACATCAATTACCGTCAAATAAAATCAACCGTTATGCCCTTTTTAAACTGTAAGTTTTAATTTATGCCTAGACCTTTCCGTGTTAACATATAATTTATAATTAATTGTTTTTTAATGATTTATTGTTTTTTATAACTTGTGTTTTTACTTTTTTAATTAAATAATGTTTAATAATTTGAATGTGTAATCACCCATCTACACTGAAATCTGTTATCATACATAGTTGCTATTCCTACAAGCTATTTATCGCCGGAATCTTAACAAATATGTGTAATTATAAAATAAATAGACCAACCTATGAAATGAATAACATTTAGATAAAGGCAATACGTTATAATTATGTACATTTATCCTAGATCTCATGTTAATTATTCATTCAAACAAGGTATTACTAGTGATTCTAAAAGGAAATATTTAACCAATAACGAACAAAAAAGAAACGATTTAATAAAGAGGAAAGTGAAGGGACTGTGATAATTAAAAAGCAATGTATTGTAACTCCAGGTTTCAGTTAGTTATTTTTGTTGGAAAGTTTCCTTAAGATACTTTCCCGTAAGATAATAAATGGCTATCACAAAAGAATGAAGAGACACACGAAAAATATAAACAAAAACGAAATGCAGCTAAAATAATAATTAAAGATGCACATGAACAAGCATGGGATAGATTTATAAATGAGGTAGAAGATGATGCGCATGGTAGACAGATCTTTTCTTATAAAATGCTGAAACATCTAAATCGAACAGAGAAAGATACGATAAAAATAAATGCAATTAATTAAGAGACTTGGATTCAACATTATAAAAAAATATGGTATAGCGGTTTTCTTTAAGGCCTAAGCGATACACTTAATTAGATTAAATTAACAATTAAATTAATTATAATTATTTTGGTACTCATAGGATGTTAGCAAATTTTGCA
Source organism: Ectobius pallidus (assembly GCA_964059195.1). Lineage (NCBI taxonomy): Eukaryota > Metazoa > Arthropoda > Insecta > Blattodea > Ectobiidae > Ectobius > Ectobius pallidus. Next base: position 16,058,384 of record CAXKWD010000006.1, read on the forward strand.
ATGGTACATTGATTATTTTTTTTTTACATATCTGGTGGAAGTTTCATTCCCACGGGAACGACGTGTACCAGAACTAAAAATGAGTTCGGTCTTTGCCAAAATAGGATATTTACAAGCAGAGATAGAATAGCCGCTTTGTAACTATAAAGGAATATGAATTAATGGGGGAGGAAATGTTTCAATGGAGTATAATATTGTTTAAGTGTTTTCTAGCAATAAAACCCAGGTCCCACCGAATAAGTTGTGGATACCAGTGGAAAGGTGAAGTTTCTGTTTAAACTGTAGATCTAAGATAAGGCTGCATAAATGGTGATTTCTAAGTTGCAAAATAAATGCTTAAACATGTACCGTGAGAACGTAAGATCACGGTAAATACATATTATTAGCGTGTGAAAATTAGTATACACTCCCATTTTTCAAGGAATTCGCGATTTCATTGGCCGAGCTATAGTCATAGCAGTCGCCAATTAAATCGCGGAATATAGATATAAGCAATAAGCCATCAGAAGGGCGAATTTTCTGGGTAAAAATAATTAGAAGATTTTCGTTTTCGTAAGTAAAGAGTATCACTTCTCAACTACGCTCGGTAGGAAACGGTTATAGAAATCATCTTCTTCGAGATGTAACATATTACAGGCGTTCGACCGGTCCCCTAAACTCATGTGTGTGTGCGTGTTAGGATAACAGAAATAAAGTAACATAAAGAGCCAAGTGTTGTATAGACTAGAGGTACATAACTGCCTCATAGAGAATTGCAGATGTGTTTCTAGTTTATATGTATGCCAGAAGGCATATAGTGCTGTAGGCTCACAGAGGCCTAAGGATTATTTACACACACATGAATAGTTTGCAACTTAAGTTAAGGAACCGTGGCTGTGAAATCACCATAGTCGCCACGTAACTGGAATGTGTTGTTTTTAGTGTACAGTGACTCATGACGTCAGTGTCATTCCTTTGGTGATAAAGAAATACAAGACTTGTTACTTTTGAAATAACGAGGACTTGTGTGGTTATTTCTGTCATAACAATCCACCCGGCCATGTTATCAGTTGTCTCCCTACTCAACGCTCGAGGACCGACGGGTGCCGAGAAAGGGGTAAGGATAAATGTGCTGTAAGTACTCCCCAAAGGACTTAGAGCTGGCGCCCAAATAAGACACCCAAAAATGACTACCCAACAGGCACAAAACCACCATAATTATGGTATCAAGAAGATCATAAATTAGAGAAAGAAGAAAATAATGATAAATTTGAAATAGATCCTATATCGATAGAAGAGCTTCAAATAGCACTAAAGGAAAAAAAATAGTAAGGCACCCGGAACTGATGGGATTAATATGGAATTACTAAAATATGGAGGACCACTTTTGCATTGGAGGTTATTCCACTTAATAAATCAATGTTGGGCAAACAGACAGATATCAAAAGCTTGGGACACAGCTGAAATAATATCAATTTTTAAAAAAGGAGAACTAAAAAATTGTGATAACTACAGAGGAATAAGCCTGCTTAACTCAATATACAAGATCTATTCAAAAATAATAAATAAGAGGTTAAGAGTCATTACTGAAGCACTATTAGCAGAAGAGCAGAACGGCTTCCGTATGGGTAGATCTACAGTAGATAATATTTTCATTATACAACAGATATTTGAAAAGAGAAGGGAATTTAATTTACCAACCCATGTAGCTTTTGTGGATTTCCAGAAAGCATTTGATAATGTAAACAGGAAAAAGCTATGCTCAATAATGGAAGAATATGGTTATCCGGGACATTTAATAAAAGTACTGAAAAGTTTATATGAACATTCTAATATAATGATTAATACAGGTAGAGAGAAAACTCAGATTATACCAATAAATAAGGGAGTTAGACAAGGGTGCTCATTATCACCCACTCTTTTTAACATATATATAAATGACATTTTCCAAAAATGGAAAAATATTATTAAAACTGGTATTAAGTTGGACAAACACACGGGAATAAGTGCGCTATTATATGCAGATGATGTGGTTATCCTCCAGAAGAGTAAAGCTAATATCGGAAAGATATGATTTTAGAATTTCAAAAGAAAAAAAATAATGGCTTTCTGGGGAAAGCACCAAGTTCGATCAAAGATAATATTAGAAAATTACCCATTGGAGCAAGTTCAAAGTTTTAAATATCTGGGATGCGAAATAAGCACACAAAAAGAAAGTGATATCAATTTGAAAATAGCAAAATTCCAAGTAATGTGTGGAACAATCCATAGAACATTGAAAAATAAAACAAGAAAAGATACAAGAATTAAGTTCTATAAAACAATGGCAATACCAGTTTTAATGTATGGAAGCGAGACATGGGTAACTACGAAAAAGATTGAAAGCAGAATACAAGGATGTGAAATGAACTTTTTTAAGAAAAACTAAAGGATGCACAAGATGAGACAAAATAAATAATAATATTATAAGAAACGAGCTTGGTGTAAATTCCATATATGAAGAAATACAAAGCTACAGGGAAAAATGGTTCTCTCATGTAGAAAGAATGAAGGATCAGAGACTTCCAAAACTAGCATTGAATTATAAACCTGCAGGAAGACGAAACCTAGGCAGACCACAAAAGAGATGGAAAGACTTACTATGAAAGCGGAACAGACCGAAGGTCTAAACCAAGGATTGAAGAAGAAGAAGAAGAAGAAGAAGAAGTTCCCTCAAGCTATGCAGAAAGTTTATCATTCAGCATAATATATAATATATATTTACAGTATATATACATACTCGTATTACGCGTAAACAGTCTAAATTATCTAGGAGTAATTCTAGATCAGAAACTCACATTTAGATTTCATTTAGAACACTTGGTCTCTAAAGGGAGAAAATTTCTCATAGATTTAACAATCCAACGAGACCTACATGAGGACTGAATACAGACATACTAAAGGTAATTTATCATGGTGCAGTTTTGTTACATTCCTTATACTGTACTTCTGCATTTCAAGACATACTGATAAAGAAATATGCTCACAACAAATCACTACATATTCTAAAAGGATTTGCTTTACGTATATGTAGAACGTAACGAACTGCTTCCACTGATACTACACTCGTTATTCCGGTATAACTGATATATAAAACAAAGTAGGAAAAGCGATTTTGAAAACCTTAGATTTGACTTTTTTCACTCTGCAAGTTCTTTGACTGCAGGTCAAACCTGGAACACACCAGGAACATAAAATAATTGAAAATTGTGATCAAAACCACATATACAAGATATACACAGACGGATCACGTTTTAATGAAGGAGAGGAAGGAGCATCAGTGGGATGTCCCTATGTTGTGTATTGTGAGGATAAGGAGATTTCCTTCAAATTTTTCAAGTATTGGCTCCCAACTGTAGTGTTTTTCAAGCTGAGTTATTAGCTATAAAAGAAGCCGTAAAGTGGTGCATACAATCAAAACATAGCGTGCGAATTCACAAGCTGCTCTCCAATCTATTACCAACAGACAATCTGAATCCGATCTCGGCTGAAATTCAATCCAAGGGCATGGAAACCATATAAAGGGCTTTACTGAATAACCCTGAAATATTTTACCTGTGTATAGATGGGACAGAGACAAGCAACTTTTATTAGGAGATTTTTGCTCTATCGTTTTCAATTTTTTCCTTTGACAGCATAAAATCTCCCAGGGTATAGCCGCCACTGACTTCTAAGACTTGAAAAAATGTAAAACAAAATGTAAAACAAAGGAACTTCGTTGTTAATACTGAAGTTATGAATAAAAAAAATTAAAGCAGTGGCGGCCAGTCATGTGATTATTCTGTAAATTTTGCAGATTAAGGAGACAAATTATTCTATAGCTGTTGTTAAAAATTTCTTCAACAAAGACCAAAGTAATGGGGTTCAGAGGAAAAATGCCATTAAGACTGAAAATAGTAGTTGAAAGCAAATTTATAGAACAAGTGAATAGATTCAATTATCTAGGCTGCACAATGTCTTATAATTACATATCTGATTTTGACAGTAAACTACCAAAATATCAAAGATTAATTGGGACAATGAAAAGAACTTTTGGAAAGAAAGTAAGAACTGAAACAGCCTTAAAATTTTATAAAGTCATGGCTGTTCCAACGTTAATTTATGGATCCGAAATCTGGAGCTTAAATAAACAGCAAAAAAAGAGAATGGAACCAGCGGAAATGAAATTTCTGAGACCGCTGGCAGGATATACCTTAATGGACCACAAGCAAAACACAGAAATTAGGGAAAAACTAGGAATAAACAGCATCTCAGAAAAAACACAGGATTATGTAAACAGATGGTATGACCACATAAAAGGAATGAGAAAAGATAGAATCCCAAATATATTATACAACTACAAACCAAGAGGAAGACGAGATGTTGGAAGACCCAGAAGACGTTGGACAGACCAGTTTTAATTCAACACTAATAAATATTCTTACTATTGAGACGGAACAGACCACATGGCCTAAACCATGTTTGTTAATGATGATGATGCTGTTGATGAATGATTAAGAATTAGGTTTCTATCGACCACTAAAAAGGTACTTTAATAAAAAATTTTACTCTATTTTGCTTCATTATTGACTTATAAGCATCAAGTTGTAATGACTGTAATGCCCTGTACCAATCACATTTTACGTCAAAGAGCAAAAATCTTCCAGCAAAAGAACCCTGTCTATGTCCCCTCTATACACAGGTAAAATATTTCGGTAATATTCATTAACATCTTGTATAATATATACAACTGACCAGGAGGGTCCAGACTATATAAATCTTGTGTGGCATCGTCAGGATCATGAGGCATATGTTATGGATAACAGCTAAACAATGGACCTCTTCATACATCTCCTACTTCGCTTTAAGAAGACCTGTAGCAATATCATACCACTCACTTTCTCCTTTACACCAATAATTCAATCCATGTCCAAGGGTTTCTACTATTAATGATCGACCAGGCACAGAACGGACTGCCAAAACCTATAAAGTAATAAAAGTGGTGTTGTAGTGCCGTCAATCTGCTTCCTGTTCCGCTTGAACTATTCCAACACTACGAAATCTCTTTGGTGTGAACAGCATTTCGTTTAGGCATCTCAATGTTTTAGCGAATGATTTAGGCCTAGTATGAAAGGAGAACCGCTTAAGCGAATAAAATTGTCACAATGCAGATTAAATTTGGAAACAGAGTCTGTGTATGTGTGTGAATGAGAGAGAGAGAGAGAGAGAGATAGATAGAGAGAGAGAGAGAGAGAGAGAGAGAGAGAGAGGAACTGGAGAAGTTGGGAAGTTCGGGAGCAGTCAAGAAATTAATATGCAGCGTTATTGACAAGTAGCCTGAGAGCGAGAGTGCAAGAGAGATGAAGAGAGCGAGAGAGATGAAGAAAGCAAGGAGAATGAGACAACGAATCGACGTTATTTTCTCTAACCCAGCCGTTTCCGCGATTCAACTTACAGCTACTTTTCTCGATATTTTGTGGTCCATCGCAGCTTCCACTCTTTTTAAGTAATTTCCTATCATTATTTGAATACAGCTTCATAAAATAAATCGGCTATTGAAATGAAGGAAAAAGAGGAGGGAAAATCGTATTATAGACTAATTTAACTTTCTCTCGGATTGTGATTAAACTGATATTCTAAAAAAGAACATTTCTCTGAACTACAGTGGAAAGAGAAAACTCTATTGCTTTACAGCCGAAATTCAAATGCACCTTAAAACCAAATGAGGACCGGGATGGGGAGCTTCCATACAAGTAATGATGGCATGAGTCCACACAAGTTAGTAGTGTTGGATAATTTGACGAAATATCTACATTTATTTTCATTATGGATGCCTTCGTGGTACAAACAGCAGTAGACCCATTCAGTAGTGTTCTGAATTAGTGTCACTTATTTTTGCTATCGTTTAGTTGTCTGTTGTGGCTAATACTGGAGTCAAAATGTGTCTCAAATTGCCATTAATTGATTCTTATGGAGTCATTTAATTTTACACTCATTTAATTTACAATAATTGTACTTGTGTTTCCGTGCACATCTAACGCCTCCTATTTGTAAGACAGAAATCAATGTTGATATTAATTCACATTGGCTTGCTCGGTTGTTGTCTTAATTAATTTATTTGGGATTCACAGATATCTTAATTTTTGTTACAGAAATGGACACAAGGGGATCACAATGGAAAATCATTGAATGATTTGAACGAAACTGACTATGCAGGGGATTTTTCCGCTAGGGAACACGAATCTGTGGTCACTCCCCCCCCCCCCCCCAGGCATCGCACTGTATTCGTGAAATGCACCTGGAAGCCGGGTTATTAGCTTTTTAGATATCAATCGTTATAAAAAATTGTTTATGCAAGATTTCGGTAAGGTTAATTAATATTTTGTTTATTTTAAACGTTTCATTTTGAATCTGTATGCACATATGGCAGAATTATAGAATGGTTGTCGTAAGACCTAACACATGTGCTAAATAATGAGTATACTGACATACACGACAAACATGGGGTCGCCTTGTGTTTATGCTACTCCTCATTACATTTCTGATGCTGGTGTTGCCGTGCCCGCAAGGCGCTACATAGAACGAAAAATCACCGGCGCTACTTCCAGCTCTATTTCGTGAGGAACTAATTGACATTTCTGACCTTAGCCTTCAGGTATATTCTCATCTCACATTCAGGGACTGCATTACACTATTACAAGAGCCCCTATCTTCTATAAAATTAATCGGATTCATAGAAAACTACTGAGATTAAAGATTGCTTAGAATCTTCTCAATATTATTACTGCATATGCATTGAAGATTGTCAATGAGTACCTATACTTAATATTACATTGTATTCAAACTGCCAGTGACGGGGAGATGTGCAGGACTACCTTTCCATATAAATGAAATTGTGCTTTTCAAATAGCAATAAATTGATAACAGAGTAGGTTGTAATAAATATATTGTAATAATATTTTTTATTTCTTGATACGGGCCTAGTTAAATTCGTAGAGTCGGCCAAGTAGGGGAAGTCAGTATGAAACTGTCTTTTTGGTCACAAGATAGCGGGTTCGATAAACTCTGTTACTCTTGGATATTGCCACATTCCTTTCGGTCTTGGTTATATTGACCACACTCATTACTACATAACTACTAACAGCTTATTAAAGTGGTATAGGCTAATTACTGGTATTGCTGATATTAGTGTACGTGTAGAACATTACTAAATTACATTTATGCATTATCGTAATTAATTACATTCACTACGTTATCGTAATTGATTAATTAATTTATGTACCGGTACATTGATAAATTTCATTTTGTTCCTCTAGTGCTGATAATACGTTTTTAATTATGAAAAAATATGTACCGGTAGTTATTCAATATATCTCTTTTAATTTGTCATGAGTTTGTTAATTATTGATATATTTAAATATGCAATACTTCGTCCTCACTGTTTAAACTGTAAAATGTAACATCTCTGTCTGTATTTTGAAAAGAAGAGAAGGATAAAAAACAGAAACAGGAAGAACTGACTTCATGTTTTACTATGTCGATTCCTCATTCTCATGCGATTATAAATTCCAGTTTCTATTTAATTGATAGTATTTCTGTTCACTGCTGTCCACAACCACAAGTTGTTCACTCACTTCGATATGGGAATAGCCTTCACAGTTATGCACTTCGCAATACTCAAACAGTAATGTTTGTTGCAACCTAAACAGCCATGTTTAAAACTCTTAACATTGCAAATATAATAACACGGTTTAAGGTAGTATTTTCTTAAACCCTGTTTTACACATTCAACATTATAACTTTTCCGTTGATTATTTAAGTTATTTTTTAAATTGGGAGAACAATAACGACTAAGTACCTATAATAGGAACGCTTAGAGTTACAGTTAAGAAATACACTCTTAGAGGGCAGGTTGGGACAACCTCGAGATTATTGGGCACCCCGAAGAATGGGATGGATGATAGTGACGTGTTTTCCCTCGCCCAAAAGACCTCCCACCCCGCCTCCAACTCCACCTGCCCGTCTGTTAAATTCGATCACACCACACACGAATCCGCTCTGGATACTCCAAGAATACATAAGAAGCTCTCCGTGAAGCTCAAGGGTTCGATCTTCGCGGATTACCTTCCCAAAGGCCTCGGGACGTAGGAGAGGAGACAGAGAGAGTGCAGCTAAGTACCTGCGCGAAGTTTGTATTATGAGTTATGGGATGGTAGGATGAGGTTTAATAATATGAAGGATGATAATGGGATAACAGGATCGTATTAAAGAAATTCCAATTCAACATTTTCTTCAATTACTACAAAAAACAATGGCAAAACCACAGTCAGGTCGACCTGTGTCGGGATTTGAACCCGAAGTTTGTTCTAATTTCGAATCTGAAGGCACGTTACTCATACCCTATATCAGTACAACTCGAGAAAAGCATCGACAAGTCATACGCAGTGCATTTGGAGTGCTGTGTTTCTGTACAAGGCCTGTAGCCATCATAGTGATGCAGCTGCATGAAAGAAAAGAGGCTTGAGCAAGCAATACAGTCTATCTCTCTCTGTAGTCATCAGTTTTACTACTGGTTTGATGCAATTCTCCAGTTCTTCCTATCTTGAGCCAGTCTCTTCATGTCTACATATTTTTTACATCCAAAATCGCCAATAATCTGTTTTGCATATTCTAATCGCGGTCTTCCCTTACAATTTTTTCCCTCTATTGTTCCTTCTAATATAGTGTTGACCAAGCCTGGATGCCTCATAATGTGCCCCACTAGTCTGGCCCTTCTTCTAATGAGTGTCGTCCATACTTCTTTGCTCCTCTATTCTTTCTAAGACCTCTACAGTCTATATGCATGCTAATTGAGTGTGATTTTGTACCTTCCACATGTATAAAATACGGCAGGGTAAAACAAAGAATTATCATTCCACTGTGACCTACTAGTGGTTTACTATAAAGCCCGGGTCTTTAAGCACTTACAGCTTGTAAGTCGCCACTGCACTGGGTTCGTGTCTCATATTGAGAACACCTGGTGGTATTCTGGGATTGTGAGTCAGTTGGAGAATTTAATGTTGTACCGGCACGTTGCCATGGTAGCTCAGTTGGTTAGAGCATCGGCACGGAGAGTCGAAGATCCTGGTTCAAATCCCGGCTATGGCATTGAAATTTTCATTCTGACTAAAACAAAGAATATTAGATTATCGATATTACACAGTTAAGTAGAGACATCTGCACAGTAAAACTATGTTTCCCTTCACTCTCTTTACATTAATTCAGGTAAAATGAAAACCGATGCAAGCAGTTTCCACAGTGGATTGTAGGGTCCTCATGTACAACACCATGAGGCTTTACAGAGCATTTTACATGATTAGCCACATTTATCATGCAGGTTAATATTTGCAGTATCATGGAACCGTTACTTTCTTTCAGCATTTGCTTGGAATTTTGGTGACTCTGTATGCACGTGCAATAAGTCACATCCCAATTACCCTATTCCTCATACTTTGGCTCAACTTATCAGAGTGGTTCTGAAACCCTTTTATCACACGGAACTCTACAGAGGAACTTGAATGGTTGTCGCATCATATTTAAATTTGAAATTTATATGCATTTAGAGTGTACTAGTAACAACTGTGCGAAGGTTTGGTACTTTCCCTGTTATGCCCAAGAAAACTGGACAACTAGTTAACGGTTAATAATGATGGTGTTCGATTGACTGATATGTAGGTATATATAGCGGCTGTATATATAAGGAATGGAGTAAACCAAACGGGAACGTTAATTCCCTGTTTCCATGAAATTTGTTATGAATAAAATCAGTAAATAATGCAGTACCGGTTACCTTGCTGTAAATACGTATTCTTGAAATCACAAAATATTCCTTCTGTTGAACATTACATGGTAATATTTTAAGAGAAAAGTTATTGGAGCCTGCGATTTTCGGCTTTCCGTGCCGAAGGTATGCCAAATGACTTAGACAGAGTTCAAATCAAGGTGCCAGACGTAATCACATGGTTACTCTTGACTAGTGAGCAATGATTACAATCAATTTTTTTTTAATCCATATGAACGCTCGCCAGAAGTATTGATAAATCAGGAACCAATTCCTTAAGGGACGACACGTCCAATTACAATGAATGTAATACTACATGCTTTTCCTTCTATTATAAATTTTTATTACGACCTCACTGTTTTTTTCTCTTTTTCTTACTATGACTTTTGGCTAATTATCTCAATTTAGGTGGCTTAATCTCTACATTTCGTGTAACAACTTGTCTAATCCACATCTTTTTTTTCTTGTATTCTCTCTAGATTTATGCTTTTAAGAAGTCTATGAATCTTTTCGTATGATCAAGCATTAGTTTAGTTTTTTTTTAAAGTCCATTTTCCTTTTTTGCTTATAAACTTTGATCTCTCAGTTTCTAGTTTTGAACACTCAAATAGAACGTGGTCCACACGATCAGGAAGGATTGTCTTTCATTTTGAACCTGTAATAATAATAATAGTTTGTCATGGCCGTTTAGAAATGTTGCTGTATTGGTATTTAGCGGTATATTTAATTTCAGTCTAACTTTCACAGAGGGGAAAAAGGATTTTGTCACTGCACCTTTTGTAGACTGGATCCATTCACTTTCCCAATTTGAGACACTCTCCACTCGAAGCTCCTGTAGAATGACACTGGCCGGTATCCTACTGTAGCTCACTGGTAATTCGTCGTTACTCGCCGCTTGCTTAGCTTAGCAATCATCGAGTTCATTTCCCTCATTCCCGACGTGCGCCTTGACCCATGTGAAATGAAGGCTCCAACATATGATTATATTGAAATGCCTGGCTTCTTGTACATACGTGGATTTCCGTATCTGTTTTACATTTAGTTTTCTTCTCAAATGCTAACTTGCGTTATAGGAAAGAGCACAATATGTTATAGGCCTGCCTACAATTCAAATAACATTGACAGACTGAAAGTGTCCTGTCAGCTGCTACGTTATATTTTATTCCATTTTTCTGACTCACACTGACTCTATGGAGCCATTTGGAAGTGAAAAATATTCATGGAATGAACTCATAGGTATTGTGGGTGTTCTATTAGGCTATTTCTGAAACGATCTTCAGCCAAGGCATTTTTGAAGTAAAACTTCTTTTCTCGCGATTGGGGTGAATCGGGAAAATCAGTCACGAAATCAGTCACGAAATCAGTCACAAAATCAGTCACAAAATCAGTCACACTCAAAACTACGTGTTTCGGAGCGGACTGCACAGAAAACAATCAACTCAATGATTAGGAGTAATCAAAGGAAATTTTTCAGACATTATTCCTCAATGGCAATAGACAATTCCTAAGCAATCTAAAGGTATATTATCTATTTTATGGAACCCGGAGGTTGATTACCGCGCAAATCCAAAATTAAAAAATACAAATTTCCAAAACTAAAAAAAAAAAAAATTAAAACATCCAAAAATTAAAACAATAAACTCAATGATTCAACTCAATGATTAAGCTTATCCTAAATTTAAATAAATTATCCGACATTGGTAAAGTGTGTTAAAACCACCGCCTTCTCGAGAATTACACTGAATCTTTCTTTTCGTTTGACTGTGTACATTTTGAAAAAAAGTTGAACAGCACTAGCCACCGCCTTCTCGAGAATTACACTGCATCTTTCTTTTCGTTTGACTGTGTACATTTTGAAAAAAGTTGAACAGCACTATAATCAACAAAGTCATAACAGAAAACGCATACGATTTTAAATGAAGTGCATGATAGAACTGATACGTAGCCTATGAACCTATATTAAAATCTATTTTGCCTTATGCAAACTATAAATCTCATAAAAAGGCACACACAGACTTAAAAAAACCGAAATCAATTGCAGAAAGAACAAGAGGATACCGTGAGAGGATGAAAGTGACAAAGAAAAGGAAAATTGAAGAAAATACATGAAGTGTAACGCCAAAACTGCAGCAGAACGCAAGAGAGAAAGCCGATCACGAAGAATAGCATTAGAAAATGCTCGTGAAGCATCAGTAAGTGAAGTGCATGATAAAACTGATACGTGTGAACCTATGGTAAAATCTATTTTGCCTTATACAAACTATAATTCTCATAAAAAGGCACACACATACTTTAAAAACCCGAAATCAATTGCAGAAAGAGCAAGAGGATACCGTGAGAGGATGAAAGTGACAAAGAAAAGGAAAACTGAAGAAAATACATAAATAAATAAAGTTTTACTTCTGTCGCGTGGCGTTCCACGCACTCTTTTTTTTATGTTAAGCACAAAAAGGCGCACACTTGAAAACATTCAATGACTTGTTTGCATTGAGGCCTCGCGAACTGGAGATTTCTTAGCTGGGGTGACAGTCTTCACATTCCAACATTTCATTTATTACGTGAAGCATTCCAAGTCCCGTCATAGATCCGAGTCCACATTAATCTGAAAGTTCCGGCCACTGTAGTAACTGCTGCAGTAGCCATCAACCTTAAATGGTGGAAACTTCTTCATCTTCTAAGGATCCAGCTGCCCCTTCCCCTCACAGCCATTCCAGAAATTGTACATATCTCGTAATGTGCGGAATAAACACGCCACATGTGTAGAGGTAAGAAGAATATGATAAACGTTGGAAGCACATGATGAGGAAGCTACAGTCTTCATTCCACAGAAAAAGTTAAACCTGAATTTTGTTCGGAAATTACGATTTTATTTCTACATAAATTAAATATGTCTTGAAATATTGACTTCCCATTGTGAGAACTGGTTCCTCTCTGTAGTTACTGAAAAGATCATTAAATTAATAGGAGCTCGCCAATGAAGTTACCAGTAGACTAAGTTAAGAAGCATAGGAAGCGATGAAATTACACACTTCCCTAAGGTCTTCGGATGAGGAACCCTCCTTGGGAAGGAATTCACAGCCTCCAAAATACGAATACCGTTGATTTTCTCTAGAATTCAACCTAGGTTATCTACTGGTAACGACAATGACAGGATGTGAGCAATTTAGGTAGATTTCGAAGAAAAATCTACATATTGCAATCGATACCATGTCATGACTTTCGAAAAATTCTTTAATATCTTTACGTTTCAAGCCTTCTTAAGTACGAAACCACCGCCCGTTCAAATTTTTTTATAAACATCTTGTTACAACTAAATACGTATTTTTGAATCTGCTTTTGTTTTGTCATAAGTCAATTAAAGAGGGCAGAATTCATACGTCCATTAACTACATATAGCGTGAAAAAGTTAAGCGATGAGCACACAGATAGCTATGGTATGTAGTTTATAGATAAATCAAGTAGACTTTACATTAAGTAGTATAGACTTTAATTTATTCACTCTTAAATATGAACAAAATGTAAGGTAAAAGCAAATATTGTAGGTTGTCTACATTAAAATCATCGAAAGGGAAACATACTAACTTTTCAGCAGTCGTCATGAATTGTTATAATTGATTTGCACATGAGAACATCATTATCCCAGCATTAACTTGGCGTAATATTCCAGCTGCTGTATTCCACTGAGAAGCCCAACTTGAACATTAATCATTTAATGAGCATCTTCTAGAGTTGTCACAGGAGTTAGTAAAGTCAGTTTCTCTTGTGAGAATGCGGTGTCAGGAGCAAAGGTGGGTTCCTCTTTAATCCACCTCGGTGTACTAGGCCATATGTCGGGCAAGAGAAAACAGGCACAGTTCCAAGTGAAAGCCTCGCCATTCTATCTTTTATCTACGCCAAGGAAAACCTCAAGAAAATTAATAACCTTTATATCACATATTGCGATAATTCCTTTATAAATTATTACGGAAACGATATTTAAATCCATGATTATATCTAGATGTTTAATTCCGGTAATAATACAATACCAAAAACTGTCCTATGATATTTTAACAATAATGTTTTTTCGTGTTATACGTCAACGATATTTTCGATGTCTGAAAATAGAAATGAATGAGCACATGAACGAGTAGATAGCCTACCACTCGACCGAATGAATATGAGAATAGTTAAGAACGGCAATTACAGTGAGTCTAGGGTTATTCCTAATGATATATCTCACTGTAATACGAATCTCTAAAAGGCTTTGTCCTGACTGACTGACTTAATGACCGAGAATCAACGTAGAGCCTAAACTATAATTGGTAGATACTTGGAATTTTGACAGTACCTTCGTTTCATAATGTAAGTGCTCACTAAGAAATGATTTTGAAAAATTTTGATTTTAAATGCCAAAAATTAAATGTTTTTGAGAATACTTAATCCCTTTTTACACAGAATTATCAAATCCAAATCAAAGTTCACTTGACAACAGTATTGTTGGCAGTCTTCACATAAGGCTAAGGAAATAAATGAAACGAGACTTGGCAAAATAGAGAACTATCAATATAATTCGTGTTATAAATAAATAGTAAAGAATGAAATCCACGAAAATAATGCAGTCACATAACTTTCTCTACCCTGGACATAGAGAAAACAATACGAGATATGGTAATGTGTATATTATTATATCGCAGGTTTTTGGAGAGAGAAGTATGAAAGTGATATTACGTTTCTGTTTAATTTCATCCCCAAAACGGTTTTATGATAACATGAGAGTGAGAAATAAAATATTCCGCAAAGGCAATATCATTTTATGTTACCGGAATTTACGTTTCTTCTTATTTGAACCCCTACCAGGCTTGCTGTGTACAAGCGATGGCATGCAAAATTCTACATCCTCTATGAGCCATGAAAAGCTATACCAAGCGTTTTCTGAGGGAATAGTTTGAGTGTGATAAATCGTTCTATTTGAAATTCTAAATACCTATATAATGACCTATAATTAAAAAATCAAAAGTCCTTCATAAGATAATTTCCAATAAAAAAATAAAAAATAATTTTAAAAAAACCGGGCGACGCCGGGCCTTTTAAGCTAGTAACTGATAAAAGAAGACGTAAATTTTTAGCTGATTATGTCAGAAGTGAGTTTATCTCAAAAGTGCTTTGTGAAATGGATGCTTTCATTTTTAAAAATTGCCGAAATAAAAATAAACAAAAGTAAGGGAACTATGTAATACTTGATCTTTGAAGGTTTACGAACTTTTGTGAAATGAATAGAAACAGTTTTTTGAACACTGCAGAAAAGTGAGTCTTGTGAACGGTAACATTCATACGCCATGTTCATTGAAAAATGTTCTGGTTAGTTTTACTGTGCAATGTTTAACACGATACATGCCTTACAGACATGCATTACATGTCAATATGTTACATTTGCGTGTTAAAAGTAGCTTAGCTTGATAAAATTCAATTTAAGTGAGTTATTAAAAAATCATTTACATTATACACGATTAAAAATGAGTAGATAGACAGTGCTATGATGTTTTTGTTTTGCAATACTTTACATAAAAATAATAAATTTGTTGGAACAGCTAGGCTCCAAATGTATCAAGTTTAACACGCTATTATTTAAGAAAAGGCATTTAAATTTAAAAAAAATTGCAATTTCAAAGAAGAGCAAATTTTACTTTTATGCAGTTTTAGAAGAGAGCCTTCTTGTGCCTGTTTCTGTACGTGATTTTACACATTTTTTTTATGGGTTTTATATATTCCTAGTATTATTAATATTTATCATTAATTTCTGTAAAGAACCCTCTAATGTAACATGTAACATGACTTAAGTGATTAATGTTATATTTCAAGGATACGTTGAATAGTGTACACTTAATAAACATGACTAATGACAACATAAGAGCCCACTCCCATTTAATTGCTATTAAAGCATCAGAAAGAAAGATGAATGAATTACGTTAATATTATTACTATTAAAGCAAAGTAGATCTTGAAATATTTAGACTTAAATCTTGGTAGATGCTAATACAGGGAAATGAGATCATCAATCTTGAATTTTTTGTGCAAATAATAACTTCCTCCCCGACACCCCGACACCCTAGATTATATCTTCTTGATGTCATGCATGATCTCATACGCGGTGGTTATAGTAATCTGGTGGTGCTCACAAGTTATTAATGCTCAATGTGCATATTCTTATTTAATTTTCTGCTTAAGTTTTAGCGGGAAAATCTGACCGCTTCGCAATGAGTACCTGGAAACTGATCTTGGCTGTCACAAAAATCACATAGCTGTGCAGTAAGTAGTGCGGTAAGTTAGATTACCGGCACTGGATTTGGAAATTATAGTATGAACAGAAATAGACGAAAAAGTCTATCCTAGAAACTATAAAATCAGGTAAAATGATGTAACAAAGTGCTAGAATGCTAATGCTAATACTGCTTCCTATTCAATGCACATATAATGCCATAAAAAAGAAATTATCTGTGGGGGCGTGTCCATATTGATGGGGTAAGTGCAGTTTATTGTGTCTTATACGTAGGAAAAAATTCTAAATTTAACCTCTGGTTATTCTTTATCACAATTATAATTGGGTTTCTAAAAGATTATTTTTAATTACTCATCAGGAAGTGAAAGTGGTCATTTAAGATCTACACATTTAGAGTTTTTTTCCCCGCGTTGGTTGGGGATGTTTTAATAATTTATTTATTCAGAAATAAATTCATGTATCCATGTAAATTATCCAAGTGCACGTGAAATTTTAAAAGAAAACCCCTTGCTAAGAGTGTTAATTATAAAATACATTTTGTACTAAATTATATGTACATAATAAAATATTGTCACTTGAGAGAATTGGGTGTGGGTAACGCACGCTTTATTCATGTATTTAAAGTGATCTTGTCCCAGAATGGTAATTAAAAGTTACCAGATACTAAACAATACTTCATTCTGCCACAAAAACATTAAATAAATATGTACACTTACATTTTTGAGAGAGTTGAGAACTATGCCCGATGTTGTCGTAATGAACCCCTGTTAGGTAGGCAACGAAGAATACCGTATAGAAATAGGCCTACGCGAGTGTGTGTCACTGACCACGCTATACATTAAGTTCAAGGCATTATAATTTTGGTCACATCGTTAAGTTATGACATTAAAGGCAGTTATATGTTGTGTGAAATACAGGAATTATTAAAATTATTACTAAACCAGTTGGAGCTTCTTCTGATTATTAAGGGAGGACCGAAGTGTTGAGAGTGATTTTCTACACTATTTGGACAAGAAACTTGAAACTTTGAGCAATTAATTAAAAGATAAACAGATGCTGAAGTTTCAAATTTCATTTCGATATCTCAATTAGTTTTCGAGGTATAATTAAATTAATTTATTTTTATAATTCAAAATTGAAATCTATCTACTCCGACAGATATTAAAAAATGGATCTGAATTTTTTATGTAAGATTCTATTATACTTTCTTAACAGATATAATGATACAGATTTTTGTTAGTAATTATACTTTTTGTTTTAAAAAAATATTTTACCCAGATAAATAAAAAGTTGATAAAAAATTGATATATTTTTATGCAAAATATTAGTTAAAAAATGTAAGACCCACACCAAAAATCTGATTAGACATTTTATTACACACATCACAAAGTACACCGTAAAAAAAATCACAGTTTTATCCATAGTTTTATGGGTGAAGATAGATTTTGAATTGTAATGGTTGTAATTTATATTTCCTCTCTGCTCCGTCTAAGTGCTTTGCTATGGTAATACTTGAAATATAAATTACCTCTCTCTGCTTATTAAGCTCTTTGCGGTTACGTCTTTAGTTCGGTGTCGCGCTCTAGTGGGGAGCTCGAGCATCTTGAGCCTGGCGACGACCTTTGCCAGATCCGCCGAGTGAGTTCAAGTGCACGGTTGTGGGGGAGTCGCCTGGAGATTTTCTCTCGTTCCTGTATGTGAGTACCGACATTTTACTATGGCGTAACCTTAATTTCAATTTTTGTGCCTTCAGCACCCATCACATTTATGTAAAAGAGAGAGAGCAAGCCTTAAAGTACCTATTGTCAGTTATAGGCAGTAAATTCAGTGACCATGTAAAAGATTCAGGTCTAGCAGAAAACTTATTTCGTGATTGGCTAATTGCCATTATAATGTTAAATAATTTGTGGAGTAGGTAATCTATGGGTGAAGCAATATTAGGGGACCCATATGCTGTTTCAAGTTTTGATAGTATATCAGCGCAGTTAACCAATGTTTCAGAAAGATCCTGGAAATTAATCTATATGCAAATATACATGTTACTCACGTAGAAGCTCAGTGGCGTGATAGTCATCTTTCATTAGTTTTGGTAACGCCTACTTCTATAAATGATTATTACTATTTCTTATAATGCATTTTGATTGAAAGGGTGAAATTTCTTAGGCTGCAGATTTTTGTAATGATATGTTACTTTCATGCAATGTTTTATGATCAGGGAAAGGGGCGTTTCTTGTACACGCATCGACGCCATGTTAAAGTTTTGTCCAGAAATAATTCTTGTTACTAGGCACATGAGACATATAATGTAATATTCCCATTATTGTGGAAAGAGTAATATTTTCTTAAGGAGGTTAATGTTCACGCTTATGTACTTAAAATGAATATTGGAACATTAGAATTTCTGATACAGGTAAATTCTTGAGTATAAGTTGAGAATGTATTTGAGGAAAATTCCCACTATTTAGGATAGGCCTATTCCGTCTTGTCGTTGAAATTGTGAAGCTATTGCATATTTAAATTTAACTTCTTGTGGCCTGTTATGTTACTTACGAGAGTTCTATTGATGGTTTCATGGGCCTAATGCCTAGTAAATTTGTTCTTGAATTTGATACCGGTAGGCCTATACATTTCTAGTACATTCCATTTCTTTTGGTCAAGCTCTTATAGTTACCCCTTGATATTTAGTAGTTCATTTACTAATTTTGCGTGAGCTTTCGGTCGCCTCAGTTAATTAGATTTGCTGGCTTTCTATTTTTCTCCCTTTTATATATGTATGCAGTTATATTTGCCCTTTGAATGTGCGATTATTATATACTGCATTTTCAGTCTGAGTCTTTGGTCAAGTTACTTAAAGTTATTCTAGCCCTATTCTTTTGGAACTTTAATATCGTTGGTAACTTACACTTTTCTAAATTTATTTTAGGCCTACTGTTTTCTAATATTAGTATTTCTGATATCATATATTTACCTGAAGTTATTCTAGGCCTATTCATTTGGAACTTTAGTATTGCTGGTACTTTACATTTTTCTAAATTTATTTTAGGCCTACTGTTTTCTAATATTAGTAGTTCTGGTAC
This sequence comes from Ectobius pallidus, assembly GCA_964059195.1. Lineage (NCBI taxonomy): Eukaryota > Metazoa > Arthropoda > Insecta > Blattodea > Ectobiidae > Ectobius > Ectobius pallidus. Next base: position 16,077,534 of record CAXKWD010000006.1, read on the forward strand.
TTTATGTTTTCCTGAAATTATTCTAGGCCTACTATTTTGGAAAATTAGAATTTCTGATACCTTTCATTTTTCTAAAATTATTCTTGCCTCATTGTTTTTGAACTTTACATTTTGTCCTAGTCTCATTTCTAAAATTATTTTGGACATTTATTCATTCGTAGTGAGTATATTTGATGCCTCGTCGGTATTGGTATTTTCTGCTTGTTTAATGTTGCCCTACATATATTGATTCAATTTACTTGAGGCTTTCTTATATTCACTGTTGCCTACTTAGCCTTCCTCTGACATATTCTGATATCTAGCCTTCAGCTTATTATTCTCGACTATATCATTTATAGTTGTTTGTCCAGGATTATTGGGATTAGGTATTTAGTACAGCTTTCCTTAAATAGAAGATTGATTATTTGGAATTGAGGTTTCAATATAGGTATAATAAACTTGAAGACAAACATATACAGGTTAGGATATATTTATTTGATATGATATATAATATTTATTAATATGGGTAATTATTGTTACTTGTTGATTTGTACTCTGCTTTTATGAGAGATGTTCCATGATATTTATTAAACTTGTTACTTGGTTGAATCCTACCTGTTTTCTATGTGGTATTGCAAACTTGCCCTCTACTCTGCCTGGTACAAAAGAAGTCGATCTCCCTCTGAGGGCATTTCCTCACGCTTTCCCCGAGCTCTTCTGTAGCATATTAGGCATCCTATAAGTTATTGCATTATATAAATATTATTCTATGTTTCGGATTTGGCCTTATATCTTATCTGGTATTCGAAGATTATTAAGTACAGTAGCTGGTTAGGTTATAGGATTGGCCTATTGCTGTTTTTCTTTATTTAGCAACGTTTATAAATAACTAACTAAATAATTATCTAAACCATTTTCATAATTTTTGATTAAAGAGTAAACCTAGTATATCACCAAATCTATCGTTGCATGGTAGCAGCTCTTTTGTCCGAGGCGAGGGAAGTTATATATGCCTTGCATATATAGGTGTATGCTACTATATATACACATATTGGTATTGATTGTTAATTCATTTTGCTATTCTTTTTCACTCACCATGTCTTTGAATTTGCAACTTTCGTGGGATTTTCTCCGAAAAGATGAAATTCTTTTTGAAATTAAAACTAGAGGCGTTTCAGTTGATGAAACTGCTGATGCGGCCTCCTTATTATCTCGCCTTAAGCAAGTAGCTTCTCAGTACACTCCTTCTGCTCAGTTATTAACTCTTGAGGATCCTGATAATGAATTTCGTTTATTGAAACGTAAGGTAACTGAAGTAGTAGATTCTGTAAATGAAATATTTTCCGATCCCGAAGCTTCTACCAAACAGAAGAAACGACTTAAGCATAGAGTAATGCACATAGAAAACAGGATTATTCTTATGCAGCAGATTTCGGATTCTGGTTTGGATCATGGAGAACTTGATAAATTGAGGGAAATCTTGTTAGCTCCTTTTTCTATTTGGGATATTGATGATGGCGATCAGGTTGTAGTTATTGAGGGCGCAGCTCAGGGTGGGGCCTCCTCATCTAATTTGTTAGTTAACTTGGATACTCCGATTGTTCAGAATAATTCTCCGGCTATGACTCAACCAACTGTTACCCCTCCCTTGCAGCCTCTTCAAGGAAACATTCAAAATACTGTTGCTTCAAATTGTCAGTCGTTTTCTCAACATGGGAATTTAATTCAGACACAGCTTAGAGAATCTGTTCCGCAAAATTTAAATTTAGTGCCGACCTTTTCTCAGGCCTCATTTTCTCCAATAAAAATGCCCCATCATCTTCAAAAGATGTTAGATTTACAAACTCAGTTTACTGTCACTACTATGGAGGAAGCTATCAAGTTTCTTAGGTTTTTGGTAGAATTATCTGCTTTGGCTAAGTCATTTGCTGTTCAAGAAATTATTGTCTTACAAATGTTACTCAGCTTAGTTTCTGGTCGTATATTAGATATTTTGCAATCAGTTCTAGCCGCCTCAAAATCTATTGCCACGTTTCATTCTGAGGTATTGAGACAGTTTATTCCCTCCAGACCACGCATTGGTTTAGTGGCTTCTCATTATTACAGACCCCAGCGTGAAGGCGAAAATTTTTCTGAGTATGTGCTAGATATTAGACTTCACGCTGCTCTTTTTCAAATCCCTGATTCAGAGAACCAAATTGTGGAGATCATTATATCTGGGTTGAATCCCATCACTCGCTCACATTTGACCTTTGCTCCACGACCTCGCACATTTGCGGATTTGTTTGGTCTGGCTGCGACTGTTTCTGAGGTTGAGAGCAGTGATGCCTGTCGGGTTGCATCTAATTCTGTATCTTTGTTAGAGCGGGTTCCTCCTCGAACTAGTCCTCAAGTCACTTTTGCTAGAGATTCTCGTAATTCGGTTCAATCTAATTTCAATAGAGATGTGCGTTCTTGCCATTACTGTGGTCAGCCTGGGCATTTAGTTAGAAATTGTTCTACTCGCATTAGGGAATTACAGCAGCGGCCTTCTGCTTCTGCTACCGAGTCTAGGATCGTCCGTAGGTGTACTTATTGTGATAAATCCGGCCATTTGGTTGCTGATTGTCGAAAGAAGTTTGCTGATATGAGTCGTAGATCTTCCGCCTCTGCTCCTAGGACGAATTTCCGCCCATGACTAGAACCTTCTTCCGTGACTATGCCTTTTTCTGATCATCCCAGAGAGCGTGATAAACAATTATTATTATCCCTGGGTTGTTCTGGTCGTGTCCCCAGTCATTTGCCAGTCCTGTCTATTTCTTTAAAGAAATTTTCTACTAATGCTTTGCTAGACTCTGGGGCTGTTAGATCATGTATCAGTAGGCAGACGTTAGCTGATCTCCGCATTTCTATTTCTAAACTTTTGCCTTACTATGATAGTACAGTTAGTGCTGATGCTTCCCCTATTTCTATATTAGGGAAAATTTTTCTTAAAGTGAAAATAGCTAAGTTTTCTTGGAAAGTCATGTTTTTGGTAGCTGACTCATTGGTGTTTCCGGTGATTCTGGGAGCTGATTTTGCCCGTTTCACTGGCTTGACTTTAGATTTTCAACGCAGTGTAGTGTATTTTCCATTCGAGCCCTCTTATCAAATTAGCTTTGCTATATCTTCTTTAAAGCCCTCAGTGCAGTCCTCTAGTGCTTTTGTAGATCAAAATTTGCTCCGTACTAATGATGTTCCTGATCAACCAGTGGATTTAGGGCATTTACGTCCTGATCAATGTACTCAAGTTCTTCAGATCATTTCTGATTTCCCTCAAGTATTAAGTGACAAGCTCGGGGTTACCAATGTTTTGGAGTATCAAATCCAGGTTACTGATAGGGTGCCTGTCCGCCTCCCTCCTTATAGACTCTCACCGCCCAAGTTGATGGTCATGAGATCCAAAATTAATGAAATGTTGGATAAACGTATAATTCGACCCTCCACTTCTGCCTATTCTAGTCCGATTTTCTTGGTGCCTAAGGGCGAAGGGGATTTTAGACCTGTGATTGACTATCGTGCTCTTAACCAGAAAATTATCATTGAATCCATGCCATTACCTGATATACATTCTGCCGCCCATTGGTTTGCGGGAGCTACTGTCTTTTCTTCTCTGGACCTTAATAGTGCATATAACCAGATCCCTTTACATGAGTCTTCTCGTCATCTCACAGCCTTTTCCACAGAGTGGAATCATTTTGAGTTCTGCAGACTTCCATTCGGTTTAGCAACCGGGGCGCAGGTGCTGACCAGATTGTTGGACAAGATTTTTTCTGATATTAAATTCATCTATGTGTATCACTACCTCGACGATCTGGTTATATACAGCAAGGATTTTGCATCCCACATGTTGCATCTTCGGGAGGTATTTCGTCGCTTGCAGGAGGCTGGCCTTACCGTCAAGCCAACTAAGGTGCAGTTTGCCCGACCGCAACTTAGTTTCATCGGCCATTTGATCTCTCCAGACGGTGTCGCTATCGACCCAGAGAGGACGGTGGCAATCAGGAATTTTCCGCCTCCGTGCAATGTCAAAGCAGTGGCGCGTTTCATTGGAATGGCCAATTTCTTCGCCAAATTCATCCCTAACTTCTCGGCTCGGGCGGCTCCCTTGAATCGTTTACGACGCAAGGGTGTCGAATTCAAGTGGACGGAGGAGCACCGCCTCGCTTTTGAGGATATTAAGAGTGCCATCTCCAATCCGCCCATATTGGCCATGGCGGATTTTTCGCGTACGTTCATCGTTCAAACTGATGCCTGTGCTGCTGGGCTAGGCGCCGTATTGCTTCAGGAGTTTCCTGAAGGACGGAAGCCAATTGCGTATGCGTCGCGCTCGCTGACTGCCCAAGAGCAACAAATTTCCATCTATGAAATGGAAGCCTTGGCAGTTATCTTTGCCCTGGAGAAGTTTCGCATGTATGTCGAGCACGTCAATTTCATCTTAGAGTGCGACAACCAAGCGTTGTCTTGGTGTTTGGCTCGACCTCGCAAGACGGGCCGACTAGCTAGATGGGCAGTTCGCCTATCTGCGTTTAAATTCTCCACGGTGCACATTCGTTCCTCTGAAAACATCTTAGCTGACTCCTTGTCTCGCATGTTTGAGGGTACTCCTAGAGCTTCTGTGGAAGAAGTTACTCCTATTCAGGGTTCTGGGGTGTCATCTATGCCCCCTCAGGAAGTTATTGCTCCTCTGTTAAAAGATTTTCCGTTGGCATTTTCTGATGTTGCGCAGCAGCAACTGTTAGATCCCGATTTGTCGGTCATCATTGACAAGTTGAAAGGTGGATCTGCTGTTAGCAACTTTTCTCTGGTCAAAGATACCTTGCAGATTCAGGTGGGGAGATGTAGGCGTCCCAAGATTGTTCTGCCTTCCTCGCTTAAGGACATGGTTTTCAGATATTTTCATGTTTCCCCGATTGGTGGCCATTTAGGTCTAAAGAAAACCTTGGCCAAAATTAAAGTCTCCTTTTGGTGGAAAGGCATGTTCTTAGATGTCCGTGATCGAGTCAGATCATGTGTTATTTGTTCCATGTCTAAGCCTTCTCTCAATACTCGCATGGGTTTCTTATCATCTACTGTCGCCCAAAGGCCATTTGAAAAACTCTTCATCGACTTCCTGGGAAAACTTCTACGTTCCAAGAAAGGAAATACTTTTATATTTGTGGTAGTCGATGCGTTTTCTAAGTTTTCTTGGTTATTTCCCATGCGAGACTCTCGTACCGATAAGGTAATTTCCAGTTTATCTTCCATCTTTCAGGTCTTTGGCTTTCCTCAGTTTATCGTCTCAGACAATGGACCTCAATTTATTTCTAAACAATTGAAAGACTTCTGTTTCCGTGCTGGTATCTCTCATATTACCACCACGCCATATTACCCTAACCCCTCCCATGCGGAGCGTGTGATGCGAAATTTGAAAAATGCGCTTATTGCGTACCACTACAAAGATCATTCACAGTGGGACGTGAATTTGTCGTGGTTACAATTCGCATTTAACACTGCTATTCACGAGTCGCATGGTTTCGCTCCCTTTTCTCTGCTTTGTTCCTTCTCACCGAATCACCCTCTCAGTAACATCTGGGGTATTGCAGATTTGTTACCCGACTTTCCATCTCCTGATGATCTGGCCAGGACTTGGAAAGCTGCAAAAAGGAATTTGTTGAGAGCTCATGATAAACGTGCTACGACATATAATAAAGGTAGAATTCCAAACCCATTTTCTATTGATGACAAGGTCATGTGCAAGAATTACACTCAAAGTAAAGCCATTTCTAAGTTTGCCAAGAAGCTGGCTCCCCGCTACGTTGGCCCATATAGGATTGTGGACATTTTGGGCGGTGGAGTCACCTTCTTAGTGGAGCATGTATTGGACAAATCTGTTAGGCGTTGCCACATTTCTCAAATCAAAAAATGTTAAGTCTTAAGGTTTGGATCTTTCTGAGCAATGGTTGCAGTATTGAGTATTAATTAGGTAAATGATGATGTTTATGAGATGTGAGTGTATATTAATACATATGTTTGTAATTTTGTAATTGTCTTGTTAACTCTCTTTTATAATGTTTGTAATATGTTCTATAAGCTTGTTCAAGTTTTTTGCCTTAGTAAATTGTCGCTACTTACTCTTAACTTGAGAAATCCCTCCTCGGCGGTCTCCTACCCAACTAAGTATTATGGGGGCGCCCCCCAAAAAGAAAATCACTAAAAATAAAATGACTCAAAAAAAATACTCAAAACAAAAGAAAACCGCCGGCGGTAATCATGTAATGCTTAGGAAGGCATTTAAAAAACTATTCCATTGTAAAAAAAGAAGTAACAACAATAAACTGATTAAGAAAAAAAAGAAAAATATATATACATTTTAATTGGAATAAAAGAAGAAAATCTCTAAGCAGTTTTATAAAAATAAAGTGGTGCTAGTTTCTCTTCAAGTACAAGACTATATTAACTGATATTGGACAAAAAGGAAACTATCAGTTATCTCCTGGAATTTTGGACCTCTTTTCCAAAATGAGTGATCCTCCCAAGACATTTTCTTAGCCAACAAAATATCCCATCTCGCAGAGGATGTACTAGTCCCCTCCCTGTGAGCATGTGTGATTCTCGCTCATGATTCTGAACATTTTGTTGCATGTTCGAGCTGCTCCGTGGAGATGTATTCTACATGTGTTTCTGGGTCCTGGAAGCCATCAAGTTCCTGCTGGTTTGTTTGGAGGTATATGACGTCATGCCTCTGGACACTCTCCTTATGGATGCCTCATGGGGGTATGCAACCCCTACTTCTTCATTTTGTCAGTCAGTGTGGGTGGCCGGAGACATTCTCACATTTTCGCCCAGCAGTCGTCGATCATAGAACTATATGTGGTGTTCTATACTCTTCGCCCTCCTCATCTCCAGCGCATCTATAATCTGGTGTCTCAGCTAAGTATGGACCTTGCTGATTTGTCACCTTGCCGAATATGGACATTTGGCAGCTTTTTTGGCGTGCGCTGTATGTGTTATTGCTGAATCATGAACAGAACTATTTTGGCTATGTCATTCAAGATTTAGACACTTTTTTTTTGGACAATAATTTGGTAATTTAATCTATAAACATTTCTATATGTATAAAGTGTGCTCTTAAAATTGCCCTGTGCGAAGAAAAACTTTTCAAGAGAATGATTTATCAAGATATATTATTATAGGATTTTGAAAGACTAAAATATGCAAGTTGTGTATAGATATGGCATGATCTAATTCTGTAAAGTGTCTTTTGTCTTAGTATTAATATTTTGGGGGATTACTTATACTTATCTATTGCTTGGTATACTACTTCACTAATTTTTGAGTATAAAAAAAAAGTTTTGGTTAAACTTTTTTTTATGGGACAGAGGGGAGTATTGTAATGGTTGCAATTTATATTTCCTCTCTGCTCCGTCTAAGTCCTTTGCTATGGTAATACTTGAAATATAAATTACCTCTCTCTGCTTATTAAGCTCTTTGCGGTTACGTCTTTAGTTCGGTGTCGCGCTCTAGTGGGGAGCTCGAGCATCTTGAGCCTGGCGACGACCTTTGCCAGATCCGCCGAGTGAGTTAAAGTGCACGGTTGTGGGGGAGTCGCCTGGAGATTTTCTCTCGTTCCTGTATGTGAGTACCGACATTTTACTATGGCGTAACCTTAATTTCAATTTTTGTGCCTTCAGCACCCATCACATTTATGTAAAAGAGAGAGAGCAAGCCTTAAAGTACCTATTGTCAGTTATAGGCAGTAAATTCAGTGACCATGTAAAAGATTCAGGTCTAGCAGAAAACTTATTTCGTGATTGGCTAATTGCCATTATAATGTTAAATAATTTGTGGAGTAGGTAATCTATGGGTGAAGCAATATTAGGGGACCCATATGCTGTTTCAAGTTTTGATAGTATATCAGCGCAGTTAACCAATGTTTCAGAAAGATCCTGGAAATTAATCTATATGCAAATATACATGTTACTCACGTAGAAGCTCAGTGGCGTGATAGTCATCTTTCATTAGTTTTGGTAACGCCTACTTCTATAAATGATTATTACTATTTCTTATAATGCATTTTGATTGAAAGGGTGAAATTTCTTAGGCTGCAGATTTTTGTAATGATATGTTACTTTCATGCAATGTTTTATGATCAGGGAAAGGGGCGTTTCTTGTACACGCATCGACGCCATGTTAAAGTTTTGTCCAGAAATAATTCTTGTTACTAGGCACATGAGACATATAATGTAATATTCCCATTATTGTGGAAAGAGTAATATTTTCTTAAGGAGGTTAATGTTCACGCTTATGTACTTAAAATGAATATTGGAACATTAGAATTTCTGATACAGGTAAATTCTTGAGTATAAGTTGAGAATGTATTTGAGGAAAATTCCCACTATTTAGGATAGGCCTATTCCGTCTTGTCGTTGAAATTGTGAAGCTATTGCATATTTAAATTTAACTTCTTGTGGCCTGTTATGTTACTTACGAGAGTTCTATTGATGGTTTCATGGGCCTAATGCCTAGTAAATTTGTTCTTGAATTTGATACCGGTAGGCCTATACATTTCTAGTACATTCCATTTCTTTTGGTCAAGCTCTTATAGTTACCCCTTGATATTTAGTAGTTCATTTACTAATTTTGCGTGAGCTTTCGGTCGCCTCAGTTAATTAGATTTGCTGGCTTTCTATTTTTCTCCCTTTTATATATGTATGCAGTTATATTTGCCCTTTGAATGTGCGATTATTATATACTGCATTTTCAGTCTGAGTCTTTGGTCAAGTTACTTAAAGTTATTCTAGCCCTATTCTTTTGGAACTTTAATATCGTTGGTAACTTACATTTTTCTAAATTTATTTTAGGCCTACTGTTTTCTAATATTAGTATTTCTGATATCATATATTTACCTGAAGTTATTCTAGGCCTAATCATTTGGAACTTTAGTATTGCTGGTACTTTACATTTTTCTAAATTTATTTTAGGCCTACTGTTTTCTAATATTAGTAGTTCTGGTACTTTATGTTTTCCTGAAATTATTCTAGGCCTACTATTTTGGAAAATTAGAATTTCTGATACCTTTCATTTTTCTAAAATTATTCTTGCCTCATTGTTTTTGAACTTTACATTTTGTCCTAGTCTCATTTCTAAAATTATTTTGGACATTTATTCATTCGTAGTGAGTATATTTGATGCCTCGTCGGTATTGGTATTTTCTGCTTGTTTAATGTTGCCCTACATATATTGATTCAATTTACTTGAGGCTTTCTTATATTCACTGTTGCCTACTTAGCCTTCCTCTGACATATTCTGATATCTAGCCTTCAGCTTATTATTCTCGACTATATCATTTATAGTTGTTTGTCCAGGATTATTGGGATTAGGTATTTAGTACAGCTTTCCTTAAATAGAAGATTGATTATTTGGAATTGAGGTTTCAATATAGGTATAATAAACTTGAAGACAAACATATACAGGTTAGGATATATTTATTTGATATGATATATAATATTTATTAATATGGGTAATTATTGTTACTTGTTGATTTGTACTCTGCTTTTATGAGAGATGTTCCATGATATTTATTAAACTTATTACTTGGTTGAATCCTACCTGTTTTCTATGTGGTATTGCAAACTTGCCCTCTACTCTGCCTGGTACAAAAGAAGTCGATCTCCCTCTGAGGGCATTTCCTCACGCTTTCCCCGAGCTCTTCTGTAGCATATTAGGCATCCTATAAGTTATTGCATTATATAAATATTATTATATGTTTCGGATTTGGCCTTATATCTTATCTGGTATTCGAAGATTATTAAGTACAGTAGCTGGTTAGGTTATAGGATTGGCCTATTGCTGTTTTTCTTTATTTAGCAACGTTTATAAATAACTAACTAAATAATTATCTAAACCATTTTCATAATTTTTGATTAAAGAGTAAACCTAGTATATCACCAAATCTATCGTTGCAGAATGTGGCAAATTAACGTGAAAATTTAAACTGAGTAAAGAAGCGATTAAAGTTTACATGCACTCAGAGTAAAAAATAAGCTTCTTCTGTGCGTCTAAACACACCTTTATGAATACAGACTTTATAATTACACTGTATTATCACTAAATATGAATTGAGCCCTACACAACACTTACTGTACATTATATATTTTACACCTAAATACACTATAATAAATACGACTAGGTAAAACAAAGGATAACACACGAGGATTACGTGCAGTACTTTAAAAATGGCGCCAGAAACACCTGTTCCATGCGCCCAAATGGCATACAATTTTTCACAGATATACTTTAGGGTATGCTTGGTTTTTTTATACTGAAATAACTTATCGCATTTTATGACCAAAATGGCAAAATCAATACTTCTGTCCCCTTAACTGTAGAATTGGACATCCTTCCCTACCTGTCTATCAAAAGATCCATCCGACCTGTGGGTTATGTTACAGTATGGATAAGCTTCCTCCTGTGTACGTACCTGTAAGCAAGAAAATACAAGTTGTAATATTTAATACGTAACATACACTGAAGAATAATCCTGATTAAACTAAATTGAGCTTGTATCACTTAATTGAAAGTTATTACCTCCTTATTAGTTCGGTTCTTCTGGATCATTTATCAGGATCTACTGACGAGGACGATATGTGTGCGAAAGAAAGAAAGAAAAGGGACAAAAAGTGAGGAGGGAGACACATTGGACTGTGTAAGCCAGAGTGCTTCAAAGAATATCTCACATGTGTTAATTACTAGACAACATGCAACCACAAAGTTGTCGGCATTATATATTATGTATTATTTCAAAATTTTAGTCAGTACTTTTGCAATAAATATGTTTCTAGCCCTCTAAACCTTGAAAAAATTATTTACGAAAAAATAATCAAAACAGCCTCCCATTTACTTGCGTGTGAAATATTTATCTGAGAGTAAATACAAAAAAGAATGCAATTTCTAGAAAGAATAAGTTTCAATCTTCATGGGTAAGTAATTAATTATTTTATAATACATATTGTGTATTTTTTTTTAAATCACAAAAATGGAAGAAAACGCCCGGTTCACAGGGTGATAACGCTAAAAAATGACACGGTGCGAAAAATGGTAACATGTTAAAAGTGAAAATAAATATTCTATTCCATTCTGTATGGCAACAACCTCGAAAACATTTTATGCCGTTCAGTGAACTGATTTGTTTCTCTTTAGAACACTAAAAGAGGTCACACATGAGTTTATAATGCTTTCAAAAGATGCAGACTTCATATAAACTCAATTTGTTTCTAGAAGTGTGACATGTATGAATATGAGAAAATCCTACTCGTGCACCGCGTCCAGAGATTGCGTCAGTTGCCGCAACAACTTCGCTACCTGTTCAAGCGATCTTTAGTTAGCTGGTTACTTGTCATCACTTGCAGAGTTAATACGTTATTAAATTTTATAGAGTTTCGTTGCATAGAAATTTTGACCTGGCAACCAAATTATACTTATAGACGTTTAAAAGTCACGGAACATGCGTTCACTTAACATGATGTAAGTAAGTGATTTAAAAAAAGTGTACCTGGAACGCCACGCGACAGAAGTAAAACTTGTTTTAATTTTTGGATTTTTTAAATTTTGGATTATTGGATTTTTTCACTTTTGGATTGTTGGACTTTTTAATATTGGGTTTTTGAACTTTTTAAATTTTGGATTTTTAAATTTTTGACCTTTTAATTGTTTTAATTTTAAAATTTTCAATTTTTTTATTTTTTATTTTTAAATTTTTAATTTTGGGTTTTTTATTTTTAGTTTTTATTTTTAAAATTTTGGATATTTGCATTTTTTAGTTTTTAATATTTTAGTTTTTAATATTTTGGATTATTGGACTTTCTAATTTTGGATCTTTAAATGCTTGATTTTAGAATTTTGGATTTTTTAAATTTTGGATCTTTGATTTTTTTGATTTTTTAATTTTTAATTTTTTTATTTTAAATTTTTAGATTTTTTAAATTTTGGGTTTGGATTTTTTAATTTTGGGATTTTTAAATTTTGGATAATTTTGATTGTTTTCTGTGCAGTCCGTTCCGTTACACCTCACTAATTTCGTGACGATTTTGAACGTTATACTAATTTCGTGACGATTTTGAGCGTTACACAAGCTCTCGATTTACCCCTACCGCGGCTAAAGAAGTTTCACTTCCAAAAAAAATTAATCACGCAAAACAGAAAATAATTTTCAGATTAACGCTAGTCACATTGCTTGATAATCTCACATTTTGTTCTTTATTGAGATATTTGTTATCGATGAGGAATTCTGTCTTGCGAATGAAAGTCAATTCAGGATTGTGTTGTGCTGTTTGACAAAGCAAAGTCTCTTCGGTTCTCTCAGTCCCACAGCCTTTGAAATTCATTTGATTGTGAACCAGTTCCCATCTGGTGCTCATACAATCACACACTCCCGCGTCATAACTTGTGCAATATCTCATTCCAATCTATGCTGCAGAAAATACTACTAACCTGTCGACACGGGCGTGATTTCATGCTGCGGTTCTGTATGAAAACACACAGCAGTTCTCATGGCCACACGAGCTTGTTTTCTTGCTGAGATTGTTACTGAAAACAAACCTCGACTGTCCATTCCTTCCAGCGTTCTGGTAAATATGTGCAATATTTTTTAAGTGAAACTTCTTTAGCCGCGGTAGGGGTAAATCGAGAGCTTTGCGTTACGCTCAAAATCGTCACGAATTAGGGCGGTGTGCGGAACGGACTGCACAGAAAACAATCAACTCAATGAATAGGCTTATCCAAAATTTGAAAAATCAAAAAATTCCAAATTAAAATATCGAAAATCCAAAAATTAAAAATCTAAAAATCCGAAATTAAAAAAATTTAAAGATTCAAAATTTAAAAATTAAAAAACTAAAGAAATCCAAGATTTTAAAATAAAAAATAAAAATTTCAAAATCTTTACTTTAAAGGATTTACTATTACTATTCCACTCATAAGCCGCGTGTTTCATATTGACCAACAGCGTTAACAAATTCCTTCGATATAGACCAATCACGATAGTTTATCTTGTAATATGCTTCCTTGGAACTGTGCCGAAGCACAGATTTTTAACTTCTTATAAACCAAGGAAATTAAGGAATGTGGACGCAGGTCAGAGAGGTACTTAAGTAAATAGTGAGCCGACTCTGAAAATACTGCACAGGTAATTGGACCCAGATCCTAATCAAATTCAAATAATTAATAACAATTCAAGATAAATTCAATTTTGTAGATACAATTTATTCTGAATCAGGTAACAGTAATTTCAAGAAAAATTTTAAACATTCTGAATAAATAGCATCTAGATTCTAGAACATCTTACTTATTCGGTGGTCTTTCGTCACACTCAAAATGACCCTTGGGCTCTTTATTTAATATACAAGAACCCCAACATACATATATGTACATATAAATTATTTACAAATCTTAGCACAACAGGCTCGAATGCCTGTCCAGAAAATTCACAAATTTCAACAAATTTATTATTATATTTTTATTTATTTAACAAAAGGTCCCAACGAGCCAATTGCTCACATTAAGGGACAGTATTACAAGGATGACAAAATTCAAAATCATTTATTTACAGTTTAAAAAATTATTTACATGTACTTTCAAGTACTCCACAGGGTCTGACCATACTTTATATATCTGGTTACATCCATTACTACGGGCATCAAACTTGAGATCGTCTAAAACTCGATTAGGCTTGTTTTCTGAATTAGTTAAACCTTGCGTGTTTTAATTTTACAGTGCTTTTGATAATCCATGGAGCCTACCGATCATTACCTGGTTGGGGTAGCCTGGCAAGGTAAAATGATGTAATCATACGTATATTATTGTATTACAATATGACCTGTAAGAAGCAACCTCTAAGTGAATACGATCGATTTAGTAATTAGTTTATAGATAGGCTACTGCATTAGCAAAGGCCTTAATGTTAAAACTTAGATGAAATAAAAGATTTCTCATTTACCAATAACTTGACTTTGTCTCATGCATCTAACTAATACTCTTATCATTATAGGAGTATAGTGGAGCAAGACTTCATATTATAGTCAATTAACTACAGGCCTCGGATTCTCTGAAGATACATTCCAGATCTCTCATTACATTACCTGTGGAGATAAAGGTGACTATGTCAATGTAATGACATACCCAGTTTACGGAAACTCTATCACTACTTTAATTTTGTTAAGTATAAACTATATATTTAAATATATTTAAATATAATTGCAGTTAATATACTTTTGTTCCTCAAACATAAATTTTGCAAGTTAATCAAATTAAAGCCTTTATTATTTAACTTACAAATTTCAATAGCCTAGGCTACTAGCTGTCCGCCATTTTGTTAGGAAATCAGCTGTTCACAGACACGCCTATTATCGTCACTTTAATATTATTAGTGTTATTATTGCTTTGTCTTATTATCGTTGTTTCTGATTTTACTAACTTTTTGTTCTTTCTCTGTTGCAGAAATGACTTCCAGTGGGTTATGTGGAAATTGTACTGACCACGTAGATGAGGGTATACAATGTGACTCATGTGATGTGTGGTTTCATTTTAAATGTGTTAGGTTATGTTTGGATGATGTTCCCGATGGAGATTGGCTGTGTAGACTTTGCATGAAGGACAGGGAGATTAATGACATAAAATGTGCTATTGATTTGTTACAGGACGACGTGAAGAAACTGCAAGCTGAACTGAAGGGCAGAAATGATGTATCAGTAAATTGTAATGATGTTAATTGTAACTTGCAGGTTGACCTAGAAGAAGGAACTAGTGATGATGTAAATTTTAATTCCAGTTTCGTTTCCTTTGCAGATATTCTGAGAAGGCCTAATCGCAGAAGGAGATCATCCAGAATGAATGGGATAGCAGTGCAGAACCCTCAGCCTGTCAGTACTAACAATAGATTCTCTGTTCTAGATACTGAAGATGATGCTGTAGAAACAGAAGAAGCCCAGCCACCCAGACCAGCTACTACTTGTAGGCCCACTAATAAGAGAAAGATTTTAGTTTTAGGTAGCAGTCACGCCAGACACATGGGATCTGCTCTTCAAAATGCCGTAGGAGACGATTTTCAAGTGCAATGTTTATGTAAACCTAATGCTGGACTTAGTGATGTTGTTTCAGGTATCAAGGGACTGACCAAAGGATTCACCAAGGAGGACCGGGTGGTGATTATTGAACGAGCCGGGAACAGCTTAGACAGAGATCCGAGCTATTCAGTTGCAGCAGATCTTGATAGTATTTCTGAAGGTAGCATGCATACTAATATAGATTTTGTTGAATTATTCCACAGGTACGACAAGCCCTCGCTTCGATCAAAGGTAAAAGCTGTAAATGATAAGTTGTGGAAATTCTCTAGTGATCATATTAACTTCAATGTTGTTTCTGTTAGCAGCTTAAGAAGGGAAGAGTATACCAGGCATGGACTCCATCTCAACTTTCGAGGAAAGAAGACACTGGCAGATCTGGTTGCAGAGGAGTTGAATTGTAATGTACTAGATTGTAACAGGCCTATTCCTGTCATAGATGGTGGCTCGACTCGATTTTTAGGGGGAATCTAAGTGAAAGAATCCAACAGCTTATGCCTATATGCATATCTCAAGTCAATAATAGTAATACACTAAGGCCTATAGCTAGAAATAATAAATCATTTGCACTATTTCATCAAAACATAAGGGGGCTTGAAAATAAAATTGAAGAATTTAACTTAGCCATTCAGGATACAATTAATTTTAATAAACAGGAAATTCAAGTTATTTGTTTAACGGAACACCACTGTGCAGAAACAGATCTGGAACAATTAAAGATTGATAACTTTTCACTATGTTCAAAATTTTGTAGACATTCCATGAAATGTGGAGGTGTGAGTATATTTATCAAAAGAAACTTACATTTCAGTGATATAGACACAAGTTCTTTTTGTAAAGAACAGGATTTTGAATGTTGTTCAGCCAGATTGGATTTTGACAATGATACATTTGTAATACTAACCATTTACAGGGCACCATCAGGTAATTTCAATTATTTTGTAAATCAGTTAGAAAGGGTTCTTAATTCACTGTATAGTACTAATGTAAATATTATACTGTGTGGGGACTTTAATGTAGATTTCTCAATTGATGGTGAGAAGAAGATCAGACTGATATCTTTATTGGGTAGCTATAATCTAGATTTCATAGTAAACTTCCCAACGAGAATTCAGAACGACTCCCAAACAACAATAGATAATGTATTCATAGATATAGAAAAACATTTTAATTTTAAAGTATTTCCAATATTAAATGGATTATCAGACCATGATGCACAAATGTTAGTGCTGACCAACATTAAAGTAAATTCGAACAGTAAACATGCTCATAGTAATATGACTAGAGTAATGAATGACGATTCAATTTTAAATTTCAAACAAGATCTTGCGAATGAAAACTGGGAATCTATGTTATCCTATGACAAAGTAGATAGTAAATTAAGTGAATTCCTAAACATAGTGTCACGACATTTTGAGGCAAATTTTCCAAAAAAGAAAACTGCTAATTTACCTAATTCAGGGACTAACACATGGTTAACTGCTGGTATTAAAATACCGTGTGCAAACAAAAGAGAGCTCTACCTAAAATATAGAACCAGTAACAACCGAACTCATAAGGAATACTATAAAAAGTATTGCAACATGCTGAAGAAAGTAATCAAAGAAGCAAAAAGTAGGCATTTTTCACAAGTAATTAATAAATCAAATAATAAAGTTAAGACTGTATGGAATATAATAAAAAACGAAACAGGGAGAACAAAGGGAAACAATGATTGTACATCATTAATATACCAAGACATAAAACTAGATAATTTATCAGACATTACAAATGCTTTTAATAGTCACTTTATAAATATTGCAGAGAAATGTATTCCTATAAATAATATTAACATTAAGGCAGTAGACCTACTAACAAAATCTACAGCTTGGAACCATAGATTTCAATTGAACCTGACTTCTCACATAGAAATTGAAAATATAATCAAGTCTCTCAAAAGTAAAAGCTCGTCTGGATGGGATGAGATAAGTAATAAGTTATTAAAAAGCTGCTCATCGGAACTCAGTAAACCTCTTAGTCACATATGCAATTGTTCATTAGAAAATGGAATATTTCCAGAAAGACTGAAGCATGCTATTGTTAAGCCCCTCTTTAAAAAAGGTGACAAAAATCTACCATCAAATTATAGACCTATATCACTATTAACCTCATTTTCAAAAGTTTTTGAAAAAGTCATGTACAACCGCATAATACACTATCTTAATTTGAATGACATTCTTACTTCATCTCAGTTTGGATTTAGAAGTGGCATGTCCAATGAGAATGCTACATTTCAACTTACTACAGAAATACTGGAAGCGTAAGATAAAAAGAAATATGCTCTGGGAATTTTCTGCGACTTAGCTAAAGCGTTTGACTGTATAAATCATGAAATATTACTTCAAAAATTGGATCATTATGGGTTCGATAATTTAACACTTAAGTGGTTCAAATCATATCTTTCTGATAGAACTCAAAAGGTAATAATAAATGAAAATGAATCTAACTTAGGGGATGTCAAGAATGGGGTACCTCAGGGATCAATACTAGGACCTTTGCTCTTTTTAATTTTCATTAATGACTTGCCCTATAACTTGAGAGACGAATCAAAGGTATTGCTCTTCGCAGATGATACTAGTGTACTTGTAACAGGAACGTCACAAGAACATTTATCAAGAATAGCTACAAAGGCTTTTCACGAGTTAAACACATGGTTTCTAGCTAATAAAATGACACTTAATATTGATAAGACCCATTTTATACAATTTAGAACAAAAAACAGATGTATCTCAAATCTTGAAATTAATTATGGAACACAAATCATACAAGAAATTAGCAATGTAAAATTTTTAGGACTGCAAATTGACCAAAATCTTGACTGGAAGACACACATAGAAATGATAAGTCCAAAACTGAGTTCAGCGTGCTTTGCTTTAAGAATTTTGAATGATATATTAAAACAGGATGCATTACTTATGGTATATTTTGCATATTTTCACTCGGTAATGAGGTACGGGATCATATTCTGGGACAACTCTTCCCATAGGGAGAAAATATGTAGATTACAAAAGCAGGCAATAAGAATAATATGTGGAAAGAAAAAAAGGGAATCTTGTAAACCGCTATTTGAAAAATTAAAAGTCCTCACTCTTACAGGGGAATATATATACTCTGTTATGTGTTATGTAGTGAATAATATTGATAAATTTCAAACTAATTTTAGTGTACACGGACGTACTACCAGAAACATGAATGATCTACACAGACCAAATAACTCGTTAAAACTCTTTCAAAAGGGTGCTTATTATTCTGCAGTACAGATATATAACAAGCTTCCAAACAACATTAAATTATGTATTCAAAGAAAGAGCAAACCTTTCAAATCAGCTGTCAAGGAATTTATAATAACTCACACCTTCTACAATTTGGAGGAATATTTCCAGCTTGGATAAATTTGGCAGCTTACAGTTTCTGTAGGCCTATATTATTGTTATAACATGCATGTATTTTTTTGATCTGACGTGTTCTATATCCTTGAGCCCCGCTCAACACAGGATCTACAGGACGAGATATCTACATCTACATCTACATCTACATGCGTATTTTATGTAAATTTAAGCATAACGAGTGTTAATGTAATATTCCCAATATACTTCATCCCATTATCGTAAAGCATGAAAATGTTGCATTATGCATATTTAACCGCATCACAGTTTAAATCGCATTACATTGAAATGGCTGAATGGTGGTCTCCCATAGTTTGACTTCGGATGCAATAAAACATAATCCTCCTTCCTGTCGTGTTAAATTGAAAACACTAATTAGCTATAACTAATTATTTTATTGCCTCAATACACTTCAAGTTCGACATCGCGTCATAGCCTCATAGACATCTTACCCAAGTGTAAAATTCAGTGTGGATGCGGAATTCTCTCTCTCGAGTTATGCCATTCATACGCACACAGAAACGTCATGTTTATGAAAAATGTATTTTTAGATGCAGAGGGACCTCAAAAAATATATTTACCGCCATAACTTGATATCGGATTTTAAGGACTAATACAGAACTACTTCTACATAACAAACATAAACTTACTAAATCGAATACCATCTTAATTAGACTCAAAGATGTTCATCTCCAAAACACAAGACAATTTAGTAACGAATCCACTACGTTAGTTAGTTAGTATATTTCGTACACAGTACAGTGGTTTTCATTATCCTATACCTATAAGTTTACATCTACTTATATACTACATTTCTTAATGTTTAACACATATACATTTACAAATTAATAATTTTGTTGGGGAAAGCTATAGGTTCCACTAGCATTTTTCTACGTGTCTAGTATGAGTGTATATTCAAATATTCCGCTCAATGTATTTCTCAATCTCAGCGCATTGATATTAGTTTGAGTCCGCCTATTTCTGTGATTCCCCTCTCATCGGCAGGTGCAGCTTTAGCGGCATCATGACATCACGGCGTCATGTTAGAACACAGTTAGATTCCTGCATCCACGCATGAAAGACGTGCTGGATCGCTCTCTCTGGATTCGCGCCTATTTCAGACAATAGAAGCAGAGGTTTTCTATTAATTAGCGAATAAATACATAATACTTCCATTTACAAGTATTATCGTGTGCTAATAATTAATCTACACTAAATACAGTAGATTGAGTGTTATCGGCTTCTTAGATCAGTCTAAAAGTTCGTGTATCAGTGCGGCAACGTTGTGCAACCAAGCGTTCACAATAGGTCGGCTATAAAGTTCATTACAGTCAAGCTTTCAGTGTTAAATCATATTAGAAGTAATACAGCGATCCTTACGATCAGTTTCCTGTATAATTTACATTGCTGGCATAATTAAATTATCGCCACGTGTTTCGAGTTCGCGCCAAATCACATTCCATTGTGCAAGTGCAAGTGCACCTATCTCAGATTCATTATACATCTTATTTCAGTGTTTAATCGTTTTATAAGTGCATTCTTTACCTATATGTTGTGAGAATAAATGTCCATAGTTTATTACATGAAAAGGTTTGTTTCCAATATTACATTCCGTTGATCCCTGTTCCAGCTACCTACAGTTCATTATCTCCATGTGTAATCTTAATTGGTGTAAATCACCTGGTCCTCCGAAAACCTATTAATTCTACCTGAGTTCCCTACATTTTTCTCCTCACGGACGGATTCTCTTACAAATTTATATACAAAAATTCAATATATGTAGAATAATATGAATATTACAATATTTTAAACATTCTACATTTTACTTATGTTTCATTATAACTATATTATACATTTTAATTTTATTTATAACTCTATTTTTACAGCATATGGAAATTGAATTATATAAATTGAATGATAAATTTAAGAATACAGGATATGCACACTTACAAAGAATACAACGTGTGGCCTGAAAGGAATAAACATGTTACCTGTAAGTGTGTCCTGTTCTGTTAGGAATTTCAAACAAAAAGCATTATAATATTTCATGTTTACTTTATTCAATAGGATAGATATGCAATAAATTTCTTTAAAGTCCTTAAAATTTATCTGTACATTTTAAAATTGATTAGTATAATTCAAGTTTCTTTTTCTTTTGGTATGTAGTTATGTTTGATACTACTAAATTCTTAGACTTGAGATAATTATAGTATGTATTTTTTTTTTGAACCAAGGTATGTAAGTATGTATGTCACCCTTCACATGAACTTTGCTCGTTGGGCTTGTTTATATATTTATATTATATTGAATTTTAAAATATGTAAAAATATCGTATCCCATTAATGTACTATTCGTTCAAAAAATTGACTAAAATGAATAATATAGACACAAATCAGTATCTGAACATGAAAATATGTTATTTTTTCTGGCCACACAGGGGGTAGAGAACTTCTGTCCTGAAATGAGAATAGGCCTACTGGTTTAATGTGGTTTCATATTTACACAGATGTGATTTTACATGTGGTAAAGTATAAAGCACATGCCATACAATGTAATAGACTATAGAATTTTCTGCAATATGCACTTGGTTTCTCGTTACACACAGTTGGTAACTTCTCTGCTTTTTCACGCTTCCAGATGTTATGATTTCTGTTGCCATATCGAACATCTAGCATATTTGGTTGAGCTCTGCTGAGTTTCGTGGTTATCAGTGGCCTAGGATATCACCTCTCCGTTAGAAAATGCAAATTTGTCACCTACATTCCAGAAAGAGAATCGTAGATTTCTCCTGAACATTTGCTATCTTGAATACTGCCCAGGCTTTGGCAATGCTCAACTCAATATTTCATGTAAAGAAGGACTAGTACCATGGGGGCTCTGTAGGCCTACTTAGATACCAATCGATCATTCTTATCAACGCCTGCCAAGTTCCAGCTGTGGAAGAAGAACTCATTTCTTATTGAAGCAGCTCGCATTTTCCACAGGCTCTACATGATCATAATTGGATGCCACAGCAACTACACTGTGCGCCACCCCCTTCTTAAGACGTACAGCACTCTACGTCCATAGATAGTTAGGATTATTCATATATTCAAAATGTATTAACTACGACTGAGCTAATAATAGAAATGTGTTTTTTTAGCATAATAACGGAGGAGAGAAAGGATTTTTATCGGTGTTCACCATAAATCAAATGTATTCAATATTTGCATTAGATGTTTTGTATAAATAGTATATCACGCATGTAAATAGAATATATAACACGCATTTAGGAAAATGCGTTGAGCAAAATAAAAATTCTCAGTATATTTGAACACTAAAAGAAATGTATAGAATACATTGTATTTCTTTAAACTAGTTTGAAACATATATGAAATTGGGCTAAAAAAAATATGCCTAATGTGCAGATATTTTATTAAAACGGAAATTCCCAAGTACTTCCGCAAGGCGAGATGTGATAAGCACTAGCGTTGAAACTTGAAACCTCTAACCCGAACTGGATTTACTTGAATTTTAATCCACCCAGTAAAAATATTCTCAAAGACCCGAGCAGCGAACAGAATTTCCAAGCCTGGACATAATTGCCAAACCCCCGAAAAGGGCATCAATATTACCGAAAGGAAGTTTTCAACTAGTCTACACGTCTTGTTTCCAAATTTACTGTTTCTTCAATATTACTAACTTCTTGTGCTTTTAGGAAGGAAGTTACTCCTCTGGGTCGCGAGCGACCCCTGGTGATCCCGTAAGGGGATATTCTCAGCGGATTTGTTACCGGGGTGCGCCAGTCCCCTACCTACTTAAACCTAAGGACACACACACACACCCAGTCCTGAACCCGGGAAAGGAATTTTTCACTACTGAAAAATCCCCGACCCGGCCGGGAATCGAACCCGGGCCGCCGGAGTGGAAGGCAGGACCGCTACCGACTCACCCACGGCGGCGGTCTTGTGCTTTACCCATGTAATAATATAAATTGTCACAGAATCCAGAACCTCATCGGTTTTCCCTTGATCAAATTATTTTTGTCCATGGTGACAATACTACTGTACAATCGTCTCATCCACAGCTAAGTTTTCTTCATGCATGGCAAAGGTTTTCAGCATCTGCGCATTACCTGGATATGTCAGTTGGAAAATTTAATTCTGTACCTGCAAGTTGCCACGGTAGATCAATTGGTGAGAGCAGCCGAAGATCCTGGTTCAAATCCCGGTGATGGTATTGAATTTTTCAGTCTGACTTCACCTTTCCACATATGTATTTACAGTATCAATGAATACTTTACGTAAATAATGACTGATACGTTTATAATGGCAATGTCATATAACATATTGTAAATTATCTGTTCTAGTCTCATCGGAGGACATCATCTCTCAATCCGTGATAAAACTGATACAGTCTACAAGAAATTAGTTAATTGAGCACTTTGTACAGTCTGAGATTCCCATCAGACAAAGTGTTTGAGAACGAGTTTTCTCTATTTTATATTTCCTTCATTGAGTTAATCTGATGAAGTTTCTTTCTCAAGTCTATTATATGCTGAGTCCACAAGAATTCCTCTTCGATATCATTCTCGGTCTCATGAAAGTTTCCTTCTCTTTTAAAACGAGACGACAGAAAGCACAAGTCTTTTCCATCCCAAACAACTCATCTATGACAAGACCTGGTTCATAGGTTATATATTTCACTCTGGCCACATCCTCTTCATTCATTCTTTCCCATCTCAGTGTGAGTAAGACTGGTCTTTGTTACGCTGACATGTATGCAATAATAATTAGCATTCGTAACAGGCTGACTTGATATGCAGATTAGCTTTGTATATTCAATGAGATGTTGTGTGCTCTATTCTACCCTTGCAAATACACATTACAAAGAGCTGCTATGCAAATTCTCCACTTCTTAAGGAAGGAAAGAGTAATTCCTGAACATTTAAAACCAATTTCAAGCTAAACTGTATTATTATGCTGTATAATATATAAAGAGGAAAGTTGTTTTCTCGCTTCTTTGAAACAACTTTGCACGCATCACAGAGGCTCGTGTTCTCAGTTAGCGAGGCACAGGAAATATACAGGGTCGTGCTATCTGACAGGAATTCTTTACACTACAGCATTGCTAACATAAGAAAAGGAACGCAACTCTGTATATAAACCAGTAGCGATTGGAAAACAGGTATTTAGTAAATGAACTTACACGGAACATTATTGCTTTCTTTGCTCGGTTGAATCCAAATTCTAATGCAGATAAACAACATTTTAGTAGTAGACTTAAAAATTTAACAAATCTCCAAACTAAATTGCCGTCCTTATTTAACTAGTGATGAAACTGGTTAAGCGCAGTTGAGGTTGACGCGGTACAGATTGACCCAGCCTGTATAAAGTCATATAAAGTAGATTATGCTCATATAAATGACAATTGATTAAATGATAATATTTCAGTAGCTTGTTTGGTATCAAAATATGCATAATCTGAAGAAAAGTTTATTGCAATTATTAACAAATGTCTTAAAATTTATAATAATTAACAAATTGAATATTTATATATTTAAAACAATTTCCACTGGTCATAGAAAACGGTAAGCTTGGCCAGGTAGCCGGGATTTCCAGCCCCGTTGATAGTAACGCACACAATAGTTTTCAGGTATCTCCCTCAAACAAAGCATAACAGAACACGCTGTAGCCCCTATTGTAAGTGTTCAAAGGAATAAGAAAGGACAATGGGTCTGTCAATACCTCGAGTGCTGTATGAATAGAAGTCAGCGTATTAATATTATTTAGTACGGAGGAAACTGATGGTATCTTATAACCTTTCTTGGAGTTTAAACAATGCAGTTCATTGAGTTCCTAGTAATGTTGAAAGTGAAAGTTTTAGGGTGGCTTAGTGATGCACCTGTATCCTATTGGCTATAGATAAGATTCGTCACTTCCAATTAGATGTAGAGTAATTGTCACGTGGGATAAACGTATGGGGGTAAGGGGCCGTCCTTAGATGGATTTTTGGGAGTTAGTTTAATTTATTCGAGAGCGAGTAAGAAGACTTGAATAGCATCGATCGGGGAGAAGACAGGAGTCTTCCGGGATTAGTAGCTCCCTCATTACCACGGAGTGTCGTGGATCATAATTATTCGACTTAGAATAATTTTCAGTATTCAATTTCAATACTTTAACATTTTGGTGAATATAATTATCCGACTTAGAAGAATTTTCAGTCAACAATCTCTGGACTTAAACATTTTCACGGCTCTAATTTTTGAACATGGAAGAATTTTCAGCACCATAATATTTTAACTTCAAATATAGTACAAGCTTATA
Source organism: Ectobius pallidus (assembly GCA_964059195.1). Classification (NCBI taxonomy): domain Eukaryota; kingdom Metazoa; phylum Arthropoda; class Insecta; order Blattodea; family Ectobiidae; genus Ectobius; species Ectobius pallidus. The sequence goes on from CAXKWD010000006.1 coordinate 16,102,359, forward strand.
AATCGGACATTAGTAAATAACTAATCCATCAGTTTGCTACGTAACTAAACACCAAGAACATTTTATTATTAATATTTGTAATCATTGTAACGAGTGTAATAATTGTATTAAGAATATTTCAGCAATAACTAAAATAAAAGTTTGTTGTTCATCTGTACGCAACGTTATTTATATGAAGGAAGGATCACCAGTCTGCTCGTCTACCATTCCCGCCTTGAGAAGAGAGGATTCTGCTCGAAGCCGACTTGAAGCAACCGGAGGGTCTAAAATAGCATATTTATTGAAATAGCTAAGACTATTTCTGGCGCCCAACATTTAAATACAAACAGTAATACAAACTATACACCCAAAAGAAAAGCCCTACATTTAAAACCGACCCGCCGCAAGGTCCGCGATTGTAGATAGATTTAAAGACAAATTGCCGATAGTTATTAGCCTATTACATTCATCTTCAAACTTCAACACAAAAGAAAAGGGAAAACCGAGCAATTGCTGACAGGATTAAGGCCCTTTTGCTACCATACCGCAGAGCTGATTCCAAGAGAAACTGTGACGCGCACGCTGATTTTACTGTTTTTAATAATAATATTAATAATAATAATAATATTTGTTGAACGTATGGAGAAAGGGGACATCATAAACAGCAACTCAGGCACAAAAACAGGAAAGCAAGTAGAATGCTTTTATTGTGCATACGGGACGGGATTGTAAGAATACCTCGTCGGGAACCCGTCGCCGAGGCATTAATGTTGGGGACATCAAACTAAAGCATATTAGTGAATAATGCGAGACACAGTATCCAAAGTCACGTACTTAAACGATTAAACTGAAGTAAGCTGACTTAGGGCAATGTCGACTTATCCAATGGAACAGATATTGCCCTGTAGTCCATGCTTCCTTTAAATGTCAACACGTGGTACTTGATGGTACACGGACATAACACTGCTATGACGTAAGTATTTAACTTACGAGGTTAGTTAGTTAGTTTATTTTCTTACACAGTACAGTGTTATTCATTATCCTACTTATAAGTTTACATATATACTTATAAACTACATTTCTTAAAGTTTAACACACAAATTTACAAATTAATAATTTACAAACAAATATTCAATACAGGTACAATATTTAAACATGCTACATTTTACTACATTATACATTTTAATATTATTTCTAGCTCTATTTTTACAGTATATGGAAGATGAATTTTACAAATTGAATGATAAATTTAAGAATACAGTATATACACACTTACAAAGAATAGAGATCACTTATATTATAAAAACAGTTTGATAAAAGAAAGGATTTGAGCATTCTCTTAAATGAAATTTCTGTTTTTTTTTGATGCGATATGAGAGGGGAGTGAATTAAATACCTTAGAGCATAAGTAGTATGGAGAAGATTCGAATAGATGGGTAGAGTGTTTCGTCAGTGCTATGCTGTTTTTATGTCGGGTGTTGTAAGAGTGGTAGTCAGAATTAACTATGAAAAGGAGTCTATGAGAATATGAGAAAATAATGATACATGATAGTGGGAGGATCTTGTGGGTTTTAAATAAAGGTTTGCAGGAATCGAGAGGCTTGGCATTATAAATGGTACGTATTATGCGTTTTTGCAGGACAAAGATTCTATTTATGTGGAATTGATCCGCTGATCCCCAAGCAATAATGTTATATTTTATTTTAGAATAAATATAGCTTTAATAGCATTGCAGAAGAGTTTTCTTATTGCAATAAGATGATAGTTTGTAGAAAATCTTCTCGGGTTTGCAGCCAGGTGAGAAGTTTGTTGTGGTCCAACGTTTCCGAGGCTGACGCTGCCTCCATCCGTGCTGCTCCCTGATTGGTCGACTCCGCCCAACTCGGATTGATATATATTTCCCCTACATGTCAAAACTCGACACTTCAGATTCCCTGAGGATGGAGGCAGCGTCAGCCTCGGAAACGTTGGACCACAACAAACTTCTCACCTGGCTGCAAACCCGAGAAGATTTTCTTCATAAGATTCGCCAGGAAAGCCTCAAATCTTACAAGATGATAGTTTAACGAATAAAAAGGGTGATGTGGGATTAACGAAACAAATTAAAATTCAAAATTCATTGATTGATCAGTATAAAATATCCGTCCCGATTAACTGAATGGGAGGAGTCCGGATTAACGAGACTCTACTTGGTATGGCACAACGTATGGCACATTGACATGCATACAATATAACTTGTCTATACGCAGACATAACCGGGTGGGAATAAAGGGCTTAGAAAGAATAGGCAAGCAGCACAATGCAATGGAGTGATGTTGTACTGCCATTCTCTTCACAAGTTTGCAGTCAGACCGCTGAGGTTAAATTACACAAGTAATGTTATACAGCGAGGTCTGTAACTATTACATTGCTTAGTGGAAGAGTGTAACAAGAAACAGAGGCAGGTATACAAGGGCAGGTTTATTTCATTGTTTTTAATTAGACCTAATACTCCTTTAGAATATTGGCTTTTAACAAGGAGTCAAGTTCAAATGTAGAGAGGAGGTCTGTTAAAACTTGATGTCTTATGTAGTCGCCCATCAAGAATAACTAATCAGCGGTAACTACATACTCACCTGTACCATGGGACACTATTGAGGGAAATTCTAGTGGAGCTAAGCCAGTTTTCAATATTAGAAAACGCTATACGCCATGACAGAGAACCTTGTAGGCCTTACTTTGATGTACTCACACTTCCAAGTATTTTCATTTTACAGAACTTAGTACTTATCAAGGAAAATCTGCAAATAATACCAGATACTTTATTCGACTAAGGAAAACAGAGCAAAGGCATATCTGTATCTGGTTTCCTAAATATCCTATTTTGGGGCGAAGGGCCTCCAACTGGAGGTTTCTGTTATCTATGTGAATTTTGTTACGCTTATTTTCCGAGAGAGGGCAGAGGGACTGGTGGTAAGCCCATCACCTCTCCCCTCCAGAAACGAATGTATTACTTGGACGTGAAAGGGTGGAGGAATTTTGTCCAGAGGCTCTAATTTAGGCTTGAAGTTCTTTTACGTGCCGTAAATCTATGACACGGGCTTAAAGTCCCTCTCGCAGGATTCCGTGCCCTGAAAAATCCATCGACAGCGGTCGGGTTTGATACCGCGCCTACCGATTTAGAGGCGGGCACACTACCTCTAGACCACCACGGCCGACATCAAAGTCATATACCGGGGTCAAACTTTTTAATGAACTTCTTTTACAGCTACATATACCTCGTTAAACAATTTCAGAATCTTTTTATTGAATGGTTAAAAAAGAATTCGAGAATTCAATTCAAGAAATGTTAGCACGTAACATAGATGACCTAGAATTTTAGACAAGCCTCAAATGTTTTACTTAGTTGATGTACAAACCTACTGTGATTTTATTTATTTTTATCAAGTGCCAGAATGGTACTTTCTGAGATTGTGTTGTGGACGGGAAAATGTTGTCCGTGTGTCTGTGCGCGATAACTCAAATACGCTTTATCGGATTTCATGAGATTTGCTATACGCATAAATAACGTCCATGGGAAGAAACCTATTGAATTTGGACCAAATCGGTTGAATGGAATAACGACTAATCAACGGTCACATACATTTTAAATGGCAAACCATCACTATACTACAAGGCCGCGTTGTTAATCACTGAGGGCCTCGATTACAATGCAGTCAGATGTTTGTAACTTTATTACGAGTATATCACGCCTTTCTTTAGATGTTAAATTTGTTGTAATTTCATTCTGTTGTTATCCCACTTATTCCGTCACATGTGCCTATCAAACTTTCTCAAGAAACCGTGGTCTAAAACTCAATAGTTTCTGAAATATGGTCTATTAAATTAACTCTATGTGGCACATTCTTATATCAGTTTACCTGATTTTATTTCATCTTGATTTGTGTTAATCAAGTTTAAGTTAAATGTTAAGAACTTTCATAATAAGCAAACGGATTTATACAATAGGTTTACAATGTAATGAGTAAGCTCTGTTCTCATGGCAATGGAACAGTCAGTAATTTCACTTTATCACACCGGACTTGAATTCTCCTACTTATCCAAAAGACTTTGATAACAGACCGTACATTAATGAAACGTGTGACAATACTTTGATATCTGAAAAACAATTGCATGGTGAAAGTAACTGTAATAGCTATTTATGTATCAAGTACGCAAAATAATGCTTTAGCGGACGAATCTAGTATAGCGGCCGAGGCGAAAGCCGAGGATGAAATACTGGATGAGTCCGATAAAGTTTTGGCGTACGTGGTGCATACAATATTTTTTACTAGAAGCTCTCTAAATTATATGAAATGAAACAAAAATACCGTGTAATTAATTATAATGGAAGATAGTCAGCCATTTGTTAAAGTCTTATTCTCACGGCTTTCTGAATCATAAAACAACAATGACCGTACGTACCAAATGTGGTATAGATGCTTAATATATGAGTCCCTTGTTTGTAAACAGTATTGCATACCAAGTAGTATTTATGAAAAGCTTGTGAACATATAAATGATAATCTACAGTAAATTTCAATCCAAGCCAGAAACATTGAATTGAAGCTGGTGCCAGCAACATCACGGCAGCAATAGATTATGAGAAGGAATATATTGCAATTAAATGTTGGTGCATCTTCCATGGTAAGCAATGTGAAGGAAGATGTGAAAAGTGTTTGGCTTATATTTGTTGTTATGTGATGCTGATGTAATAGGCTACCCTGTTTTGAAAAAAAAATAGCCCTGGTAAAGTTTCTGATTATCATAAAGATACATGCAGGCTTAAATTTGTTAAATTTGGCGTGACTGGTAAATTCCATCTGGATTTTGTTGCCATGACGACTTTAAAGTACAAGGCCGATAAAACAGCATTTTGAATGCAGTTTGATGGCACTTTTATGCAATTTTAGCGGCCTTGGTTGCTAAAATGCATACTGAAGATACAGTATTTCGAAGATCCTAAATTATTTTGTTCACATGATATTAATAAACACACAGAAAAATAATCACTCAGAAATATCTATATTTGTGGAAGTTATCAGGGAAACGGCTGTTCAGTGCATGAAACGTGGCAGCCATTTTGAAACGATAATTACCCGTAACTCTAACAGCTTGATTAATTTGAAAATAGTATGCAATTGTAGAAATAGTCAATAAAGAGTATGTCAGATTGCAAGACTGTAGAGCAATTCCTTGCTGAGAAAAAAAAAATGAAATTCACATATTTCTCACCAATGAATTTCATCGAAAGCTGTAGGCCTATGTCACCCCTTAACATTGAACTCCACACCATTCCCACAATGCACCACATGGCTCATTATTTATCTTCCTCAGTAGAAGTTTATCGCAGATGTTGCATGCTTTATGTGAAGTGGATTGATAACTATTAGTAGTGTATCTCAGAGCGAGATAGCATCTCTATCACATGTCTTGTTCACTGGGGCAGGAACGCCTGATAACACGCCATTGCTGTCACATATTCTTAGCTTCATGTCACATTTACCAAGACGTGTTTGTTAACGTTGTAGCATTTTCATTCCTCAGTTTTTACTTAAAAGTAATTATTCGCTTTATCACAAGCATTCACTAGGGACCTGATTCTGCATATTTGCATGTTTTTGCCTCAATCAGAAACACATACAGAGCGTTAATTCATTTCTTCTTGTTTGAGATCGCGGTGTGAGATCTTATTGGACACATTTGAACAAGTTTATACTTTCTGTTACTCTTTTATAAAATCTTAATAGAAAAAGGAATATATTTGTGATTTTTTTTTTTAATTTTGCTGGCATTGATTCTCCCGGCTCTTGACACCACCGACTCGGGCATCTCTGAAATTATCCTGCATCTTTTTCACTTAAACTCCATTGTTATAGAACGCAATTTTTGTTTTTACTTTATCATTGTTATTTTTTTAATGGATCACACACAACTCAACAAATGTCCGTTCATTTCATAAGAAAATTTAGATAAATTAATACATTCTTTTAATTTGTAATAATAAGAATTCAATGCAATTAAATATACATCCTTCGAAATGCAAAGGAAGATTATTGCCATGGATTGTAAGGCTATGTTCTGTTTGTGTATATTTTATATATGAATCCGTATCCTAAAGTGTTTTGCAGATGACAAGCAGTTTTATCCTTCTCCTGCTTAGATACGCGGTCCAATCAGAGATGGCGAGACGGAGGGAAGACTCTTACTGCTGGCGGCGCTCCGCTAGCTCGTACACGTGATTGGCGGTGAAGGAAATGGCTTCTCATTTGAAAAGTACACTAGTTATTACATAATAGTGTCCTACAAACAATAAACTTCATGGAATTTTATGTTGAATTTTCGTGACGTAAGGTGGTAATAATAATAATAATAATAATAATAAAAAATATTACATAATTTTATCGTAAAACTTACTGTCATATTGTGGAGAGCACTGCTTCCAAATTAATTTCATATTTCTACGTAATAGAATATAACACGATATATGCTAACGTTTAATGTATAAATTTAGAACAATACCTTAAATTTGTATCAGGACAGAGAAAAAGATCAAATGAGAAACATTAATAGTTCGTCACAAATGCGCTCATTTTCAACAAGTAATTCTCATAGATATATTTGCATTCATGAACCACATATTATTATCTCTGTTGGACATTATAGGAGAAAAATTCCTCCGACACTGGGACTTAAACCCAGGACCTTTGGCTATTCTCGCCAATGCTCTACCAACTGAGCTAAGCCGGAGTTCAATTCACGTCAGTCATAGGAGAGAGGTTCCATCTGGCGCTGTGAAGTCGGTTCAAGTCCCAGTGTCGGAGGAGTTTTTCTCCTATAATATTCTCAAGTAATTCTCATATATGCGCGGGGATCTTTCAAAGTAGTATCCGAAAGAATCCAACACACGATGCCAACGATAAGGAAGGCGCCGACTATCCTGAAGGGGCATTGCGTGTGAGATGGTGTAAAGGCATGATTTTCTGTGAGGAATATCATGACCGTCTTTCCAATACGTCGCTTTAGCTTATAAACAGAACATGATTCCCCCAAAAAGTAAACATGGAAATCACATATGTCATCACATTATTTCGGAATACTGCTGTTCTTCTTTCAACTGACATCTTCATTGAACCCACTGCTGTCAATATGGAGTACTCTATGCATCTCCACTTAATTATTTTATGTTATTTCTAATTCACAATTTAATTATACGTGTGTTAGGAATGTTACAATGATGGAGGCGAATGCGCAGCTTCTCTTGCTGGAAATGTTCACCTCCATGAATGAATAAATAATCCTCTAGTGAGAATAAAATCGGTTTTATTTCTTATTTTAACTGGAATATGCAAAATTCCAGCCTTATCCTGTTAAAATAAAATCAGGTAAACTGATATAACAAAGAGCCAAAATGCTTTTGATTAATCAGTTACAATATCAACTATGATATGCAAGAAATAAGTTTTTTTATTTGATTTCCAAGTTAAGCTCCAGATTAATTAATTAAGCAGGGCTTGCGGATGAACAAAGGTCTAGTTTAAAAAAAATTAGATTAAAATGTCCAGAATCAGCAGAACTACCAGTATAGTCTACAGATCTTAGATATAACGACAATCGCACACTCATATAAAAATATAACAAAAAATGTCAAATTGGTCGGCTTCAAGATTTGAACCAAGGACCCCTAGAATGTGAGTCCAAGACTTTACATCTCGGGCACCTCACTCAGTTTAACGGTCCAATTTGACAAGCATATGTAAAGGAATAGTGTTATTTGTCATCGCTAACTGTACTGCAACTTCCAAAGCTGTATATGGAAATTCTAAAACATTTGCATTTGATAAAATCTTCTAAAACATTACCATAAAACAGGCACTAAATTGGGTATTACTCCGGTACGGGTCAACCGATTTGGTTCAATATCAATATGCTTCTTCCCATGGATGTTATAAATGCGTATACCAAGTTTCATGAAAATCCGATGAAGCGAATTGGAGTTACCGCGCGTACCGACGAACGGACGGACGGACATTTTCCCGTCCCCACACACAATCTCATGAAGTACGATACTGACACTTAATAACTTAAATTTCTTTACCACAGCAGAATCTATTTGTTTCAATATTTTAAAGTGGTCCGCTGGACGGGATAAAATCAATAAAACTATTATTCCACGCCTGGTCTTCGCAGTGTCTTTAAATCAAGATTTCAAATATTCCTTTGTTTCCCTACGACAGGTAGCCTGTTAATAGCAGCTATGAATCAGGTTGATTAGCTCTAACTTTAATAGACATTGTGACATACGTCATGTTATGACGTGTTTAGTCACTTTAGTTCACTCTTACTCTCTCCGCTTGCTGTCCTTTCTGCGCATGCTCGGTGCGTGGTTTTTGTCTGTGTTGCGTCGGCCATTCCGGCTGACGAGTTAGTCTCTCTTAGCCTTCAGAACAGAATTGTGCCTAGTAGTGTTTGTGGAGAATCTTCTACGATGTCTGGCCTCGCTATCCGGATTTGCCTTCCAGGTATGTGCACGGGACGGGTTAGTAATTTATAATGTAATTCACCATTCTATATTCGTGCACTTAATTGTGGAATCTCCACTAAGTTATGGTATTGCCAAGCCATTTAAGTTCATTACCATTGCCGTTTATCTTATGTCTATTATGCCACGATGAAAGTCACATTTGCTAAAGTTAGTGAAGAAATCTCGCCAAGTGGTATAGGGTTTAAGTCATGAGAATAATTACGTTTGTCCTAATTCAGTTGCCTGTAATAAGAGACGTTGTCATATCTCGTGATGTTGCGGCGTCATGTCTGCAGCCATTGTACCTACCCCTCTAAGCAAGTATTGCTTGAACTACTCTAGTCCTTTCTGAGTGAATTTTGTATAGCGAGATTATATTGTGTCGAGATATTAATGACACGAGTATCTAAAACTATCCCTTAATTAATAGATGTATAGTCTATGAACACTTGCAAAATGGGCCATTTATCTTGAAGGTCATGCCCCTGTTCTAGAACTTGCTAGTAATACTAAATTATATATATATATAATCGCTATGAACGGATAGGCAGTTCATATTATTATTCCTGCTAATTTAATATTTTTCAGTACTGTAAGCTGTATTTGACAAATTATTCAAAGAAGTAATTGTAAAAATTGTGAGGCTTCAGTTGTATATTATTGGCCAGATTCTTATGAATTATCTTAGCCAAGTTCCCTTTGAAAATAATTTATTCAGCCTGTCAGAGCTGTAGTAACTTACCCAGTTAGATTATTATTCATGCTATTTTAATATTTTCCAGTACAGTAAGCTGTATTTGACAAATTATTCAAAGAAGTAATTGTAAAAATTGTGAGGCTTCAGTTGTATATTATTGGCCAGATTCTTATGAATTATCTTAGCCAAGCCCCCTTGGAAAATAATTTATTCAGCCTGTCAGAGCTGTAGTAACTTACCCAGTTAGATTATTATTAATGCTATTTTAATATTTTCCAGTGCATTAAGCTGTATTTGACAAATTATTCAAAGAAGTAATTGTAAAAATTATGAGGCTTCAGTTGTATATTATTGGCCAGATTCTTATGAATTATCTTAGCCAAGTTCCCTTTGAAAATAATTTATTCAGCCTGTCAGGGGTGTAGTAACTGTTAACCAGTTAGATTATTATTCATGCTAACTTAACATTTTTCCAGTACTGTAAGTTGTATTTGACAAATTATTCAAAGAAGTAATTGTAAAAATTGTGAGGCTTCAGTTGTATATTATTGGCCAGATTCTTATGAATTATCTTAGCCAAGCCCCTTTGAAAATAATTTATTCAGCCTGTCAGAGCTGTAGTAACTTACCCAGTTAGATTATTATTCATGCTAACTTAACATTTTTCAGTACTATAAGCTGTATTTGAAAAATTATTCAAAGAAGTAATTGTAAAATTTGTGAGACTTCATTTGCATATTACTGGGCTGATGCTTAAGAATTATCTTAGCCAAGTTTCCTTTGAAAATAATTTACTCATGCATTTACTGCTGTAATAACTGTTACCCAGTTAGATTATTATTCATGCTAATTTAATATTTTCCAGTACTGTAAGTTGTATTTGACAAATTATTCAAAGAAGTAATTGTAAAAATTGTGAGGCTTCAGTTGTATATTATTGGCCAGATTCTTATGAATTATCTTAGCCAAGTTCCCTTTGAAAATAATTTATTCAGCCTGTCAGGGGTGTAGTAACTGTTAACCAGTTAGATTATTATTCATGCTAACTTAACATTTTTCAGTACTGTAAGTTGTATTTGAAAAATTATTCAAAGAAGTAATTGTAAAGTTTGTGTGACTTCATTTACATATTACTGGCCTGATGTTTAGGAATTATCTTAGCCAAGTTCCCTTTGAAAATAATTTACTCATGCATTTAGTGCTGTAGTAACTGTTACCCAGTTAGATTATTATTCATGCTAATTTAATATTTTCCACTACTGTAAGCTGTATCAGAAAAATTATTCAAAGGAGTAATTGTGACATTTGTGTGACTTCATTTGTATATTATTGCCCAGATTCTTAGGAATTATCTTAGCCAAGTTCCCTCTGAAAATAAAATTAGTTATGCTCTCAGTGCTGTAGTAACTGTTAGCCAGTTAAACTATTATTCATCCACTTAAAGTTATTCCAGTACTGGAAACTGTACTTAACAAATTAGTCTTGAGATGTTAGGAAAATTTAGTCTAGCACATATTGCGTGTAAAATTGATTGCTTCTTAACCCCTTATTCAGGATAGCTTTATATTTATTCTCTGAATTATCTTATATCTATTTGAGTGTTACCCTCCTTTATTTATAGTTACTCTCTAGCCATCTTAGTTAGGATCGAAGGTTATATTCCCTTATGGCATTTATTCATGTGATCTGTACCTTTGGAAATGTGTGCTATATTTTGGGAGTAGCAATCAGTATCATTAACTCTCCCAGATCCTGGATTGCTCTTTAGTGAAGTTGCCCTTAGCTATTCGTTGGGTTAGATCTTATGTAACTGCTCTTAGAGTTATTTGTCAGGATTATTCCAGTAGTTGGGTTATGATATGTTAATCGTCAGGTATTTGTGTAGGATTTATGATATTGGGTACTTGCCTTTGATCCAATTGGACGCTGTGATATTTAATGGTTGTATATTTATTTGTTAATTCTGGTTGAAAATATAGACATATAGAATGTTATTCCAGTATACTCTCTCTCTGCAAGATTGTTTCCCAGCACGCTAGGATTTCCTGCTTCCTGTTTCTTTCGGATTCTTATATTTATTATTCTAGTGAGCCGACACTTATCTTCCAAGCCCTAAGGGCTGTCTCAGGTCGTAATCCTTAAAAAACCAACCCAGCCCCGAAAGCCGGCTCAACATAATGCCAATGCGTATGAGAAATGTAGCAATTTCCAATTAGAGGAAGCAATGAGATTGCATAAAACACAAGAGAACGCTACACTAAAACCCACCCTATGTGCAAGTAGTTTAATTACAAGTATGATTTGATCAGTATTATTGTCCAAGAAATGTGTAACCGGAACTGGGGATTATCAAGATAAGTGGTAATTGGGATGAGGTCCTAGTCTTAATGAGATTTCCTATTGTCTTTCTGATCAAGTGTCCCAGATTGTGTTCCATTCCTTTAACAAGAACAGCCTCCCTGGTTATTATTACAGTTGCCCAATATGGGTTTCTCTCACTTATTGTTATTCATATGTCTTACATTTTAGATATAAAGAAAGTTATCATGTTAATTGAGAGGAATTGAAATGAATTAGAATGTCAGCTTCACACACTCTAGATCCTAAAACAAGTTATCATTTAAATAGGCAATTTGATCAAGAACAAGATGATTATAGGCAGTGTCTTTTAACATAAAGAGGCAACACATTGCACTTGATAAACTGAAATAACAATAGAATGCCCACATCTTACAGTAAGTGTATTAGTGGTTAATATTAAGTATGTTTCTTAGGATTAAGTGTACAATTTCTCTAATCTCCCAACCAGAGAACATTTTAAAAAGGAATCCTGATGTAATACACTAACCTAATCTACAATAAGCATAAGCAATCCCGATATAGAATAAAATCAGGTAAACTGATATAACAAATGCCAGTATGTTTTTGTTGAATCAATTATAATTGCAATTATAATATGCAGAAAATAAGTTTTTCTAATCAGATTAAAATCGACCAGCGTCAGCAGAACTAAAGATTTGCGATACCTTGACAATCGCGCACTCACATAAAATAATAATAAAAAAAAACCATGTCAAATCGACTGGCTCCGGAATTCGATCTGAGGACCTCCAGAATACCAGTCCAAGACGTTACCATTTGGCCAACTCAGTCAATTTGACGGTGTTGTTTGATAAGCATATGTGAAGGAATAGTGTTAACTGTCAAATTATACCAGTAGACAAAAATTTAAAAAAACATCATCATCATCATCATCATCCTATCATGTATTAGGCCTAGGGGCCCGTTACGGTCTCAATCCAAAACAATGTGACCTGTAATTAGTTGTTACTCTGGTACCGGTCAACCGATTAGGTCCAAAATCAATAGGCTTCTTGCCATAGATGTTGTAAATGCTTATAGGCTGCAAAGTTTCATGAAAATCCGATAAAGCATATTTGAGTTATGGGGCCATTTGTTATATAATACCATAAAAATGCACTAAATTGGGCATTATTCCGGTACAGTCCAACCGATTTGATCCAATATCAACAGACGTCTTTCCATGGACATTATAAATGTGTATACCAAGTTTCATGAAAATCCGATAAAGCGTATTTGAGTTATGGCACGTACAGACACACGGACGGACAGACAGACAGACGGACGGACGGACGGACGGACAGACAGACGGACAAATATTTTCCCGTCCCCCACACACAATCTCATAAAGTACCATACTGGCACTTAATAAAAGACCTATCGCAGAGCGCACATTTTCAGTAGGCCTAAAATGAATATTCCTCGTAGCTTCATAGCTTAGATGATCCATCAGTATGCAAGTTTTATTTCTTCATCAGCGGATCTGAATCTCTCTGTTTGATGTTTTCATTCCAATCAGCTTCTAGAAGCCTAATTCACATTTACTGACATCTTGGAGGTAGCCGGGTAGTCACTGCTTAGTGCGAACTAAACTCTCTTCAATACCTACTAACTTAAATAGGAACTTTCTACCTCCCCAAAATTTTTATCATGTTTTGTATGATTACTAAAAATCCAAATCTCGCTCCCCAACAATATTTTAAAATCTGTTACTTCATGAAAGGCCTTAGATCATAACATTACTAAATGCTTGGTTCGAGTAGAGAAAATCTTGTAAATGCTTGAATCCAAGGTTTGAAAATAACTAAGTTCAACGTTAGGGTTGGGAAAAACGTGTGAATTCTTCGAGACAGGGTCACTCAATACAATGGCCGATCTGTACACTCGTAGAGATATCTGTGGGGCGGAGCTCTTGAATAAACGCGTATGCATGTGTTTGTTTAAGCCACATGACCCCATGAGGAAACAATAGGTTTATTCGCAAAGTAAATCTGTGACCGCTTGAGAATTTGTTGCATTGCGCATGTCCAGTCTATAACTTATCCGTGATTTGCACTTTGCGAACGGTTAAAAAAATTGGGAATCGATAGTTTCTGCATTTAATCGTTAGGCTATAATATGCAAATAGAATATGCATTTCCCTTTAACATGTTACACATGCAACATACATCGCCAATAAACTATATTTTGTGAAATTTTTAATTATCTTCCATTATTCTTACATATAAGTAGCCTTTGCTTATAAATCAGGCGCAAGGTTATTGGAGGGAGGAGCCAGACGCGTGAAAATAGGTTACTGCGCATGTCTCCGATAACAAATTTCATGGTAGGGCCTGCAAACTCTTCTTGTAGTACATAAATTGTCCGGGAGAATACATGGAACAGAAGACTGAAAATCAGAATCACGAATTCTCGCTTTGCGAACGCGTGTGAAGAAAGAGCGCATGCGCGAACGATGTGTTCCTTGTTTCTGATTGCTTTGCGAACAAACCTCATTTTGTTTTTCTTTTATCGCGCTGATTCTTGTCACGTGGTCTAACGTCACATCTTGGAGGGAAATTGGACTACATTAGGTTTTCGCATGTGTCTGTGGAATGCTAATATTGCATTCTAACGCTCCCTTGCGATAGTCTCTTAAGTTTACAACGGAATATAAACCCACGAGCTTCTTTCTCTCTCTGTTATACAAGCTTTTAGTCCGAGTCTTGTAGCTCCACCATTAGTGATGGGTAACTTGTGAGCGAGTCGTTCAAAATGAACGCTTCACTCGTTTGAAGTGTGAATGAGTTACTCATTTTTAGTGAACTAGTAGTTCAAACAGTTCAAACGGTTCATGAGGTTATCCAACTCATCCGTGCCAAGTGTCTTTCGTTTATTTTCTATTTCACTCATTCATACACTTCAACACTTCAAAGAGGTTAAATCCAACTCAGTGAATGCTTTACTCATTCCGTTCTCGTTTGTTTGTCACTCTACTTCACTTTCAAATTCTTTACTTTGTGTTACCGTGGAGCTTTCAGGCAATACCAATAGCTGAAAAACACATATAATTTTTGAAGTGAAGCTTCTTTAGCAGCGGTAGGAGTAAATCGAGAGCTTGTGTAACGCTAAAAAATCGTCACGAAATTAATGTAACGCTCAAAATCGTCACGAAATTAGTGAGGTGTGACGGAACGGACTGCTCAGAAAACATTCAACTCAATGATTAGGCTTATCCGAAGTTTAAAAAATTAAAAAATCCAAAATTAAAAAATCGAAAATCCAAAATAAAAACATTATAAAACATCCAAAAGAAAAGATCCAAACGTCAAAAATTCCAAAATATAAAATATAAAAAATCCAAAATTAAAAAATCTAAATATCCAAAATTTAAAACATAAAAATTGAAGATTAAAAAAATTTAAAATTAAAAATCCAAAATTAAAAATCCAAAATTAAAAATCTAGAATTCAATAATAAAAAACGTCCAAAATTCCAAAATTTTAAATATATAAAATCCAATATTAAAAAGTCCAACAAACCAAAATTTAAAAAATCCAATAATCCAAAAATTAATATTTTGTCGCGTAGCGTTCCACGCACACTTTTAACTTGATAACCAAGTCAGTATGTACGTGTTTCTATCAATAATAAAACGAAAATTAAAATTAATTAATTGCCTATTAAGATATCCTGCAAATTAAATTATTTTTTTGCAGTAACGTATTATTAAAAAATATATATATAACTATTTTTTTAAACCATAAGAAATTTTAGATTCACGAAGTTGGAAACAGCGATGTTCCCTTTTTACATACCAAATAAGTCAAGTGTTTTATGTCAAGTCACGTATCTTTATGTCCCCCTCCGGTCTGAAAACAACCGTGCTTGCAAATCGCGTTGGATACCCCAAGTATTTCTCCCCAGGTAAATGTGTGTGAAAGAGAGAGCGTGAGCTTTGTGAACGATGTTATGAGAAAGAACACTTCAAAGAGCACTTCATTTTTGAAGTGTTCATACAGAAGAGTGGCAAAGAAAAAATAGCTTATGGGTAAGGCCGGCCAGGAGGGAAAATTTACTTCACGAACGAACTACTTCATTTGAAGCGTTCACAGAGAAGAGTGAGAGATAGTGAAGTAGTTCACATAAATGAACTGGTTCGATCCATCACTATCCACCATTCGCTCTCCACAACATACCTATAGATTATTCCACAACCTTTTGAGTAGAGACGTTTACTGCATGTTTTGACCTCGGATGATAAAATCTCCAAATGCGTTGTCTGGGTAGATAGCATCTTGCGAGTGTTTGTGTAGATAAATAAGTGTGACTAAAAAAATACTAAATATATAGTTCAGGTAGAGAAGGGACTAACTACATGTGCGTAAAAGGGGCTAGAGAAACACAAAAAGAACGTAACAAGGGTAAAGCATGACGTCATCGACCATGTGACTTAAATAAAAGGTTTACACAGAAAGAAGCACATTGTTAAAAGGGCTGCCTTTACCGTCTAAAACAAAATGGCTACCTTAAAATATATGGAGGTGTCAAAGGGCGTAACTAAAGACTCAAACACGTGTCTGATATTTTAAAAAACGCCAATCTGTACCACCTTAACCGCGTAAATAAACAAAATTGCTACCTTAAAACACATTCTGAACCTAAGGGAGTAAATAAGCACATAGACACGTGTTATTTCAAACTTCGCGCTGGATGTGATGTAACACCAGAATACAAAACATCTGCCTCAAACCACGTGCTATGCCAAAGGGCCTAAATAAACGCAGAGACACGTGTATGACTTTTTAGTTTCACTCCTGATGTGATGTCACAACCATGTGGCCGGAACCGGAACCCTACCCTACCTCTTACCCCTCCCCGATGTGACATGTCGGTTATGCAGCTCTAGACATCCCACCTGACTACTTCGCCTACATTTCTGAAAATGAAGACATCTGGGTTCAGGGCAACACTCGTCAAAACGCTTAATTAGTTCTCAGTAACACTGCAATCACATTCAACTCTCTCAAGGTGTTCAAACAGTAATTTATTGTATAAACAGATTATCTGTGGAGGGATACTGTAACTTGTTAGATTATTTTCGTATGAGATTTCAATACTTGTACAACTAATATAAATTACTTGTAAATTTCACCTGAGTGCTGTACTGAGGAGATATTGACATACAACAACATATTATTTCGCTACTTAGAGGTGGAAAATGCACATCATGTGTACCTAAACATGCATGTGGAGTTAGTACACTCTTGCACTCATTTATTTCTTAGGACTAAATTCATTGTTTATTTTTATTTCCCATTTAGAAAAGATACTAGAAACATATACGAAACAACTGAAATTAAACAAATTAATGCTTGTTTAAATAGACAAATTTTAAATAACATAATTTCAGTTAAAATCAATCTGAATAGATCTAATACGTCGATTGTACTACATGGATGTGAGGCATGGCCGCTTACTGATCGAGAAAAACATAATCTGAGAGCGTTCGAAAACATGTTGCACGCATGAGGGAGGAAAGACATATCTCAATTGTAGTGACTGGGAGACCCGATGGGAAAAGACCACTCGGAAAACCTAGACGTAGTTGGGAGGACAATCTTAGAATGAATTTTAGGGAAGTAGGATTTGATAGGGTTGATTGGATGGAGTTAGCACAGAATAGGGTTGAATGGCGGACTTAGGTAATCGCGGCAATGAACCTTCGGGTTCCATAAAATAGATAATATTCCTTTAGCTTACTGAGGAATAGTCTATTGCCATTGAGTGAGTGAGTGAGTGAGTAAGTAAGTAAGTAAGTAAGTAAGTAAGTAAGTAAGTAAGTAAGTAAGTAAGTAAGTAAGTAAGTAAGTAAGTAAGTAAGTAAGTAAGTAAGTAAGTAAGTAAGTACGTAAGTAAGTAAGTACGTAAGTAAGTAAGTAAGTAAGTACGTAAGTAAGTAAGTAAGTAAGTAAGTAAGTAAGTACAGAGAGCGCCTGAAAGCTTCGTGACCGTTAAAATTCGAACATGTTATTGGCAGTGCGCATGCGTGGAGTGCTCAAGTCCGCAGTGAAAATATTGTCCACGGCTCTAAGCGCTTTAGTTAACCAAGTGAATACTAGCGTGATACCATCAATGTTTTCAACTCAGCACGTTTCGCTTGCATTCGAATTCCCGCCGCCTCTGTCTCTGACGTGATCCATGCTTTCAGTTTGCGGGCGAGCTCTAAACCGGAGTAATGCCCAATTTAGTACCTATTTTATGGTAATGTATTAGAAATAATTTATCAAATGAAAATCAGTTCTCATGTCAACATATTGTTTTTCAGTGTCAATTTAGCCTACGGGTTAGGAAGTTGCAATACAGTTAGCCAGTGCTTTTTTTGTAAGAAAAAAGGTGGCGATACTCACAGAAACTTTATAAACTGAATCTCACAGGAGCTCCCGCATTTTCTTCATATCTTCAGATGTACCTTCTTCTTGTCTTGATCGTTTTTGCTGTTTGCATCCAAAGCAGAAGCCGTTCCTGCAGCAACCACAGATCAACGTATCTATCTGGTTTGAAACTGGTAAGGGGAGGTCTAACTATTTTTATAAACATGAGTGCAGATGTTGTTTGTAGGAATAAAGATGATCTGGATGGTGTCAGTAATTGGTTCATCTGCGAAAACCCTTTTCGCATTCAATGGAAGATAATGCAATGGTGCTCAATGTGTTTGAGAGAGGAAGCAGTCTTTCCGGTAGTTTATCTTCAAGATACTCACGAAAACCAAGAACCTCTTTCATTGACTCGAAGCATTTGTGCCAACTTACTAATGCTTGCTTCTCCAAAGGTGACTTTTTTTCAGTCTTTCCTGGCCAGTAATGAGAGTCTAAAACTTGAGCACAATGAGGCAAATTAGCATCCGACACCTCTAAGAGTCTTCTTTCTACGAATTCCTTTACGCCCTCATAAAAGTTGCTTGGGTTCACTGAACAGCTGTGCTTCTTGTTTGCTTCACTGTGAAATTCAATCTCTTTGTACTGTATCATTAACATATAATTCCAAACGATGATTGGCACACAACAACGTTCGGGAATCTGTCCTTTAGTAATTTTCTAACACCACCACGTGCACCAAACATAACTGCTGCTCCTTTAAGTAGTCTTCTGACATTCCAAGGCTTTCAAGTCTACTCATTAACGAACAGAAGATTCCTTTGGCAGTTACATCACTAATGGCGAGTTCCACCGACCTTCGTTACGGCTAAAACGCGTCGTTTTCTCCTGCTTGTACCATGTTTAGGTTCCACCGAGCCTGATTAGTCCATCACGCCCGTTAATACTTGCGTTAACATAAAGACAGAAATTCCTTGCGTTAAATCTCGCGTTTGCTTGGAAACAAGATGGCCGAATGTGGTTGCATGCTACAATATGCAATATTATCCACATTAAACAATAAACCCAGTACATTAATGCATTAATTATAGTTTCTGAAGAATAAGATGAATACAAGGGAGTGATTCATTTATTTTCTTTGCTAGGGTAGAGCAGTCCGGTAGCCTAGCAGAATGTGACCCTCAGCATGAACACAAAAGCAGGATCTGGGGTTTTCTCACATTCCACAAGACAAACTAGTCACTCAGACGAGAGGATCAGTTTACACTGTAACATTGAAGCAGGCGAGTGGTTACAAAATAAAATGTTTTTCGCAGTTGCACGACATACAACAGTATTCCGAAGTATTTCGCTCATAGTTACGCCTAGGCTACATGCCATCGAAAGTGCCGCTGTGTATTTGTCATTTTCTAGCTTGTATTATTACTAGTAGGTTTACGAAATGTGAAATTGATTAATATATCTCTATTGGATTTTGGATTACTTCTCAATAAATTAAGAGTGCACGGTGTTTATTGTTATTGAAGAAAAATTAGGCCTAAGTCAAATCGTTTTTTGTGTGTGTTATTCCCGTGTTTATCCAGGAAAATGCCATTTTCTATCTCCTATGACTACAAAATTAAGGTAAGAGCTAAGCTGTGCACTTATCACATTGTAATAGTTTGCAATAATTTTATGATATGGTATAATAAATTGTAATAATATTACACCAGCAGTAGGCGTATAGCCTAGGCCCAATTCACATTTTATGTTTGATACATTTTTGATACCAATAGCATCGAAAGAATTACAGGTTAGCTTAACAAAATTATGATAAAGTTATGATAGGTTAATAGTGCGAGTGCAACATCATAAATTGTATAATATACTGCATTAATAAAATAAATAACAATAATTGCGTTCTACTACTAATGTTTATTTTCTACTGTACTGTGAACCATAGCAGCCAACGTTGCCAATGGAAAAATGACTTTGAATGGCGAAGGAATCGGGCATGGAAACAATATAACATTCAATTTTTGCATCTCGATATATAAAAAAACAATACTCACTCAACATATTTATAATTTTGAATGATGTAATATGAAAATTACTAGTCGTGTGTTCTCAGGTTTAACATTGTATGTTGGCAGTAGCGACAGTGAATGTATGAGAAGCTTGTGTATTAAGATTGCCTGCCTTCTAACGCGCGTTTGGAAACGGGTGTTTATTTTAACGACAAAAGTGTTGGTGGAACAGTGTCCACTTAACGCAGACGTTATACAGTAATAGCGCGTTACTAAAGTCTTCGTTTGGGTATATTTAAAGACTGTCGGTGGAACCGGCCATAAGTTCGATTAAATCAAGGAAATGATTCACCGGAGCAGACATTTCAGTTAGTACCAAACGAACATAAACTATTAAAGCACTTTTGGTAGTACAAGTGGTTGATTCGTCAACAATTATGGAAATTTTGGTTTTATAGTTTTGTTTTTTGGGAAAACCAACCCCCAACTCTCTTGCAGTCCGCTAGCCACGGCAATTCACTGAAACTGTCATGTGCTCTTATATATTATGTGTACAAGCAAACAATCAAGCGTGATTTTAAGCAATTGGTCATCACTTATAGGAATTGTGATAGGAATATTCTTCCAAATAATAGCAATTTTTACGTTTATTAGTTTTTTAAAAAAAGGTGCCGGAACTGCGTACCGTTACAAAAAAGTACTGTATTTAGTATGGCATATTCCTTCACCTATGATTATCAAACCAGTCAGATGTTTGTTTATTTCGTTGATCAAATTGAAATGAGTACATTAATACTGTCATATACAAAAGGTATAATACTCTGAAATAATTACGCCTATGTACATTAAGTGATGTTCTTTCCATTTTGTGCAATGTTGACATATTTTAACAATTTCTTATATCATTGTATACGAATTGATTTATGCTTAACGAATCGATCTGGAGGTTAACTCGGAGATAAATTACAGAAATAATTTATGTTCTGTATATCATAATTGCAATTACCATTGATTAAACAAAAGCATTCTGGCACTTTGTTATATCAGTTTACCTGATTTTTTTATTATACAGTATATATCTTATACTTCCTATATAGCATTGTCTGTAATCAATATTCTGTATTGTTTTATGTTACTATTGCGTTATTCTGTTACAATAGTCATTTTTACTACATGATTTTATGTCTCCCTTGCAATGAGTACTGCTTCTTGGGGCTGTATCTAATTTGAAATAAAAATATATGAAACAGAATCCCGTAAACTGATGTAACAAAGTGCTTTTATGTAATCATTGATAATTCCAACTATGATAAGCAGAAAAAAGTTGTATTTGTAATCGATTCCCGAGCTATGCTCCTGATCGATTCATTAAGAGAGCTTACTGAAGAATAAAGGTCATAACTAACTGTATTGCAACTTCCAAAGCCATATATGAGCACTGTAAAAATATGTTTTCATGAGAACTGGTTTGCATTTATTAAATTCTGTATAATATATTACCACCATATACGCGATTAATTGGGCATTACTCTGGTACAGGTCAACCGATTTGGTCTAATATCAATGGCTTCTTTCCATGGACGTTAAAATTACGTATACTAAGTTTCATGAAGTTCCTACAAATTCTATAAAGCGTATACGCGTTATCGCGCGTAGAGACACAGGGGCAAACGGACAGACATTTTTCCTCCACCATACAATCTTAGAAAATACCAATCTTGCACTTAATAATGTGTCTTGTTTTCATTTCTTACATCACATGTTCTCTTTGTGTTCGAAAATGAAATAATCTCACACTTCATGACATGCTTTGTCATTGCACTAAGAGATTCTAGTAGACTTATAAGTGAAATAAAGTATTTTATCTAGTTGTTTCTCATTTACGCATAAAATACAAAACTGGTAGTACTGAAATCTGCTTGAACATAGACGTAATACCCGGAACGAACATAATATTATTGTAAGCATTCCAATGTTTCACCGTTTCATAACGATGCCGTTTTATTGGACTGAAATAATCTTCCTAGGGTCACTTCTTGGAGACTTTCTCGGGGAGTACTGAGTACCTTGCACAAAACTTTTCATGCTACGAAGGACAGGCAACCACCTACGTGTTGCGACACAAACCCCCAAAACATGATTGCATGGAGACGAAGGCTTTCGTAACCTGTTCCCGTAAAATTACACAACTCACACATTATCCTACTTAACATCAACTTAGTGAGATTACCTTTTTTTGAAATGTTAATAAAGTAAAATTGAATTGATTTCAGATGAGATAAAATAACTTTCTAGTAAGATGAGCTATTCAATCTAAATAAAGTTCAGGTTATTCCTCAATCTAAGGATTGACTCCAAGAATATATTAGATTTTTCGCAGTGAAGAATGAAATGAAAGCACATATAATACAGATTCCTCGCATTTCTAAATACGCATGAGTGGATGAAAGGAATTCTGAAATCTCCACTGCTTATAACGAATGCAATATAATATCGAACGGCAACCATATCTATTGGCAGAGCAATGCGCTGGGATATACAAATTGTTATGACATTTGTCTTATCCTTGCCTAATACTTTAGTGCTAGTTATGGATACTTTCGATATTGACTTGCCTAAACTCTAACGGATGAAAGGCTTTAGTTTGGTAGAATTAATATTTCCAAGTTGGATTTGAATGTTAAAGGTGGTAATCTATCTCTTTTCAATTGCAATATACTAAATAGCCTATTATATTTTATTAAATTAATTCTTATTACGGCATACTTTCTACAAATGGAAGACCTTGCAACACGTATTATAACAATGCCCTTTCAAATTCGGAGCAGCAAACGGCACAATTTTTAAACACCATTTTCCAAATTTTGATAGAACTAGAAATAACTAAACAATACTAAGAAGGTAAAAGCACTGCGTACCACTTTTAAATGCAGAGACCTTGGTGAAAAAGTGGCGATTCAAGACTTTATAAACATGCCGCAGCAGATTAGGCCACTGAAGCCCAAAATGATTATAACTATACTAGCAGGTGCCCGCGATTACTTACTCAACTGCTAGATATTGTGTTTAAATCATTTATTTAACAGAAAAATAATTACATCGTTTTTAAATAAATTCGAGGAATTATGTAATTTTACTCTTAATTATATTGTTTAACGTTAAAAATATAAATAAACAAACGAGCAAAACGAATCTTATGCTACCATATGGGCATACAAATTCCAAATGAAACGATTAAAATGAACCATAGATTCATGAACCTTACGACAATCATGCATAAACAATTTTATTATCACGATTGATAATTAAAAAACTAAAAACCCGGTTTCGAGGTGCATTTCACTATCTACGTGCACCATCTGGTGAAAAAATGACCTCAGATTAGAGTTCCTAGCCCAAAAAAACCCCGCATAGTGTTTTTCGTCCAAATCATTCAATGCTTTCCCATTAAGGCTTTGCCCGCGAAACTTGTAAGCTGTAAGCAACATATTGATCAATTCTAACATTTCGATTACAAGGTTGAATTTACTGATTATTTTGCATAATCTACAAAATTTTGAGATACATCATTTACTCAAATATAAATTTTAATAGTTTCTTTAATTTGTCAAGTCTCGTTTCATTTATTTCCAAAGCCTTATGCGAAGACTGCCAACAATACTGTTGTCATGTGAACTGTGATTTAGATTTGATAATTATGTGTAAAAAGGGGTTAAGCATTCTCAAAAACATTTAATTTTTGGAATTTAGAATAAAAAAAGTTTCAAAATCCTTTCTTAGTGAGCACCTGCATTATGAAACGAAGGTACTGTCAAAACTCCAAGTCTCTACTTATTATAGTTTAGGCTCTACGTTGAATCTCTGTCGTCAGTCAGGACAAAGCCTTATATATATAGAGATTAAGGCCGGTATTCAGAGTCGGCGACTTAAGAACGACTTTATAAATCTGAGCTTATTGGACAAGTCGACTTATATGTTTTTCGTATTCATATTCTTCTTTAAAGTCCTACTTTGTTAAGCCTGATTTCATAAAGCTCTACTTGTTCTACATATTAAACTCGAACTCGATAATATGAAAAATCGCATGTTCACTGCCGTAACAATTGAATTAGTGAATCGCGTTAAGATTTTTTCAGATTTCGTGTCATGCAAAGCCATCTGGGTACGTATTTCGCTTTCATGATATATTTATTTTAATTTCTTTCTGTCACTACAGATTGCAAACACAAAGAATACAATTTCAATTAAACAAACAGGGAAAAAACAGTAGAATGATATGTAGTACAATGAAATCAACGAAATGAAACAAAATAAAACAGTATGCAATCTATAAAACATATGAAAACATTAATCCTAGAAACACACGCTACAAGAAAATGAAATAATGTATATAATGTATATAGTTTAAATATAGCCTACATTATGTAGGAGAGTGACCATATAAAAGGTTACGCATGATCTGTACAGAGTCCCTCAATACGAGAAGACATATTTCATAATAGAGATGTTGATTTAGGCAGAGCGATCTGCAGAAGTCTATGAAGATCATTGTGATAGTTCCACGGCTACCAATCATCAGTCCAATTACAGATATCTCTTTTATATGGTACTTTTCCTTAAATTATTGAACCGTGGGTTCATATATTTCCTTTTTTTCGCAGTCTACCTCTTCTGGCTGCTCGGAATCTCGTTCCAATCGAACAGTTGGATCAATGATAAAACTTAGGTTCCTCTTTCTGTCAAGAGCAATGATGTCCACTATTCTTTTGCTTCCATTATTAGCAACGCAATGGACTTCTTTGGAATACTTCAAGGCCTTTTTGTGACTGGCAGGTAGCTATCTTGCTCCTAATACAATGGTGACGGGTGTTCCGCAAGAGTTTACCATGTGGTCAGCAGCCTAGAACATGAGCCAATGTTTCTATCTCGCTACAGTGCCTGCAGCGGTTTCCATCCAGACTGCGTAAATGGATTGCCCTTACGGGAGCGACTTTACCTTGTAGTTTGATGGCGTCTCTCCATTCGGAGCTGCTAAGGCCTTTTCTAGTTTCAAGCCATCTGTTGGCCAATGGACAGTCTCCATACAGTACAACGCCTTTTCCGTGAGTTCTTTATTGACAACATTTTTTAAATTCTTGACTTCGCAGATAGCCTCTTATGTCAGATGTTCTAACTTCCACCATTTTCTTATCAATTTCTGTTTATATTTCTTATAAATTTCACAGACGGCGGTGTGCATTGTAAACAAAGAATTCAGTTCATCCAGTGGTATTATGCAGCGTGTAAGTA
The DNA here is from genome assembly GCA_964059195.1 of Ectobius pallidus. Classification (NCBI taxonomy): domain Eukaryota; kingdom Metazoa; phylum Arthropoda; class Insecta; order Blattodea; family Ectobiidae; genus Ectobius; species Ectobius pallidus. Next base: position 16,127,588 of record CAXKWD010000006.1, read on the forward strand.
AACTGATCAATAGTTTCTTGAGAATATTTTGTGTATATATTAGCTTGGAGATTGTTCATAATTAATACCGGCAATCTTCTGTATTTATTTCGACAGAGATTCAAAACAGCTTAGGAAGCTTTGGGGCGATGTGAAATGCCAGCAGAGAGAAATGCTGATGAAAGATAGGCGATTGATATTTCCAAAATTGTGTCTTCTTGAAACGATATATATTTTTAAATTCATTGTCACTGTAGAATTTGAATGGATTCATGATGTTTCGCAAATAACGCTTTGGGGTGCGATTTTCTTCTAATACCTCGCCGAGATCCTCAAAATCACTAACCATAGTACTGGTTTAAACTGAAATAAGTCTTACTTTAGTGACTATGAATAGCAATAAGTTCGACTTTGTAAATTCTCACTTTATAAAGTAACTACGTCATAAGTACGACTTGTTTTGTGCCAGAAACTCAACTTAAGACGAGATTAAAGTTCGATTTGGATATAAGTACGACTTATTGCGACTATGAATACCGGCCTAAGACCTCACTTAGCACACATTATCATCAGTTTATTATTGCAATGGTATTTATATTTCGTTTGTATTGAAGTGTCTGCCTATGATTAACTTTCATCACTGCAATGCGTCCAACACCCGAAATAAAAATATTTTCTACATGAAATTCGGGCAATTACACTCTCTATATCGAAGGTTATCAATTAGCTCCTCAGTTTGAATCCCGAAGCTGATCATATCACATTCCAGTCCTCCATCTTTTAAAAAATCCTAGAAGTGTGGGATCGAACCCAGACCTGCAGATTATCCTCTAGACACACAGGTGGTCACGTAACTAGAACAAATACTGTTGCTTCTGAAAGTTCTGATTGTGAATGGACGTATAATAATACAATCAGGTCGACCTCCCCATCCACCGATGTCTTATTCGCTACTACATAAGCTATGATTAAAATGAAGGGTACAAGTACAATACCAATGTCAGTCTCGCACATTCGTATTACACTTATGTTACACTCAGGTACAGAGTTTCGGAAAAGCAATGAAACATTTAAATGATCAAAAATCGATTCATACATCTGATTAACAGTCGATCAGGTTATAATAGTTCCTAAGAAATTAACACTGATCCAATATCAGAGCTGGATGATACGAAGAAATAATTGGTTAACTGAACAATGTGCTTGTTCCATTCCACAAACCAGGACTCAAACCATAACCGTTATGCTACCAGCTAATGGCATAACGACATGAGGGATTGCGCTACTGATCCTCCAACAAAATCTGCTCACAGGACATTTACTAGCAGAGATTTACAAACGCTGTGAGAAAGCAAATAATAATAATAGTAATAATAATAATAATAATAATAATAATAATAATAATAATGGTCGAACCCAATAAAGCACAATGATGAAGCCCACTGGATTAGGGAAATGAAAGATACAACTAATGAAGTTAATCAGATGGCACCCAAGGATGTTGAAATAGAAGAGGTACAACAGAGCATCAAGAAATTACAGAATGGGAAGGCCCCAGGTGTAGACCGCATACACAACTATTACTATAAGAAATTTACGTGTTCTCACTTCCTCCTGGCTCAACATTTCCAGAAATTTCTAGATGACCCAGCATCGTTTCCAGATTACTTATGTACTGGTATTACATACTTGAAACCAAAAAGTGAAGACCTGCAAAATCCAGCTAAATATCGACCCATAACATGTTTATCTACAATATATAAGATATTTACATCTGTAATAGCAAATAGAATTCTGACACATTGTGAGAAAAACTACATCATTGCTGAGGAGCAAAAGGGTTGTAAAAAGAATACCAAGGGATGCAAGGAGCAATTGACAATTGACAATGTGGTGCTAGAACAAGCCCATCAAAAATCCAGGAACCTATTCACATGTTTCATAGACTATAAAAAGGCTTTTGATTCAGTCCCCCACACTTGGTTCATACATGTCATGGAACTATATAAAGTTGATTTCTCGATCATCAACTTCATGAAGACTGTGATGACAAGCTGGAATACCTCACTTCAACTTTGTCAGGGCAACATAAATGTTACAACGAGACCCATACCAATCCGACGAGGCATATTCCAAGGGGATTCGTTAAGTCCATTATGGTTTTGCATGGCATTAAATCCATTATCTACACTACTGAACACAAGTGAGTATGAATTTAATATTAAGAGCAAGCAAGAAGAACCATACAAAATCAGCCATCTACTTTATATGGATGACATTAAGCTGTATGCCTCTACCAAACCCCACCTCCAACACCTCATTTCAATCACGAAGACCTTTTCTTCCGATATAGGTATGGAGTTTGGATTGGACAAATGTAGAACCCAAACTGTCATTAGAGGATCTTACTCAGCACAAGGGACAAGTTTAAAAGATGAACCCATACAACCATTAGAGGAGGAAGAAATGTACAAGTATCTTGGATTCAAGCAGAGCACTCGTATGAAACAAGCAGAGATCAAGAGAAATGTTACACAGCAATACCTAGCACGCCTTGCCAAAGTACTATCATCAAAACTGACAGCTAAAAACCTTACCAAAGCAGTCAATACATATGCCATACCACTACTTACATACTCTTTTGGTGTCATAAAATGGTCTCAAACAGAACTTCAACAACTACAAACAAAAACAGTAGTTTCACTTACCCGACACCGCATGCATCATCCAAAATCTGCAACAGAGCGTCTAACTCTTCCGAGATCAGAGGGTGGTCGGGGCTTTTTATCCATTGTAAATCTACACAACAAGCAGATATCAAGTCTACGAGAATACTTCCACTCCAGAGCTGATGCGACATGTCTTCACCATGCGGTATGCACAGCTGACATAAAATATACACCCCTCAATCTATCGTCACTGGAAATGCCAGTCCCTGTTCCAACTACAAAGGAGACAAAGGTAGCAGCATGGAAGCAAAAATCTCTCCATGGGAAATATCCATACGAGCTGGATCAGCCTCATATCGACAAGTCTGCGTCGCACGCTTGGCTGACCTATCCTGGTCTTTTCCCAGAAACGGAAGGATTTGTTTTGGCCATCCAGGATCAAGTGATAGCCACACGGAACTATCGAAGATTCATCATGAATGATCCAACAGTTGTCACAGACAAATGCAGACGTTGTTCCAGAGCTACAGAAAGCATACAGCACATTATATCTGGCTGCCCACACTTGGCTAACTCTGATTACAAGCACCGACATGACCAAGTAGCTAAAATTATTTACCAGAAACTTTCTGTAAAATGTGGATTTGTTCAGACACCACCAACTGCATATTGGAAATACACACCCCCACCAGTTCTAGAAAACTCTTCTTACAAGCTACTATGGGACCGGGATGTTATAACCGATGACATATGCAGCAACAACAGGCCGGATATAATTTTCATCGATAAAGCAAAAAGATCTGCATTTCTCATAGAAATTGCTTGTCCAAACTCTTCCAATCTGCAAACAACAATAGCTACAAAGATATCAAAATACACAGAACTAGCGATAGAAATACAACGCATGTGGAAGCTAGAATCAGTTACCACAGTCCCAATAGTGATATCATGCACAGGAGTCATTCCAAAAAGCTTACACAGCTCCCTGGCAGCACTGAACCTGCACCACCATATGTTCGTTGAATTGCAGAAAGCTACTCTTCTCAGCACATGCCACACTGTCAGAAAGTTTCTAGGAGCAACTTTCATCCTACATGAAACTGTACAACATGAAGATCCAAGCCTCAGTTCTGGTGGTATTGAAGGACAGAACCCGAAAGAAGTAGATGAAGAAACAATGACATAATTTGTGTAAATGTAAACATTTATTGTATGTGTCCTGTAATTCATAATGTTGTAAATATTTGTAGATGTTGGCAATCTTATAGTTAAGAGGGGGACTCCTTGTTTAGGCCGAGTCTGCCCGATATGTTACCGGCGTAAGCCGAGCCTACCTAAGTGTCAATAAAAATAATAATAATAATAATAATAATAATGTCAAACTCCAATATAATTATTTAGTGATTAAACAGACCAACGTCATTTTGATGCCTTAGAATTTATACTCATTCTTGGGTATAATTAGATCGCTGATGCTAAATGTACCATTAGTTTTGCCCTATGAGATATGACATTACCATTATGCATATTATCCCATGTGAACAGGCTAGCTCCGAAACGGAAAATCGTATGAAAACAAAATTTCGTATTTGGGTAAGGTACTTTTGAAAATGTGAGGCTTTGATTGGCGACAAGTTTCTCTTATTTTTAAGGGGACTTTACATGAAGAAATTTTCGTTCTTCGCGATTTTCTCGGAAACGGCTCTAACGGTTTTCTTTAAATTTTGCACATGGGTTGCTTACACTAAGAGCTAAAACTTTTATTGAAAATATTTTTTCGAAAAAATTATCTGAAGGGTAGTTATAAGTCACCCACTGTGAATACACGCTCTTTGCAATAAGGCCTGTTGTAACGGAAAATAGTACGAAAACAGAATTTTGTATTTGGGTTAGGTATCTTCTGAGGCTGTGATACGAAGATTGGCGACAACCTTCTCTTTATTTAAGGGGACCGACCTGTGAAATTTGAAAAATCTACATTTCTTAACCGATTTTCTTGATTTTTTTTACCTGTCTTTAGTTAGAACTAATGCAATTAATATATAAATTTTCTGGACTGTGAATTAAGTAGATCCAGAGAAAAAAATGTCATGGTTTTTTAAGCGTTGTATGGCAAAAGGCCCTCGCGTAGAAGTTTTCAATTTTTTGGGACAAACTTGCAGATTTGATGTCTTAAGGGGACTTTATATTCAGGCAATATTGTTTTTTGTGATTTTCTCAAAAACGGCTCTAACGATTTCCTTTAAAGTTTGTACATGGAGAGTTTATGCCAAGAGCTAAAACTTTTACTTGAAACTTTTTATAAAAAAGTTCTCTGAAGGGTGGTTGTAAGCTACCCACTGTTTGTAGAAACTGTGTTGACTGGTGAAGAACTCAATACGCGGACATTCATGGCCCCTTATTCTATATAAGCACGTGAAGTGAGAAAGATGTATAGTTGGACATGCTTACAGGAAAGAAATATCTGAGGGGAATATTCAATAAATTTGGAAATTATTCTGAACGGCGAAAAGTTCAATAAACGTTTGCAGTCACTTATTTTCTCTTCTTTTTTTGTTTGTCCATAGCCTGCGTTTTTAGTCGCAACATTCAAAGGAGGGGCTATAAGGTTATTTATAGCATAATTAGCGCAAAATTATGTCTTGCGATTCTGTACAAGGATATGTGAATACTGCTAAGTTTTACTTCGGCAGAGGAAGTTATGTGACTTTCACATCAGATTTTCTTTTTCATTCAATTACCAGCCAATGACACTTAACCATTTAAAAGGATAATGGCGTCGTTTTAACCTATACCTGTAATGTAAATATCCGTAGTTACGCAATAAAATTAACTGTTTTTAATATACTTTAGCGTATGACAAGTACAGCCTGAGTTTTCAATGCAAGGTTTGTCGTGCTTTCCAGTTGATAGGTGATTCTTGTGGTTTTTGCTTGTGATAAACACAGTAGCTACATAGACACAACGAGTAATAATTAACTCTCTGTGTGCGGTTGATTTTCAAAGAGATCCAGATATCTGCAAATCATATCTAGGGACCCTATTATATGGTGAAATAAAATGGTTTCTAGCGGTACTATAAATGGTTCCACAGCGGTGACTATTTTGCATTTATTTTATGGAATTACGCAATATATTTACGCAAATGTATTTCTTCAGTTAATTAAATAATTTAAAAAGCTTATAAACACGAGTAATTAACAAATTATTAATTACTACATAAACTCTCTCATAATGTATAAGCAAGAAATTGATCTAGTAACTACACACCTGACTTGTGGAAATTCAAATTGCATGTCCAAAATACATATACATAAGCGCCTTAGTATTATCAGGGCGAAGGTTTGTTCGTTGCGGAGTCACAATGTTAGAATATGCTGAGAATCCCCTCTCGCTGTCAACAATTATTGTGGAGCTTGTGTTGAAAACAAGACAACTCCTTCATTTCTAATTTTACAGAAAGTGAAAAAACTAAAAATGACTCTCACATTAAGACTACAATTTCCATATTTTATGGTAATTTAGAGGTGGCAGGTATATTTTGATTATTGTTAGTTTTTTAAACAAATTTAATATCGCTTTGAGTTATTACAAAAAAAACTTATGGACTTGTTCAGTTTTGATTGGTACAGTTCGATTTTTTCAGTATTAATTGAAAGTGGTATGGACTTATTCAGTTTTGTTCTTGAGGTAATATGACTTTGTTTATTTTACACATACCTTTTAATCTTTTCCCCATCTTTCTTTCGGCCTGCAGACTGTCTCTTTTTTGGCCCGCAGATAACGGAACACACTACAGTTTCTTCCATCTTCTGTATTTCATGTTACAGGGAAAACTGTCTTTTATAACAAGAACAGCTTATATTTGAAGCATTGGGTGCAATAAACTACCAGGGTCATGTAGGGGTTAGTTCACTGACCTTGCAAAGAAGTTTTGTTGAAACAAATATTTTTCAAACAAAAGAGCTGGAAAGGTATAGTGGAGGCTAGACCTATGTAGACAGTCGGGACGCTTTGAGGATTAAGCCATTGTCTGGCACTTTAGGAGTGGTATATGGTACTGACTGAACGGCACTCGTCTGGTGCCCACGTGGAGTCATAGCTTAAATGTCAAAAATTCAGAAATGAGCGCTGATTGGTTGCACACGAAATTCTATTGGCTGTCAGGCAAGTTCAACGCCAAGAAAACATGCTGAAAATCCAGAATATACAACTCTATTGTCCAAGACACCCTCATTTCAAGTTATTAACTGAGGATTATAAGGGTCTGTCGGCATTGCCTTGAAGAAAGTTGTATATGTAGAAGTTGCCTCCACAATATATACCCTGCCAACTTATGGGGTGTGGAGACTGTTGAACGGAAGTGACAAACAATGCATTCCTAGAGTCCCTTTCAGATGCCACAACCTTATTTACACAATACGAGTATTTTCATCTCGAAATGTAAAATGTAATTCAGTTTTGATTAAAACATTGTTTAGTGGATACTATTTATATGGGACATGTTTGCTATTGACTGGAAAAGAATGGAATAATTTTCTCTTAAATTTCTTCTGGACTTGTTCTAATTTGACTGAAAAGCCTTACTTTAAGCCCAATTTTCTGTGGGACTTGTTTGGATTTCGTTGAAAATCATTGCAGATATCGATGGCATTCAGTAAAATTGTACCGAAAACATCATAAACTCATTTTTTCCCAATGGTGGACTTGTCTCGTTTTGAACGCAAGCTCCACAATTATTGTCGAAAACCACACTGGTTGCAGGGACGTTTCAGCCCAAGTACCAAAGTACTTCAATTAGCCCTTTCAAAACCTGCACAATAAGGTCACCCTCTCCTTCACTACCTGCAGCTTCCTTCACTTGTGTTTGAAGGTATGGGAGTTCTTTGGGTGGTTATTAAGTGGGAGTTCTTTATAGCTCGTTAGTTTACTTGCATAAATATTCACTACTTAATATGTTGGGCGCCAGGTTATAAAACCAATATGTATTTCCAGATCCGACGAATCTAGGCTCAGCTCACGGTAGAATCACACACCTCTTAACTCTAGGGCTATGGCATTTTACATACTGAACAACTGCGGGAAATTTAGAGAATTGTGTTGTGATATAACTACTTTTATTTGTGAAAACGGAATACATCAAACTATTTTACAGTAGTCCTTAATCTAACAATTGTTTATTAGAGTGAGCTCGTCTTACACAGGCCAGTAATCTAATAATTCACTTAATATGACAGACGATTAGATTATAATTCGCGTACTCTCTGAATGTGTTTTTTTTTGTTGATGACTGATTACAACTCGCGTACTCGCTGAATGTGTTTTTATGTTGAAGACTTATCTCTCCGAGTTCCGACAGACGATTCTTAAGAGTTTATGATTAGGACACGTTGAAGACATTCTGAATATTTATTGAAGACTTCTCTACAACTTATTGAAGACTTGTTCACAACTTACTGAGAGCTTTTTTACAACTAACTTTTTGATATTTTCACATAACTCTAATATGTCTAAGCGGCATATTAGGTACTCTCTTATTGGTTATAATCCATTGGTACATTTTACCTAGGAATATAAACAATAAGATCCTATTGGCTCACAGAACATAAGTCTCGCCCACTCTAGTTACTTTCTTTGTCATTTTTATTACATAGTATTTTTGAGGTTCCCCCAGGTTTCTAAAATGAGTGGCGTGATGACGCTACGCTCAGAGTTCATAGCCTCTAACGGGACATTTGATCCCTAATAAAACTATCCATCACAAAACTGTCTGCTGTATTTTGCACAGCTATTGATTCTTCAGTTTTGTGTTTACTTTTTATTACCCCAATATCCTGCAAACTTACCCTCTGCTAAATGTAATACTGGCATTAGCTCTCCACATGACTATGCTTTATACTTATTCATTATTTATTTCAGATATCTTAAGTTTAATTCCTACTATTAATTCTTTACACTGGTAATTTTCGCCACACACTGCCCAAGGTATCATTGTAAATTTTTCATCATTTTAAGGATGACACAATTTTCAACTTATACGTTCATTCCTTCAAATTACCAGTTTACTTTTTATGAATCTCATATTTGTTATTACTGACATATTTTATCTTCACTTCAAAATTTTAGTAACTAGGATTTATACCTTTTTTTTCATCCCTTAGTACCTACTCTCTTTACCTCTGTTCAGTCTGCTACCTGAATCTTTACTTACCCTCCAACATGACATTCATTCACCCACAAATACAATCTTATATCTAATCAGCTTAAATGTTATCAATGTTCACTGTTTATCAGATTTCATAAAGTTTTATTCATTCATTTGGTTCAATACCCACACTCTTAATTGTTTTATGTGTAGTACACTCACCATGCCACTTCTTTGTTGCATTTCTCATTCTCTGATTTACATGTATTATAGTTATAGCTTAGTCATAAACTCTCACCAGTAATTTAATTATTACAGCAATTTCATACACATACTATGTCTCAATTTCTCGGTTATTGTTTAAATTCTTTCAATTGATTCTTATTAAATCTGCCATGGATTTTTCGCTTTACTGGGTCGAACAACTCATAACTTACATTATTGAAAACTTTAGTTATAATATATGGACCGCGGAACAAAAGAAACATCCTTATATTCAAGCGCTTTGCTGCATTTGATAGCGATTTATTTCGTAATAAAACAGAATCTCCCACACTAGGTTCCCACAATGTTTTATACGAGTTCCGTTTCAATTTCTTTTTTGCTACCCTCTTTCTTATTTTCGTTATTGCCTTCGTACACAATTCATCAATGGTTTGCTTTCTATCTCCAATCAATATAGGTTCAGGCAGTTCGGACACTAATTTATCAGGCTCCTGGCCGGTCATTAATTGATATGGCGATGCTCCAATTCTAGGATGTATACTATGATTTATCACCCTCTCTATTGACTCACAATAATCAACCCATTTTGTATTTTTGCTGTGACATAGCACTCGCAAATATACTCCTACGTCTCTTAAAGCTCGTTCCGATCCATTACACTTACTATTATAGCTTGCTATTTTAAGCGGTTTTATACCTGCTTCTATCATTTTATTTACAAACACATTACTTCGGAAGATACTGGCATTATCACTGAGAATCTGGTTGATTGGGCCGTATAGTTTTACCCATTCTTGTATTATTTTATTTACACATGTTTTCGTAGTTGCTTTCTGTTAAAGGTCTAATATCTACACAATATGTTACTAGTGCTGCCATCTGTCTTGCATTGTCGGTAGACATGTTTGTTTGTCTTTTGTCTCTAAATAAAATTTAGTCTGTGCCACTCGTCAGTGGGAATACGTTGTTTTATTATAGGTTATGGGCCCAGAAGCTCATAAAATCGCGGTATTGAGTCGTTTTAACAAGGATTTTGCAGTAAAGCAAGTGTTAAAAGACAGTATTCAGTGCGATTTAGCTGTGAACTGACTGATCGTATTAATTATCGCAGTGTATAAGTGTAAAAACTGTTCGTCAAAAATGGCTACCAATTACCTTATCAATGTGCCGAAACTAAAGGGACGCGATAATTATTCGGAGTGGTGTTTCGCTGCAGAAAATTTCTTAGTTCTCGAAGGCATGAAGCATTGTATCAAGCCAGAACCGGGAAAAGAAATAGCAAGCGCGGATGACGAAAAAACTAAAGCCAAATTGATTATGACCATCGACCCGTCGTTGTATGTCCACGTGAAAACCGTTAAATCTTCGAAAGAATTGTGGAATAAACTACAGCAATTATTTGATGATAGTGGCTTTTCACGGAGAATAAGTCTGTTGAGAAATCTGATTTCAATCCGGCGAGAAAATTGCAGTTCGATGACGTCATATGTGACGCAGATTATCGATACAGCGCAGAAATTAAGTGGAACGGGATTTGAAATAAATGATCAATGGACAGGGTCATTGTTGTTGGCTGGATTGCCTGATCGTTTTGCTCCAATGATCATGGCAATCGAACATTCGGGCATTTCCATTACGGCAGACAATATCAAGACAAAATTATTAGACATGGAGTCGGTAGATTACAACGAGAGTGAAATGAACGGTGCTTTTGTCAGTCATTCAAATCATGCAAAGCAAAATAAGAATAATTTGTCTATGGCCAAGACAAATTGTAATGTTGGTAGTACTACTGTTCCGTCGAAGTCAAACACCAAGGCGGTGAAATGCTACCGGTGTAAACAAGTCGGCCATTACAAAAATCAGTGCATGAATAACGAAAATAATTCAGCAAATAAGAAAAATAAAGAAAGAATGCAATCAAACGTATTTAGTGCAACATATTTAAGTGCGAATTTCAACAAAAATGATTGGTATATCGACTCCGGGGCAAGTGTACACCTAACAGCAAACGAAAGTTGGGTTATGAATGCCAAATATGAACAAAATAAAGGAATTGTCGTAGCTAATAGTGAGAAGATGACAGTATTATGTTCTGGCAATGTTAAAATAACGACTTCAACTGATGATTGCGAGTACGACATCGTGATAGAAGACGTATGCTGTATACCATCTCTGACTACTAACCTACTATCAGTCAGTCAACTAATAAAAAAAGGAAACAGTGTGTCTTTCACAGATAAAAGCTGTTGTGTTTACAATAAAAAGCAACAGTTAGTCGCTACAGCAGTATTGGTCAATGGGGTATACAAAGTAAACTTGGTATCCCAGGAGTATTTGGCTGCATCAGCTGTGTCAGGAGTAACATGGCATCGCAGATTAGGACATGTCAACAAGGAATACTTAAATAAAATGAAAAATGCTGTCTTGGGAATGTCATTTGATGAAAAAGCAGAAATAAGCAAGGCTTCTTGTACAACATGTTGTGAAGGTAAACAGTGTCGCTTACCATTTAAAGGCAGTGGTCAGAGAAGCAGCAACTTGCTAGATTTAGTGCACACAGACATTTGTGGCCCTATGGAGACTACATCGATAGGAGGAGCAAGGTATTTCTTGTTATTTGTCGATGATTACAGTCGCATAACATTTGTTTATTTTCTGAAGCACAAAAATGAGGCTCTGAAGTATTTCAAGATATTCAAAGCACAGGTGGAAAATCAAACAAAAAGAACAATAAAAGTGATAAGAAGCGATAATGGTTTAGAGTATTGCAATAAGGAATTTGAAGATTACCTAAACAGTGCTGGTATTATCCACCAGAAAAGCAACCCATACACCCCAGAACAAAATGGTTTATGTGAAAGATTCAATCGCACAGTCGTAGAAAAAGCGAGATGTCTACTGTTTGATGCAAACCTGGGAAAAGAGTTTTGGGCTGAGGCCACCAATACGGCAGTGTACCTGCAGAATCGAACTGTGGCTGCTGCGTTGGATAATAAAACGCCATATGAACTATGGACTGGCACAAAACCAGATATCAGTCATATTAGGATATTTGGTAGCACTGTCATGGTACATGTTGCTAAACAAAAGCGTAAGAAATGGGATAAGAAATCTGTGAAATGTATTCTTACAGGATACCCAGATAACATAAAGGGATACAGAGTCTATAATCCAGAAACAAGGACTGTGTTTACAAGTAGAGATGTGGTCATTATTGAGCCAGAAATCAATTCTGAATGTATGATTCAAATGCAAGACCAGAATGTTGCTTCAGTGGGGGATGAGGTTAAACCAGAACAACAAGGCCAGGAGGTAACAAGTTTTGATTCAAATGAGGTTAAACCAGAACAACAAGGCCAGGAGGTAACAAGTTTTGAATCAACATCTAGTCTTGAAGATAACTCCAACAGTGAAAATGATTATTCCTATGATGATGAAGACTCAGAGAGTACACTTCAGTGTGAAAATGAAGATTTCATGGACAGACCCAGACGAACACGGAAACCACCAGAGAGATATGGTATGTCGAATCTTTGCACAAGCGCTGAAACCTATGATGATGTGGCAGGTTTGACACTGCATGATGCTTTAAACGGACCAGAAAAGAAACAGTGGATGTTGGCCATGCAAGAAGAACTACAGTGTTTCAAAGAAAATGATGCGTGGGAATTATGTGAAAGTCCACAAGATGGTAGGGTTGTACAGTGTAAGTGGGTGCTTCGTAAAAAATATGATAGTGATAACAAAGTTCGGTTCCGTGCACGTTTAGTTGCTAAAGGTTTTTCACAAGTTGAAGGTATAGACTATACAGAAACATTTTCTCCTGTTGTGAGGCATACTACATTGAGGTTACTATTTGCATTGTCAGTTAAGTTAGGATTTGACATTACTCACCTTGATGTAACTACAGCCTTTCTGAATGGTGCTCTTGATGAAACCATTTTTATGCAGTTGCCAGAAGGATTTTCCGAGCAGACCCATGAGGGTCAAGTACTTAAATTAAAAAAGGCAATCTACGGGCTTAAACAATCTTCGAGAGCATGGTACAGGAAAGTGGATGAATGTTTGTTAAATATTGGTTATAAGAGATCTAAGATAGAACCATGTATGTTCACAAAAGTCAGAAATAATTTGAGGACTATTGTTACACTTTTTGTGGATGATTTTTTTATTTTTTCAAATGATTGTAAAGAAACAGAATATTTGAAAAATGAATTAGCTAGCCATTTCAAACTTAAAGATTTAGGTGAAATCAGAAAGTGTCTTGGTGTCAATGTAAGTGTTAATAAGTCTGAGAAAACTATTACATTGAACCAGTCTGATTATATTGATCAGGTGTTGCAAAGATTTAACATGAGTCAATGCAAACCCATTCAGACTCCTATGGAAACTAAGTTGCATGTATCTAAAGGGGAAAACTATGTTGGAAAATTCCCATATCAGCAAGTTATTGGTTGTCTAATGTACTTAGCAGTTCTAACCAGACCTGATATTACTTATGCAGTTGGATTTTTGAGTCAATTTAACAATTGCTATTCTAGAGAACATTGTGCATATGTAAAGCGTCTATTGAGATATTTAAAATGTACTAAAAATTACGGTTTGAAGTACACTGCTGATGGAAATTCAATATTAGAAGGATATGTAGATGCAGATTGGGGTGCAAATGTTATGGATAGGAAGTCATATACAGGATATTGTTTCACTTTATCTGGTTGTGTAATTTCTTGGGAAACTAAAAAACAAACTACTGTAGCCTTGTCTAGTAGTGAGGCCGAATATATGGCTATTACAGAAGCATGTAAAGAAGCTGTTTATTTGAGAAACTTACTATATGAAATTACACAAAATTTGTATACCATTGATTTGTTCAACGATAATCAGAGTGCACAAAAGCTAACTATGAATCCAATGTTTCACAAGCGTACAAAACACATAGACATTAAGTTTCACTTTTGTAGAGAATGTGTAGTAAATAAAATTGTAAATGTGAAGTATTTGCCTACAGCTGAGATGCCAGCTGATGTATTCACGAAGGCTTTATGTGTTATGAAACATTATAAGTTTTTAGATGTATTAGGTATTCAAAGATTGTAATATTTTTGTATATCCATATTGTTAGATATAGTGGGGGTGTTAAAGGTCTAATATCTACACAATATGTTACTAGTGCTGCCATCTGTCTTGCATTGTCGGTAGACATGTTTGTTTGTCTTTTGTCTCTAAATAAAATTTAGTCTGTGCCACTCGTCAGTGGGAATACGTTGTTTTATTATACTTTCTTTATAGGAAACAGGCGCACAAAGTGAGAGAAAATGTCATACATTATAAAAATGAACCTCAAACCAAACCTGGATGTCACCATAGGTCCATGTATGTCCACAGCAACTAGACTATTCTTCTCTTCCCTTGAAATTACTTGAGTTTCATAATTATACTTCGTATTTATAGGTTTTGCTTTTTGACATAGTTCACAACGACTTATAAGCTTCCTTACCTTTTTACCAAGGTTCTTAATGTAAACATTCCTCTGAATATACAGAATTACTCTTTCAGTCCCAGCGTGTATTAATTTTTCATGCACTGTCTGAATTAATTTAGTTTCCATTTGTTCAGGTATATATACTAGCCAAGTTTCTACATCCCTTTTACACAATTTGTACAGAATCTCATTAACTAGCTTATACTTCAATCCTGTTACGTCACTCCCGTCTTCTTCTAGTTCTTTAATCTGGTTATGAATTATTAAGGTTTCCGGGTCTTCCCTTTGGAGTTTACCTATTTCCCTAAACATACATTTTAGTGTCGGCTCTTTCACCATTCTTACTCTCATTAGGCTCATACAGCTGTCTTTATTTTCAAATTGTGGAACACCATTTTTCAATCTGGATAATATATCGCACAATTTGTTTTGTTTCGCAGGTATATGTCTAATTTCAATTTGATATTGCGAGATCTCATGGATATATCTGGAAAGTTTTGAGTTATTTAATTTTATTCTATTGATAAAAGATAAACTCATGTGGTCTGACATTACGATTATTGGTTGGTTGTAAATGTACTGGTGAAACTTCACTAGCCCAAACCACACGGCACAGATTTCTAAGATGTGGCTGACCCTTTACTCTCAACAGGTGTTAAGGCTCTGGATGCTAATGCAATAATATGATAAGTACCATCAGGGTGCAATTGTGTTAATGCCGCCGCAACAGCAATCGAAGAAGCGTCTGTAAACAAGACATATTTTCCTCCGTGAATAGGTCTTTCCAACAATACGGATTCTTTAAACCTTTCTTTTATCTCTTGAAACGCTTGTTCCGCTTCGCTAGTCCATAGAAATTTCTTATTTCCTTTCAACAGATTATTAAGGGGTGAAACAATTTTCGCATACCCTGGTATAAACCTAGCTTGGTAGTTCATTATACCCAGAATTTTTCTAAGTTGCCGTACAGTTTTCGGAATTTGCAAATCCTGTATAGCTTGAACTCTTGCCGGGTCGGCCTCTATCCCATTCTTATTTACTATGTACCCCAAGAACTTAATTTCGTCCTGAATTAAATTCATTTTTTCTGGGTTTACTGACATATTATATTTCTTAAAAGTACTCAATACTTTGTCTAAACTTTCTAAGTGTTGTTCAAACGAATCATTGTGAACAATGTAATCGTCTACGAATGTGGAGACATTATTACCTGTTCCCTCCGGAAACATGATATCTAAGGCTCTCAGTAGGGCGCTATTCGATGTGTTTAACCCAAATGAAGATCGTAAATACGAGAACGTTTTTCCTTCGTGGTTGAATGAAACATACTTCCTATCTTCAGGCCTTAACCCAATTTGCCAAAACGAACTCGTTAGGTCAATTATTGATAAATATTTAGCCTCGCTTATTTGCGCTAAGACTTGGTTTATCGGTTGGCTTCTATAATTATCAGGTTGTATGTAATTATTGATTTTTCTAGCATCCAGCACTAAGCGTAATTTTCCTGGTTTCCGAGTGATCCAGCAGGCAGGGCTTAAGTACGGCGAATGCGATCTTTCAATTATTTTGTCTCTTAACATATTCTGAATTACTTGGTTCGCCTGGTCACGAATAGACAACGGAAGTATCCTACTTTTATATTTAGTTATTGGCACTTCTTCAGTAATATTTAGTGAATGTTGATATGCAGTTGATAATTTAGGCCTAGAACTAAATACTTCTTTATTCCGTAGTAATATGTTCAATAATTTCTCTTTTTGATTATTGTCAAGGGAATTGATATTGTTCACTTTTTCTTCCAGTAAATTAATTATACTCTCGATCGTCTCATCTGCTTTTACATGTATATGCTCATCTAGTTCATAATCCCCGTTCAGTTCTGAATAACTTTCCTGCTCATAGTCTACATTTTCTTCAATAATCTCATTACAATTATTTAGCTCATAATTAACTTCCCACTCGTCGTCGTCATTGTAAAATGGTTCTACAGGCCTATTTTCGCCCTCACCAATTATAACAGTAACATCTCCCTCATCATTATTTATATCTGCTAATACGTCGTGATTTACGTCAATACGCTCGATAATAAGATCCTCATCAAACATCATTATTTCTCTTTTATCTCTGACATCAGCAGCTATTACGTTATTCCCTTCTCTGAACGGTATTACAATTTCTTGGTTTTCTTTCGATAATAACATGACATGTTTATCAAAATCAATAATCGCTCTATGCTCTTCTAAAAAGTCGCATCCTAGCAGGATATCATTCTGTAAACCCTTTACTGTGAACAAGTACAATTCTGTGCTATAATCATTTATCGTTGCTGTCATCATACATTGATAGACTATTTTAAATTGCTTCAATCCTACGGCCGTGTTGCAATAGATTCCTACTGCATCAACATACTGGATATTAACTTTCTTTTTAATCAGTTTCTCAAACAGCTCTTGAGAACAAATACTATTCGTCGCTCCCGTGTCTATAATAACTGAAATAACTTCCTCTCCTATTTTTACCTCAATTATTGGTGTTTGAATGGCTTTTCTTTTCATTTCAACATCGTCATTCGCTCTATGTACCTTTACAGAATTTACATTTATCATCATCTTATTCATATCATCATTGCTTTCTTTATTATAGTGGAACCCTACTGAGATATCAGGTAATAATGTGCACGCAGCATCCGGATTCGTGATACTGGTTTGAATTAGTTTAAATTCTGGTTAGCCCTATGGCTACCTGAATTGTGATTTTGTCCGTGGAATTCTCTTGTTTGGGGGTTTTGTGGGACTCTGTTATTCCTATTCTCGGAATTTCCTCTTTCAACTCTATTTTGTTGCTCAATTTGCGGTTCACTGCGCCTAGGCCTATTAGTACCCATGTCGGTAACCTGCACCCCGCTCGCTTGTTGCATCGTTCCCCTGTCATATTGTCTGATATTCTGATTATAATCTCCCCTATAGTCATATCTTTGATTATTTTCATCTCTCCCCCTTGGTCCATATCGCATATCTTGTTCAGTTTGATACTGATTTGAATAAGTATATGGAGGCCTATTATCTCCTACTTGGTCTCGATTCCTCCAATTCCCTTCGTCTTTAGAATCATACATCTCCATATTCACTAATAGCTCTAGGGTTTCTTTAACCGTAACAGATTTGGATACAAGCAAAATATTTCGTGTGTCAGCCTCAAAGTGCTTGCACAACAATGCCACGACTTCATTTTCAGGTAATGGTGGATTTAGCATTCTAGCGATCATGGCCATCTTCATGAAATACGTCGATTTTGTTTGATTTGGTTTTCCTATATATACCGACCTGTATATAAATTCATTCTCGTCTTTAATTGTTTTCCTGCATTCCAGAAATACTGTAAAAATTGATCACAAAAACTGCTATAGGTACAGTCTGGCTTTATAGTAACTTGGAACCAGTCCTTGTGTTTATTTTTAAGCGTCTTTCCCGCTATCATAACCTTAAATCTCTCTGGGACATTTTTAAGCTTGAAATATTCGGTCAACTCGCGCAAAAAGTTATGTGGGCTGGTGTGTTCCGATTCAATAAATTGCGGTAAATGTATTTCTGACCCAATAAAGTTTGAAATCGCATGCACACTGGTATTCAGTGCACTATTATTGTCATACATATTGCTGGCTTCGAGGTCAATGTTATTGTTTGGAGTGGTGTTTGAGCCTTCATTTACACTCATTATCTGTGTAGTTACTTCAGACAAATTTACATCATTATTTATACAAGTATTGTTCTCTACAATAACATTTTCCTTTCTGCATCCTACACCATTATCGTTACATCTTATTACTTTATCACACAAATCTTTCAATTCACCTGTGGCTTTGTTAACTTTGTCATCAAGTTTCCTTTCAACAATAATTATTTTACTATTAATGTCTGCTATTTGTTTTATAATAGTTTCTTTTTGAGTAGAACTGTTTTCATTTACCACTACCTCTATAGCTTTGTTATTCATGTGAATAGCATCTAGCTTACTATCCAACTGGTTTATGATTACTTGAGTATCAATACGTATTTTAGAAGTTTCATCACTAATTAAATTACGATTTTTCTCAGTTACACTTTCAATTTTCTGATCAATCTCACTTAATTTCTCTGTTACATTACCTACAATGCTTTGGATTTTCTCATTTGCTTTCTTTTCATGCACTAAGACTTTCTGGTTAAGTTTAGATTCAACTTTATCTAATTTCTGATCAAATTTACAGGTTAAGTCATAACTGCTAGCTTTAATTTCTGCTGAAAGCTCTTCTAATCTTCTGTTTATTTGGTCATTATTTCTTAAACATTCTGATCTGACAGCTTCTACTCTTTCATTAGTTATTTTGATCTCTTCACTACATTTATCAACTTTTTCCCCAGTTTTTTTAGTTTCTTCGCTACTCTTCCTAATTTCACTTAACATCAATGCTTGCATTTGATTAATATCATTAGACTGGATGTTTGTACCTACTTTACTGTTTTCAATACTACCACTCTCATTTTGATTTGATATTTCACACATTTCCATATTTATTTGAATATTATTCTGACTTTCAATTGACTTTTCTGCCGTTCTATTATTATTTTGTGACTTTTCACCTGCATTATTCTGTTCAACATTAGGATTATTTTCCATAATTTCCATTGAATCATTTCTTTGATCTGTTTCATTAATTGACAACTCTAATATATTATCATCATTTTCAAATTGTTGAGTTAGAAACTCCTGAGCATTTTGCGACTCAGCCATCTTAATCACACATCTCCCGGATCTTAATTTCATGAAAATGTAATTTATTCTTTGCAAATTTGAATTTACTATTATTATTATTTGTTCTTTATTTAATTACTTAATTATTTTATTATTAATTAGCATATTATTTTACACTGTTTTACACACAATCATTACTTAGATCTACTCTTATCTGTATGTTAGTTGATGTTGTTCCCGTCGTTGTGCCCTTCCTTCAAATCTCGTCCATGGTATGCCCTTCCTTCAGATTCCATGTTTCTCTCTTGATTGATGTGGTTTCCCTCGGTGTCCCGCGTTGCATTCAGCATGTAGCCATCTGTGGTGTTGTACACGTCGACTTAATTATGGTTGATGCGTTAATGTTCGTCATTTTCGTACTAATAGTTCGCGCTATTTATGTGTCAACTGTTCTATTTGCCCCAGCGTTGGGAAGTCAGTATATGGGAGTTCTTTGGGTGGTTATTAAGTGGGAGTTCTTTATAGCTCGTTAGTTTACTTGCATAAATATTCACTACTTAATATGTTGGGCGCCAGGTTATAAAACCAATATGTATTTCCAGATCCGACGAATCTAGGCTCAGCTCACGGTAGAATCACACACCTCTTAACTCTAGGGCTATGGCATTTTACATACTGAACAACTGCGGGAAATTTAGAGAATTGTGTTGTGATATAACTACTTTTATTTGTGAAAACGGAATACATCAAACTATTTTACAGTAGTCCTTAATCTAACAATTGTTTATTAGAGTGAGCTCGTCTTACACAGGCCAGTAATCTAATAATTCACTTAATATGACAGACGATTAGATTATAATTCGCGTACTCTCTGAATGTGTTTTTTTTTTGTTGATGACTGATTACAACTCGCGTACTCGCTGAATGTGTTTTTATGTTGAAGACTTATCTCTCCGAGTTCCGACAGACAATTCTTAAGAGTTTATGATTAGGACACGTTGAAGACATTCTGAATATTTATTGAAGACTTCTCTACAACTTATTGAAGACTTGTTCACAACTTACTGAGAGCTTTTTTACAACTAACTTTTTGATATTTTCACATAACTCTAATATGTCTAAGCGGCATATTAGGTATTCTCTTATTGGTTATAATCCATTGGTACATTTTACCTAGGAATATAAACAATAAGATCCTATTGACTCACAGAACATAAGTCTCGCCCACTCTAGTTACTTTCTTTGTCATTTTTATTACATAGTATTTTTGAGGTTCCCCCAGGTTTCTAAAATGAGTGGCGTGATGACGCTACGCTCAGAGTTCATAGCCTCTAACGGGACATTTGATCCCTAATAAAACTATCCATCACAAAACTGTCTGCTGTATTTTGCACAGCTATTGATTCTTCAGTTTTGTGTTTACTTTTTATTACCCCAATATCCTGCAAACTTACCCTCTGCTAAATGTAATACTGGCATTAGCTCTCCACATGACTATGCTTTATACTTATTCATTATTTATTTCAGATATCTTAAGTTTAATTCCTACTATTAATTCTTTACACTGGTAATTTTCGCCACAAAGGGTAGAGTACCCACAAAGAAAAGAGTGTTGAGAGATGTCCTTAAACAAAAGAATTTTCTTCACATACTGCATTATATCTTCATTTATTTTGCAAAAAGTTAAAATAGGAAGATAGAAAAGTTTAGAGAATGCTTGGAAAAGTTGTCCTGCTGGGTCTTCTATCATCATCTTCTTCAACTTGCTCATACACTTGTCTTTCACACCCTCTACAGGCACTTGAAGCAACTAAAATCTCAAAGAGTCTGAGAAAATCCAGTCATTTCATTCTAATTAAGCGTATTTTTCATGGTTTCGCTATTATTTCGTTCAAACGCCATAATTTTGCTCTAATAAGTTCATTTCGCGACATGATTCATATCAAATTAACGAGATGAAATTACAGTAAACTGTTTAATCTGATGTAAATAGGGCTAGAACTGTTTACAGTGTTACTGAAACATGTGTTGGCATTAAATGAAAACCCATACATCTCCTGCATCTTCGTTATTATTCAGTTTAGATTGTTACACTGTCAAGAATTCCATAAGTAATTTATACATATTCATTCATTGGTTTCTTTATATGTGTAGGCTTCCAGGTTATAGCAGTGGCTTATATAATAGTTTTTACTCATTATGTCCGTTTATATTATAAAATTAAACATTTAATTGTACACAATCATAGCCCTAGCTTCCTGTATAGCAAATCAGAGCTGTAATAAACAGGTAATAATATTTATAACAATGATGATAATAACAACAATAATGGTAATAACAATATTGTGTCGTTAGGGTTGCCGTACTGTTCCTTTATGGTCATCATGAATTTCTCATTTCTCTTGATTAACAAAGACATATTCCAAAGTGGCAGAAATAAAGATGTAAACGTCTCAAGAAAAGTTGATGTAACAATCTGCCAATATTAAAGTAAGAAATGTTTTCAACTTTGAAAGAAATTCTGCTGTTATTTTATACGCAATAAGTGGCATTGTACATTATTCAAATGAGGGTCTTTTGTGCACTGAAAAGGTAAAGAGAGTTTTATTTAGAATATTAAGGACATAATTATCTCAGACGTTTCTTGACTTTAAATTTAATCTTTGCTAATGATCGCCTAGAGGGGCGGCTTTATACTTCTTTCCTCAAGCATCGTAGAGATCATGTTAATTAAAAGCCGTCAAGAAAGAATAGAGATAAGTAATCGAAGATAATAAATGCAGACGAGAGCTGCTGCTTGGAAACACTGGAGATCACCACTTTTCATTACAACACAGTTACATGATATAAGTGACTTAGGTAAAATTTAATTGAGGAGCGTTTTTTACATACTCGATTTATACAGTAGGCTACTAGCCGTCACATACATTAAGTTTGTAGATGGTTGATCGGGAGAATGGGAGCTGTGCTGTTTGTGGGGGAGATGGGCACAATCACCGTGATAAGCTGATAAGTAGAACAAAAAGTAAAAAAACGGAACTTTAGATTTTCTTCCTAAATTGTTGAATTGTAATTAGAAGCAAAGTCAATCAAAACATGTACCGGTACTGATATTCTAATCACAGGGAAGTTTATATTTCTAATACTGACTAAACACAGTCTTATCAGTCGAGGCAAGATAAGTTTCTTAAATAGGAACTCAACTCAAATCCGTTGGCAAAAAGCGAGATTTAGTGGAAATGCATGCCCACTGCGTAATAATAAAAAAGGTTAACGCAATGCCTAAATGAGGCAAAAAGTTGGGTAGAGAAGGTTGAAGTAGTAAGGAGAGGAAAAGTTAAGAGAGAGGTTAGTTGAAGCGATGGCCTGTACAGAGGCTAAAAGAGGCCTGTGGAGTGGTGACGCTCTGTCTTGGAGAATGGGGTTTTGATATGTTTTGTGCGTGATCTTGCGATATGGGGCTAGAAGAGAAAGAAATATAGTGTTGTTAAATGTTCGATATAAGTGGTCAAGTAAGGAATGAATGCCATGTAGCTAAATGTGGTCCATGAAGGAACGTGAAAGCAAAATTAAATAAGGAAGTTTGGAGGTAAAGGATAAGAAGAATTTGTCTAGGAAACAGAAGCTAAGTTTGGCAAATAAATAATTAATTAAAATTAAAGTTGAAATAAAGTCGTAGGAATGAATTAAACTAGTTAAAGGAGAACTAAAAAGAATGAAATAGAGAAAAGGAAAAGAAAGAAAGAAAGAAGAAGAAAAATAAAAAAGAGAACGAAAACTATGATAAACCATAGTAAAACTTGAGGTTAGGGGTAGAGATTCAGGCGGCCAATGCAGAAAGTTATAAGAGTGAGTGAATGTAAATTATATTGAATGTATGTATTGAAGTGTCGAAAGAAAAATTGGTTTAGTTCAAGTGAAAAGGCAAACACATGAAACTTATTTAGATGATAAGAAAGGAATAATAATTTGTTAAATAATATTTGGTTCTTAAAATGAGAAAGAGGAAATGAAAAGGTGTTTTCATCAGAAGTAGTGAAATAAAGAGAGAAAATATAATCACCATAGTGGAAAATAGGAGTAGGTAGAATGTACATTAAACAACACGAAGCTAAGATTACTTGATCTTCATAAGATGCTGAAGCGTAGAAGTAAAAGTGAACCTGTAATACTACAGATAAATACCAAAGAAGATGGAAGGATTCATCCCCAGGGAGAATAGTTAGGCATACATATAAGCCAGATCGTATTTCTTTGTCTTGTCACAGAATCTTTTTACTTTCTCGCATAAACGTAGTATGGAGAAAGTGTTGTGATCGTGACAAAAAATCGAAATCGAGATCTTCTTCTGTAGTCATCAGTTTTACAATTGGTTTGATGCAATTCTCCAGTTCCTCCTATCTTGAGTCAGTCTATTCATGTCAAGGCCCTACCTATTTTATACAATCAAAATCGTAAATAATCTGTTTTTCATATTCTAATCATGGTCTTCCCTTATAATTTTTCCCCTCTGTTGTTCCTTCTAATATAGTATGTGCCCCACTACTCTGGCCCTTCTTCTAATGAGTTCGTCCATGGACTTTTTGCTCCTCTATTCTTCCTAAGACCTCTTCGTTATACATTCTGTCAGTTCACCTGATTTTCAACATTCGTCTATAGCACCAAATCTCAAAACCTTGTATTTTATGCCTTTCACTTTTTCCTAAAGTCCAAGTCTCACTGCCATAGAGTGCTATGGTCAGTTTTTCTACAAAAATGACTTAGAGGGTACTTTCAATTTTTTTAGGCTATCTCCATTACACTGGGCGATACATGGAAACTTAGCACAGTCAACTTGTAGAGAAAATTAAAAAGAACAGTTTTTGTTAAATACATTTCTTTATAAAATTAATAGATATCAAGATAAAAACGAAATAACATGACTTAAATGCGAATTTCAGAATATACATTTTGATTAAAATATGAATATTCTTCTGTTGTCCATAGTAACAGGAAAACTATAATCTAATTATTTAATGTAGTCAGTTTACCACAGTCGTAATGGACAAACCAAAATCAATTAGATTGAGGTGGTGTAGGGTAACAGGGAAGAGGTCCTGGGTTCAATCAAACCTTGTGGCAACCCAAATTTACCAGTTGGCTCTTGTAATAATTCATTCGTGCAGCATTTGCTTCTATTGTTCGGCTATAGCTCAATGTATCCTGCATTTTTCCCTTTGAGATTGAGTAACCATGCTAACCCCAAGTTATTGTTGTTGTTGTTATTATTATTACTATTATTATTTCACGGTAAAAGCATTGAACATAAAGATCGACCCGTTCTAGTTACTTGTTAGTTTCATGAGAGGGTAATAAGTAAAATTTAATTGTCTGTGTAATTAACTTTTTTTCTGTGCTAGCCTTTAACACCTATATGCGAGAACGTTTGTGCAACATATTTTTGCACCATTTATTTCTTTTCTACTTCGAATCATTTCTTTTGAATCAACTTTAAATTTGTAATTATTCTGAATGACGGGGTCCGCGGGCAAAGAGAGTTAAGCCCACCATCCTAAAAAATTGAGATATGCCCATAGAGTAGTAGATAAAAATGTTCTCTACATTTGTGTTAAGTCCAGTAAGTCATATTCACAAACGTATGATAGTTATGGACGTGTGCCTCATGGGTTTGTCCATCTCTAAAGCTATGTTGGGCTGGTACAATGTGTTAAGTCACTCTAATTCTCAGTAACAAGAAAGTGGACTTTATTTTTGTACTTAATTTAATCGGTCACTTCTACATTACCATTCCCGCGTCTTTGCATTCCATCTGTGGCCCATAGGACACGATTATGAGTAAATTTTCCTCAGAACAAAAAAACAGACGTAATAATATTATAAAAATCTCAGTGTAGAAAAGGGTATTGTACTTATAAAAGAAGCTTTTCAGCACTCTGTATTTCAAATGATCAAGACGTACGTTGTAAGTCAGTTGAGTGAGATGTTATGATACGAGATTAAAAAAAAGTTATTGTACTGACGAAAGTTACGACGATAAGTATAGAATCGTCGTTTAATTTCGTGAATGTTAGTAATAATTAAATGGAATTCTACTTTCCGAGATATTCTTCACAATATGTGTAGTGAAGCTTTATAAACCTCGTACAATAATAAGTAGATCTATAATGTTAATGGAACTAGCCGGTGTAATTAAAAAGCATTAACTTAAACGAGAAAAGTATAACAGTTTACTTTCTTATGAAAGTTCTGTTATGGTTGAAGGATCTGGTGACTCTGTTAGGATCCACGTGCACTGGAAATCAATCAATTATCATGGCAGGCTATTCCAAAAACTTTGGAGAGGAATATAAAGAATATTTAGTGAACAGAAGAATTTAAGTAAGTAGAATGTTAATGATTGCACCTTTGCAATAAATATAACTACAGGTTTGGATTATCTCAAGATAAATTCGTTGTTCGATTATTTATCTTGATGAAAACGTGACGTCTCGCCGTATTAGCTATGATAATAACCTATATATTACTGTGGAATTATATTTTTATATGATTAATAGTGCAAGCAAATAAATTTACTGGGTGAGTCAGCTTCCCCTTGTGCAACCTAAGCGTCTGGAGTACTCGGTCATAGCCTAAAAAATTATATACAGCATAGATATATCACATGTATCTAAGCTCTGAACAAGGTTGCATTTTGTAAAGTGTCCTTGCGGGTGTCTTAATTGAAATAAAGACAAGAGGAATTCATATCTGTGAATACGTCAAGTCTTTTTGGAGCATAAAACCTGTATCTCTTCTCCTAAAGAAAAATTTCAATACAATTTTTACGAAGACTATTCAACTCATACGCCGCGAGTTTGATATTAACCAATAACGTTTAGCTATTCCTCGGATATAGACCAATCACGGCTGTTTATCTTACAATATTCTTGTAGGAATCGCGAGGATATTGTTTTATCACGATAAAATCGTCTGCTCGTTACTGGCGACGCAAGTATCAGTGTGCAGTGATTAATAGTCCGATGCTGCCACTAAGCGGCACGAAAACAGATTATTTTATACAACATAACATGTTTGAAAATTAAAATAATAGAAATGTACATTGATTAAGAACAGAATTCCGATTCGGTGCAAGCCAGTTCGTGTGCTTTTATTCTGTTCTGCTGTTAGCTTACTTGAACGAAGTTAACTATGTCTTACTATCCTTGGTAGTATTGATTACACAATGGTAGCTTGAATCGATTCATGGATGGTTGATTCACAGTATTAGTCCAGACAATAAAGTTAGAAAAACAACAAGTAGAACAAAAAATCGTGTAGTTTTGAAATTTAGCAGAGTTGACGGAGGGACTGTCCTGAACAATATACTAAAGTCTCCGTGGGTGGTGGTGAGCGGGGGAGAGGGGGGCCCGCAGAAGTTCCCTTTGTTAGGTTTTACGCTTATATCTAAACAATGGTGCATCGTAGAGGAAAATATTTTATACACAAAATTAAAGCAGATAAAATTTCCTACAAGTCTGATACCACACAATTTTTCTATTTCAAATAGTTTTCGAGACATCCGGCAGCGAAAATAGCAAATTTTCGAAAAAGCTCTTTCACCTCGCGCTTTTGGACACACTTTGCATTCTAGCGCTTCTGCCCTTAGGTATACACCAATACTCTAATAAAAGAAGTTGTAGGGAAATAAATTAACTTCAAAATGAATAGTCATTTGTTATTTTTTCTTCAAATGTTCAAAAGTTATAACAATTTAAGTTTCGGACAAATTTCGAGATTTTGAAAGAAACCGTACATTGCATGTTCTCTATATTTAAGGGTTATATCTTTGTATTTAAGCTGTATTTTATGTATTTCCACTTGTTTCATGATGTAAATACACGATATAAAGCTTACATACAAAGATATAAGCCCTAAATATAGAGAAAGTGCGATGTACGGTTTTCTTTCAAAATCTCGAATTTGTCCGAAAATTAAAATTGTTATAACTTTTGAACATTTGAAGAAAACATAACAAATGAATATTCGGTTTAAAGTAAATATATTTCCCTACAACTTCTTCCATGAGAGCATTGCTGTATACCTAAGGGCTGAAGCGCCAGACGGTAAAGTGTGTCTAAAAGCGTGAGGTGAAAGAGCTTTTTTAGAAAATTTGCTATTTTCGCTGGCAGATATCTCGAAAACTATTTGGAATAAAAAAATGTGTAGTATCAAAC
Source organism: Ectobius pallidus (assembly GCA_964059195.1). Taxonomy (NCBI): domain Eukaryota; kingdom Metazoa; phylum Arthropoda; class Insecta; order Blattodea; family Ectobiidae; genus Ectobius; species Ectobius pallidus. Next base: position 16,155,035 of record CAXKWD010000006.1, read on the forward strand.
TTGTAGTAAATTTTATCACCTTTAATTTTGTATATAAAAACTTTTCCTCTACGATGGACCATTGTTTAGATATAAGCGTAAAACCTAAAAAAAAAAAAAAAAATAATAATAAAAAACCTTCTGCGGGGCCCCCTGGCCACGCTCACCCCCACCCTCGGGGAGTTTTAGTATGTTGTTCAGGACAGTCCCTCCGACAACTCTGCCAAATTTCAAAACTCATTTATTTCTTCTATTTTTCGTTCGTTGCCTGGACTATATGCCGTGACTTCACGACTGTTAGTTTTGTTTTTATACAACAAAGCAGGCCCACTAATTATTATTTATATGATCCATTACATTTTATTCATGGAATAGTCTCAATAAATCCAACTCGAGTTGACGAGTTGCACAAAATAAGTTCGCTCCTGTTGAGCAGGCGCAAATCTATCGATAAACTCGTCAAATCTCGTGGATTTACCTATGATAATATAATTGTGTTGTATTTCCTCTTCCTGTTCTCTAATGAGGAAACAGATTATTCATTACATCTTTAAAAGATGATACTATGTCATTTCATGACTGATATTCCAATAGTATATGCGGAAAATAGAACTATTGTTTCTTGTCTGTCCGATAAGATAGAGGACCCCAAAAATCAACCAATCAGAGTTCATCTTCCCTAGGCTATGATGAGGTGAGCTTATTCAATATATCATTACTCTTTTTTCTTTTCTTCATATACTCGTAATTTCCCTCAAATGGGGATGAATGATACCCGACCTTTTCTTTTCACAAAAACTATCTTTCTTAACTGATCGTAAGGGCTTACATTGTGGGCTCCTTTCTAATCTTGAAAACAACCCGGCTCTCGATATAATACATTATGCATTTTTTAAAGAAGAGTCTGAACGATAGTTACGTGAAAACGACCTTCTAAATATCAGACCTGTTCATTTGTAAGAAAAGATTTCTGTGACCTTGTCAAGCTACCTTTACACAAAAACTAACCCCTTTCGGGAGAAAATCAGTTGTAGATCATGTACGGCATTAAGTGTAACACCCTATGATTTTTTAATTTCGAAAAATATATTTTAACTGGATGGAAGCAATATTTGGGTTGAAAACCACCCTCTCGTCACGGGATGATTGATAGATGGTCACAAGTTCTTAATTGCATCACCTATCCAATGTAACAATAGATCTTAAAAACTACATTAAAGTTTATTCCTCGAAAACTATCACTTTAGTTAGGTAAACATTCATTCATTGTACAACATTTCCGTTATTTCTCTTGTTGACAATATTTATGGGTATTAGTTAGGTTGATTCAAGGTTGTCATGCAGTTTTCTGTTTTACCGACCTATCACTCATTTTGGGCCTAACTTTGTTTGGGGGTTGGAGGCGGTTGGTCTTGCATCATTCTGAGGAGTAGGTGGTCCAAGGGAAGTAACTGAAGACAGGGCACCGGTTTCTGGTCATGTAACAACGCCAGACGTCGGCAGACTATGATCGAGTGGTTACTACAATGGAGTTTCAAATTATCCATGTAAAATTTGTGGACAAAATGGGGTCTAGCAAGTTTTCTCGGGCTGCTCCTATTTCTCCAGCCCTATATGATTCCAGTGTTGCTCCATTCATACAATTTTATGACCATTTGGTTGCGATAAAGGCATTATTAATACAGCGTTCAATTGATTATAGATATGATAAGGCATGACAAAACCAATTAGGCTTCATAATCTGAAATATTCAGTAGGACTGAGCTGCGACATGTTAACCGTGAAGCAAACATGTCGGAAATAACTTGATATTACAAGGGACTGAATCAGTATGCACGTAGCTTTCTTATGTGCTTTGAAGGGAAGTTTCCAATTCGATATGTGCTATGTTTGACATTATCTAGCCGAATACCACTTTTGTCTATTTTCACTTTAGGAATTTAATTTTTTTGTAATCAGATTATTGTCCGGATTCTATATAATTATCATGACAAGATAAATTCGTTAAGTTCAATTAAATTATCTGTAGGAGGGAATCGTGTTGTACAAAACTAACTACAAAATAGAATTTGTTGTCCATTGTGCGGAAGATGTGACTTTTCAATTCGAAAAGCAGTAGAATGTTTTTGAGAGTTTGATTGAGTCACAGTAGCTAACGAAGGTCCGCCGGCGTGGTCTTGTGGTTAGCATCGCTGACTATAGATCCGTCCGCCCGGGTTCGATTCCCGGTACCTCCTCGGATTTTTCTGAGGTAGGGAGGTCTGGTAGGGGTGCACTCAGCCTCGTGATTCCAAATTGAGGAGCTACTTGATAGAGAAGTAGCGGCTCCATTAACGGCCGTGGGTGTCGGCATGCTGACCACATGCCCCCCAATCCTGCCATCTGCCTACGGGATATGACGCAGCGGTCGGGTGGTAGGCCAAGTCTCTCCAGGGATGTAGCGCCACGGAGTTTAGTTTAGTAGCTAACGAAGAGAAGATGAGTTGGAAATTCTACTTGCTTTTGTGTTGTCAGTCAACTGCAATATCACTACACATCAGTAAAATTCTCATTATTATGGATCAGTCTGTGGAAAGTGTTGTCATAACAACGCAGCTGTACCAACTCCACGGCCTGCATTACAAACAGAGCGCTGACTTCATTAGTGTACATTCTAAACATTTAACCAAGAAATGTAATGACACGCTCCTCATACATAGCCAGTGTCCAATCAGTTTCCTATTAATTCATTTAGCAACACCAGTCTCAATTTGTGCAAACACGTCTGACTTCACAAGGCTTGTACAAAACAAGTTCTAACTTAGAATTAGTCGTGTACAAACCATCAGTGCAGTATTCGAGAAAGTTGCGAAGAGTGAAATTTCCTTCATGTAAGTAAGACATTGTGTGACATTGCCAGAACATACGTAACCGAAAAATACAATTTACTTTCTATTATATTTTTCCTACGGTATGGGTCTATACGTTATGGTACGGGTAAAAAATAGGGTTACCAACTGTCCGATTTTCAACCTAACAGTCCGGGTTTTAAATAATTACTGTGGTGCATGGCAAAATTCTGGTTTTACGGCACCTCTTTATATAAAGTATATACCTATTTATTAAGTGCCAAAATGGTACTGTATGCGCTTATGTGGGGACGGGAAAATGTCTGTCCGTCTGTCTGTCTGTCAATCCGTGTGTCTGTACGCGCGATAACTCAAATACGCTTTATCGGATTTTCGTGAAACTTGGTATACGCATTTATAACGTCCAGAATAAAAACACATTACATTGTAAAATATAATTTGTTGGGAAATTGAAACAATATAAATCTCCAATGAATGAAAACACAATTTCAATTTGGTGTGCTTTTATTCTGTCCTGCTGATAGCTTACCTGAATGAGGTTAACTATGTCTTACATGAACCATTTGTACGTTTCTCTCAAGATCAGCAGGTCTGGAGGTTATACAATTATTTTTGAATGGTACCATGTAAGTTATATGTGACAAAGTTTGTGCAACATGTCTTGTACCGTTTATTTTCTTGAGGTTCGTTCATGAATCATGACATATAATCTACTGTATGCGAAACGTGAATTTTCAATTGAGAGAGGCAATTATTTTAAAGAAAATAAACATCATAATAAAAATATAACGCACAATATATTGATAGCCTACGTCTCCAATGACTCATTGTGTATAATAATACATTTAAGTAAAGTGGATAGTGACAATCCCTCAGCTACATTATGTAAACATAAGCAGACAATATAGGCCTACCAAATAAATTGTACAAAACTGCGTGTAAATCGGATAATTGAAGTGCTAATTATTAGCGTGCAGACAGACTGATCATGCGTTTTAAGAATTAATCTTTTATTTTATCTACTACTTTATGAAATTGCACGATTAGATTATTTCCAGGCAACGATTATAATTGTTTATATAATATAATATAAATATTATATAATAATATATAATATAATATCGATTTATATAACCGATTATAATCGTAATAATAATTATTATTACTTAATTACTTACTTACTCAATGGCAAAAGAAAATTCCTAAGCAACCTAAAGGAATGTTATCTATTTTATGGAACCCGAAGTTTCGTTGCCGCGCTTACCTGAGTTTTACGATTATTATTATTATTATTATTATTATTATTATTATTATTATTATAAAACATAAAATAAACATAAAATGTGAAACATCATTTTAGTAAAACCTAAACATTAACGTATCAATTGGAAGTTACTGTAATGCAATTCAGAATATTTATGAGTTAATTTGATCATCCAATATTGAAACCAAACGTCAGATGTTTAGTGCTCTTGGACTTTCCGTAAAAATACCCCAATACAGTGCCTTCATTAATTATTCTATTTCCAATACTGATACACCAGTCTTGAAATTTGTGAAATTGTTCATTTTAACTTTTCTTTATCTTTCAGAAAGAATATTAAGGTTATATGTTCGACTCCTTCTATAATTGCAATTGGTTGACATATTTATTTTGTCGCGAGATCTAAAATAGTACCTTCAGAATCAATGATGGCTTATTTCTCTCGTTATCAGGAAAGTATTCCGCAATCATGTAAAGGATGCCGAGTTGAACGAATTTATTTCCTGAATTCTGAAAATAGTTTTAATTAATTATAAGAAACGTAAATAAAATAACAGCTCTTGAAACATGCCTTTCGGACGTGTCTTTTAAATATTGACATCACTCGATAGTAAAGTTTAACTTGTATCCTAAAGAAATATTATTTTATACATAATTAGGGTAAGAAAAATCAACACTACTAGTATATTGAACGTGGGGTCATTTTTATTGCTATTGTTATATTATTATTGTAATTTTCATTGTATGATTTGTTCTTTGGCGTTTCTGAGGGCCAATTTTAATTCCAGCCCATCCGTGGTAAGAAGACTTATTACTTACAATAGGCTTAACTTATTTTTAAAAGAAAGTTGCGAGTGTCGTGTTTCCGAACTAAGCCATTGAAACAAATGCCTGTATTCTAATCTGACACGCAAACTAAAAATGGTAGCCAAGTAATCGTAAACGTTTTGTACACTGCATAGATCTTCATATAATGAAGTGTTGATAGCAAAGATATTTTGTAGTAATACAATGATGTGAGTCAAAGACAAACCACCGAGACGGACCCGTGTTGGAAGTTATAAACATGGGTACCCATGAAGTATATGCAGCGTTTATTTCTCCTCGATGTCAGTTCAGTAGAGTAGAGATATTACCATTTTCAACAGTAATATTAGGCTATGCATGTCGTAAAGGGAAAGGGCATGTGCTGTCTACTTCATTTCATGTCAATTTGGGGGTTGCGGAAGTGGATCCTAGGGTCGCGAGTTGAAACCCACGCTGTCGGAGGACGGAGTGTAAACCACGGGTCTCGTATCTTGGATTTACTAGAAGCTTAAATTATCGCCTCTTTACCAAAATCCTCGGACCTTCCAGTTCAAATAGCACCTAAATTTTCAATTGGCAGGCCTACAGGTGACGATGGGCGTACCACCTGTAACTCTGTTCTCTATAGGCAAATAAGCGTCACTAAATTAGTCCGAGGTAATAATGAAACCTTCACCAGGAGATCCTAGGCTCCGAGCCGAGAGTGAACAGGATTCGATGTACAGACGAACGAAGAACTACAAAGATTTTCACACAATATAAAATACATTTGAAATGTCGGAAGAAATAATAATGCTTTTCCTTGTACATCACTCCTGGTTAAATCAAATTCATTAAAGGTCATTTCAACTCTCCCTGCTGTGTACCGACAGTAATTTGGATGAATCTTAAACATGTACGTTCAGTTGTATATAAATACAAAGCGATACCAATTTTGTTATTATGAAGCATAGGCTGTAACTATTTCATTTCCTATAACTATGAATATATAAATGAGATGTTTACCTGTTCAGAAATTGAGCCGGATGGTGAGATGAATCACACACGTAATCAGACACACAGACACTAACACTGATTAAGTAAACCTCTTGATATTTTAACACGCAGTGTTCTTAGTACGATTGCTTACACATTTAACGCTGATAAACATTACAGACATTAATATATTGAAACATGAAACACGCTAGAAGAAATACATTTACACACATACACCGCGTGTACGGAAGTGAGGGGCAGCAACGACGCGAAACGTCCTTCCTCTCGTGAACTTCGCGACTGAAACTGCGGGGCAAACAACCCTGTCTCCTGCGCATGCGCCCGGAAACCCTCTGACGTCACAGTGGACGGCGTTTTGTTCCCATGTTCTTGGAGTTTCTGTCATCAACAGGGCCCGGATTCTGATGACTTAAAACTATTGGAAAAATGACCTATAAAATGCCCCTAAATTTTAAAGAAAATGACTTATTAATTATAAAAAATGACCTAAATACTGATATTTTATTTATAAAAATAATTATTGTACAAACAAAGTTGTAGACTAGTTTGTACATAATTGTGAAAACTGTAAATAACTGTAATGTTGTGAATGTTCTTTTCTCACGGACATTTATACTGGCACTAAGGCACTGGTGAGTCAAAATTCGGCACATCCATTTATGGTCTGCCGGATTATATTGTTCTTTATTGAGGGTAAACAGAAGTTTGCACTCTCAAATCCAAGCAGGTGGCAGACTCTGGTGCCAAGTCAATCTAATAGCAATAGTAATACAATACAAAATTTTGGCGTTTCTTTGATTCTTACTTCCGACTGAAACATGTCAACACTTGAACGCCGAATTTTTCCTTCTGGCATTAAACAAACAACACTTCAAAGAAAGCACCGCTAGCGACGAAACAAAGTTCATACACTCAATGTAAATACATGAAAATGACCAAATAAGGAAGCAATTGACACAAAAATGACAAAATAGTGACCTAAAATTGAAATAAATGCGTTAAAAATATAAAATTGCATAAAATGACAAAAAATGACGTAATAAAAATTCATTTCTATATTCTAAGGTCATGATTAGGATTTATCCACAAGTTGGCAATGTCTATGCAGCATCAGTAAAAAGATGACATGTCATTAGAATCCGGGCCCTGGTCATCAACTTCCACATTCCATTAGGAATGGAAAATGTGATGATAGCGGGTTTCTACACAGTCTCAAAGCAAACTTGCTCTTCTCGTAGCCCTGGAACGAGGCGCATTTAACGGTCAATTTTTCCTCTTCCCATAGGATATAAGGGAATAATTTCAGCATTGATGTGAGGAGCAAGAACTGAAGAACTGCAGATTTCATTAATACGGAGCCACTGGGCGATACCGACACGATTCTTGGTTCGGTTATGCAGACGTGTTTTCAGTGTCCCAAATCCTTAAATTTTGTGAGTGTACGCCACCATTTGATGAAAACTATGCCTTGTACTTATGAAGCATGTATGAATAGAATAGCGTGTCCATTCTTCCCGTTTTTATCGGGACAGTCCCGTTTTTGACAAAATGTCTCGCTGACCCGAAAGTTTTATTGGGGACACTGAAATGTCCTGCTTTTTTTGTGATGATTGGCCAGTGTGTTTCATGCTACATTAATAAAAGAAGGTCTTGCTCACTGTCAATGCATACTTTAATGGAATAATATGTGCTGACTTTTATGATAAACTAGCTTAATAGGCCCGGCTTCGCCCGGGTTTTGTATTTTGTAATTTGAAATTAATTTATGGAGGACTTGAGATTTTGAAACTCTAGGTCCTTACATAATATGTATGTAGAATTTGAAATCAGGAAGAACGACATATCACACTCAAACTATTCCCTCATAAAACGCTACATATAGCTTTTTATGGCTCATAGAGGATGTCGAATGTTGCATTCCGTTGCTTCTATACACCATGCTTGGGAGGGGATGAAATAAGAAGAAAAAGAAATTCCGGTTACATAAGATTGTATTATCTTGACAGAAAATTTTATTTCTCACTCTCCTATTACCATAAAACCGTTTCGGGGCTGAAATAAAAAAAGAAATTCAATATCACTTTCATACTTCCCAAAAACCTGGGACATAGGCCTAATATACTGCGCGCGTAGGACTGAAAATGTTCCATCCCACTTTGTTTTCTTTTAAATGCTTAGGGATTCTGATAGACATCCCTATTTCTCAACTAATACAAAGCCTACAGCTATGAATAACGTATCAGTGGATAGGATTTTTTTACCGACTTCTGATATAGCATACTCATTGGCAAACCCTTAAGATTTCCCTGTAATACAACCGCTTATTCAACATCAAAATGTGAAATGAGAAAATGATATTTTCCATGTCGAGCGTAGAGAAAGTTATGTGACTGCATCACATTGTGCTTTATTTTCGTGGATTTCATTCTTCAAGAATTATTTTCACAAATGTATTACATCGATAGCATCAGAATTTGTTAAAGCCCAAAACCCTATGTGAACACAGTAAACTATGCACTGTTGTCATGATGTTTGAATTGCATTTCATTTTTTCAGTATAATATTTTCTGAAATTATATAAATTTTCAAGGGAAGGAGTGGCTTGTTTGAATTTTAATATTGATCGCGTTACTTCTCGGGCGTAACTGGGTATGTGTGCAAAGTTTCGTGCAAATTGGCATTAATGTAGATTTGTATATGGAACATAAATACCCTCATACGTACATACACACTTTCGATTTGGCTTGGTTGCAAGACTCACACTTCTTCTTCTTCTTGTTTATTTTTTATTAATTTTTTTTATATGAAAACATGTGACAGCAGAACTCTCAAACTGTGCCTCATTTCACATTTCCAACTTTTTCCGTGGATTTCCCAAAAATTTTCTTTCATACAAACCTTGTCCTGACAATTACAAAAAAAAAAAAAAAAAAAAAAAAAAAAAAAAAAAAATCAGCCAGATCGGTCGACAATGTGACAATCGGTCATGTGACAATTGATGTTTATTTATATAGGTAAGAAAAACGCACTTCTTGATAGAATACATAAAAGTGAAATGTACAGCGACAATGAGGCATCTAATTCTGTGGAATAAATTATCTACATCAGTCTGCAGAAGAAATTTAAGAATGGTATAAGTTATATGCACGAGACAAAGGTAAATTGTAAATATTCCCTAAATTTTGTGAGTTAAATTTTTGACCCCTTTTTTCATTGTCCCAGGTTTTTTTAAATTAAAATCTTTCGAAAATATATTTATTACAATATTCCGCCTTAACCCTTAATATTGTAATAAATATATTTATAATTAACCCTTATCTGTTGGAAATAAGTTATTTTAATTTTAAAATCTTTCGTTTTTATATAAATGTTATATGGACACCCTAGATTAAAATGATTTGTTCGACCTATGTACGTAAAGTCTTATTTTCAGCTATGAAACCTAATAAAGGCCCTGAAAGGGTTAACCACAGTGACATAACTTAAAAGTTGCATTCAGAGTCGGGTTTTGTAATCTCCAAATTTAGCGAATATCCTGAAAACCAGAAGTTGTCAGAAAGTAAGAGCGCCTACCGGACAGAATTGAAAAGTATCAAATTCTTACTTGAAAAATGTATCCATTCACTAACACAGTCTATATTATTTTAATTAATAGTGTTCTTTGAACTACTAGTAATATCAATGTGTAGTCAAGTTCAACATTCTCACCATAAAAACTCCCACTTGTTTGTTCTTATAATGAGAAGAATATTGCAAATATATAACTTATATACGAGTATGCTGTCAATTAGTTGTACATGACTATAGGTTATAATGGATATGTATTGCCTTGTTTTGTATATAATAAGTTACTATTTAATATCATGCACAAAAAGGAATATTATACAATGTATATAACAGTTATGATTTACTCCTTCTCTGCTATCTTACCATTAATATATTAATGGTAACCGCAATTACAGGTTACCGGTACAAACAAGTAAAGTACAGAATACTTCATCGGCTTACACCACCAGTGATCTTGAACACCAGTAAGGCTTTGTTAATGCGTGGTCCGAGCCCACACGCCAATGCACAGTGATTGATGACGGCAGAGTGGCGGACAGTGATTGTGATTTTCATCTGCGAGGAATATTATAACAAAGAGCGTACCGTTTTCTAAACTACTTATCCTAGAAACTTCATTTTCTTTTTACACTTGATTAAAATTGAAACTTAAAGTTAAACTTTCATTGTAATATCTCGACTTGATTTTAAGATATTCATTAATTTCTTCTTTTTTTTTTCTTTATCGTAGTTTTACCTCTCCCTTTTAGAATCCAAGCGACCCAAGCCGCCCGGGCCTTACAGGACCGCGACCTGTCGTGAGAGGGATTTTGTTTGGATCACATACCGGTACGGTACATACTTATTTGACCAGACAAGGACATGGAGGGCCTCCCCGGCTGAGTGATCAGCCCAATGCCGGGGCCACCTCCAAGACAACGAACACATAGGACGAGACACACCAACCACTCACATTCACTCCAAACAAGGCGAGGATGGGATGAAAATGATAATGAGGCCAGATGATATCCGGGGACCACAAGGGCCTAAAGTTACCCAACATTTGTCTCATAGGTGAGGAAAAACCCCGGAAAAAACCTCACCCAGGTAACTTGTCCCGACCAAGAATTGAACCGGGCCCGCTGCATGAGAGGAGCGAACGCATCCCCTATTCATTAATAAAATAAATTCTATATCCTAGGACATATATTTATATATGAACCTGAACTTTTTATGAGAGATATTTTCATATTTGCTTTACAAATTTGCTGATGAATTTTCTTAAATTATTTATAGACCTACATTCTATTTAAAAAATACCCAGAAGAATGAAAAGAATAACTACCCTGGGATTGTAACATATTTTTTTAAGGAACTAAGGTCTATACAGATATATGAATGAACATTCTATTGCACACATTGTAAAATACTAGGACGTGCCCACGGCTTCGCCCACGATAATTAATTGAAAAATTAAAAATTAATAGTATAATAATTATTAAAGCAGTATATTTATTAACACTTGCACGCGAATCATTCATAAACTAAACCATTAATAATTAATGAAACAGCTAAAATTCCGGCTTCAAGAGTACATTCCACGATTAGAAATCGCCACCTGGGAAAACGATCTCAGATTCGATTATGCAGTTCCAAAGATAACTGTGAACCAATGCCTTCTAAACTGTATAATTCTCGTGCGTAAATCTCGAGACGGCGGTGGATAATACTGTTGGGTCCCGGGAAATGGAGGCTTTAAGAAATTAAAATATATAAAAATATTTAATTTAACATTGTACTTATTGAAGTTATGAAGGAGTTAGAATTTTACATATGATCACAGGATGAAAGAAACTTTATCTCGTGGAAATTGCAGTATCAGCTAGGCAGTGGAATTTTACTGCACTGGGTGTGGGAAATGCAATTCTGCATTTTCTTAGCCCCTCAAGGCTAGCAATTAGGCAACCTGTATGTCTCCAGCTGACAAAGGTAGAATTTAATTCGCGTGTTTTTAATTTAGCCGTGATGTTTGATTGGAGAAATTTATAATTAGCGAGCACAATAATATTCGCGATCGGAGATACTAAGGGGAAGACAGAGTGTGAGGGACAGTACCATTCATCAGTTTTTTTGTGTGGTCCTTCGAGACAAGATGGCGTCAGACGTGGATCTGTTCGACGAACATCTAAAAACCTGTAAGTACTGAAATTAATGTTTTCAATTAAGTGTTCCGCAAAAATCCGGATTTGAGATTTTTGCGATGGTTAGTTAAACTCGCTATGAAACCAGCGAACGTAAAGGTCATATGATGACACTTTCAGTAAAACCTATATTGTTAAATAAAGGTTCCCTTGTTCCCTACGAAATCCGCATAGTCCGCATAGCACTATGCGACGAATAGTTAAACTCGCTATGAGACAGCGAACGTAAAAGTCATATGCTGTGACATTTTCAGTAAAACCTATATTGTTAAACAAAAGTTCCCTTGTTTCTTACGAAATCCGCATATGTTGTAAACTATGCGATGGACAGATAAACTCGCTAAGAGATAGCAAATGACGATGTAAAGTCATTTTCAGTTTCTAAAAATATAGTTCAACACTATATTTACGTTAATTAAAGATTAACAGCTTTTCAAAGATTTTGTAGTAGTTACAGAAAGTATGAACTTTGTGCTTAGATTTTTTATAACATTCAAATAGTCAAGACACATTTTGAAGCGATGTTCATATTTTCTACATGATTTTCAATTAACATACGAAAATATGATCATCACGAGGGTAGGTTTCACCCTTAGCATGAAGATATTTCTGTAATAAAACGGGTTAAGTAACCCATCCATGTTTCCATGGAAAAGGATTTTTATTGAAGTTTAACATTTTAATCAAGCATGTCAATGTTAGTTTTTTCCCGTTAGTATAACGAAGATAATTCACACCCAGACTGTAAATTATAAAGGCGAATAAGATATTGCCGTTATTGATTGTAACAGTATTATGAAAGTAAGAAGTTTACTTTAAACATTAACATAAAACATAAATTTTAAACATTGTGTAGTTAATACTATTTTATTGAAAATAGTAAGAAATGCAAAATTAATGTACAGAAATTATTCAAAATAATTAGTTTATTTTGAACATTTTGAGGATTTTCATTTTAAAGAAAATTAAGCACAACAGTCCATAATTTTGCTATTTTTCCGTATAAATTTTATGTGTTGAAATTTATACGAAGATAGGATTCTCGCTACTTTAGCGAATGGTTTAGGTACAAAAATACGATTTCCATTTTAAAGAAAATGAAGGAAAATTTAAGGTAAATAAATTACAAGTTTAAGTAAGTTTATTACACAGCGTGTGCTGACGAGTTTTAATACGTAATAGATGAATAAACGTAATTTGTGCAAAAGAAAATATTTTATAATTTTTTTAAACTTGTAAACAGAGTATAAAAGTTTATTTTACCATATAAATTTCATGAGTTGAAATTTATATGAAGAACATAGTATTTCGCGGGAAAGCGAAAGATTAACATATTTTGAAGTTAAACATTTTGAAAACATTGGTTACTGTTGTTATTTAATAAGTTAAAACCAGGATAAAGTTTATCAGTAATTAAATTGTTATACAAAATATTATGTAATTAAGAAATATCGGATTTTTTTAGCATTTTGTTAGTTAAATATTAATTGTTATAAAGTAAACAAAATTTGTTTGTTAAAATATCATTTCATTTATTAATTATTTCAAATAACTTTTATTTGAAAGTTTAATTAAAAGAATTTGGTAATTTTTAAGATTAAAAACAAAGTTAATTATTTTAAAAGGAATAAAGTCGCATTTGTAATTTTACTTTTTAATAAACCACAAATAATTAAAATGAATTATTTTATTATTTAAAGGGTCATATTGCTAATCATTATTTTTTTTACAGCTATGACAAGGTAAGTGGAAGTGCGTCGAGAAAACTTACAGTGCGAGTGAAGTCAAATATTAGTTAGATTGTTCAGGAAGACTTTATTTTCTCATACCTAATACATACGCAGTGCTATAAAAGATCAGTTAGTCATCTTTAAATAAAACCAATCTATAACGATCCATAACCGCTCGGGACCACAACATTGGTGTCAGAAGTGGGATCGAAGCGAATAAATATTAGGAAGAGAAGTAAAGCTGTAATAATTTAATTCCAAACAAAAAAATTTTTTGTTAAATTTAAATTGAAATTAAAGTGGAATTTAGAAATATTTTACATGCCATCATCAGAACAATTAGGCTACGTGCTCAGATAGCAGAACTCCGCGTTCGGAATGAACAGTTAAAGACGCTGTTAGAAGTTAAAAGTTATTCAAATTTAAAGATTTATCAGTGGCCAGTAGTTTAAAGGAATTGTCAGGAACAGTGCAGCGGCTTTTGCTGAGTATGGGGGGGGGGAACTGGTTTATAGAGAATAATAATAATAAAATACCTAGAGAAAATCAATAATCAATACTGGAAGCGTAACTTTAGGCCTTACCCAAAGGTAGTAGAAAGAACAATCTTCTGGCAGTACGGTAACTACAGAGGGATGAGATCAGGACTAATATGGATAAGAAGTAGATCTCAAAAACAGTTATAACAATTCATATATTCTTGAGTAAAAGTGTAAATTCTAAAGAACATGTAATTTACATGAAAATATCAAATCACCTTACTACAACCGCACAACTGCTTTACCTATCTTAATATCTGAACCCCTATTGTGGGATAACAACAATGACCCAATTCCAAACAATAGTACAACGTCTTTAAGACACATCAACTAATAAATGCTAAAACATCTATGTACAAAATCAACATGTGTACTTCCTTGAAAATTAGTTTAACAGTGGTCTGGTTTCACTCTTCAACATGGAAGGTAAGAAAGAAATGTCTGACAATAATAATTTAAGAATCTATAATAACAATAAATATATAGTAGTAGATATATTCTGTAGGAAACTACTATACTAATAGTGGCTATTCAATCTACCAAGAATGACTAGTTGAGGTAAATTTTAATTTGAAACTCTATAACATTAGTAATCAGAAAACTATAAGGGGCTATGCTTCCTTATAATATAAATTCAAATTGAATGAATCAAAGTTCAATATCAAAATTACTATGTAATCCCAATCTTTAATATTCACGAGAGTTACAAGATAATAATAACTGATCAAACTTTCTAATAACAATCAGGAAGATAAATTTTAATTTGTAACAATGCAAAATTAGACCAATGTAAAGGCACACCGACCTATACCTCTTTAGGTTATAAATGGAAATTTAGAAGTTAATTTCAATATGAAATTTAATATGTAAATAATTTCTTAACATTCAAGAAACTTCCTTAATAGTAGCCACTGTTTAAGTTTCATGCTAATAACTGATAAACTAACCTTCAGTTTGAAATCACACAAGTTATAAATGTTAGAAATAGTAGGCCTTTACTTCTTTAGGTTATAAATGGAAATCTAGAAGTTAATTTCAATATGAAATTTAATATGTAATTAATTTCTTAACATTCAAGAAACTTCCTTAATAGTAGCCACTGCTTAAGTTTCATGCTAATAACTGATAAACTAACCTTCAGTTTGAAATCACACAAGTTATAAATGTTAGAAATAGTAGGCCTTTACTTCTTTAGGTTATAAATGGAAATCTAGAAGTTAATTTCAATATGAAATTTAATATGTAATTAATTTCTTAACATTCAAGAAACTTCCTTAATAGTAGCCACTGTTTAAGTTTCATGCTAATAACTGATAAACTAACCTTCAGTTTGAAATCACAAAAGTTATAAATGTTAGAAATAGTGGGCCTTTACTTCTTTAGGTTATAAATGGAAATCTAGAAGTTAATTTCAATATGAAATTTAATATGTAATTAATTTCTTAACATTCAAGAAACTTCCTTAATAGTAGCCACTGTTTAAGTTTCATGCTAATAACTGATAAACTAACCTTGAGTTTGAAATCACACAAGTTATAAATGTTAGAAATAGTAGGCCTTTACTTCTTTAGGTTATAAATGGAAATCTAGAAGTTAATTTCAATATGAAATTTAATATGTAATTAATTTCTTAACATTCAAGAAACTTCCTTAATAGTAGCCACTGTTTAAGTTTCATGCTAATAACTGATAAACTAACCTTCAGTTTGAAATCACACAAGTTATAAATGTTAGAAATAGTAGGCCTTTACTTCTTTAGGTTATAAATGGAAATCTAGAAGTTAATTTCAATATGAAATTTAATATGTAATTAATTTCTTAACATTCAAGAAACTTCCTTAATAGTAGCCACTGTTTAAGTTTCATGCTAATAACTGATAAACTAACCTTCAGTTTGAAATCACACAAGTTATAAATGTTAGAAATAGTAGGCCCTTACTTCTTTAGGTTATAAATGGAAATCTAGAAGTTAATTTCAATATGGGATTAAATTCTTAACATTCAAGAAACTTCTATAATAATAGCCCCTACGTAGATCTCTCATTAATAACGAGCATTTGAAAAAGGAAATAACGCAAGCGAGCGGCGTATACTAAAGCACGCAAGTGAATGACCTGCGAGTAACATGTCAAAAATAGCATCACGCGACTTCATGTGCGCAGAATGGAATACTGAAGCTAATATACTAAAGCCAACAGTGGACAAATATTTGCGATAATGAAGTACTTGAATATAAAGGATTTGGATGAAAACTGCTAAAGAGAACCATTCCTTCGCGTAGTAATAATACTCATCAAAATGCTTATATAATTTAAATGTGCCAACTAAATGTATCTTGGTGTCTTTGGCAAGAAGCCTACGTTACGCAAAACATACGGGAAGAAGCCCGATCAGGATTCTATTATGCATAACTTCATAAGCATGTAACTTCATATACAATATAACCTCAGCTTGAATCTTCCATTCAAAATCGGCATAATTACTAAGAATGATTAATCTTCAAAGGGATTTCCTACCAAAACATGACTTTAATAATAATGTAAACCATGACATATTTCACTCACCGAGCAATCCCCGACGAATCCGTGAAGGTACATCTATAATCGCAGAGCACTACATGATACTGTAACTTGCACAGAACAACTCCGCGAGCTACTTCCCACACCCCAGCAAGAAACCTCGGGAACGCAACTAACGCCACCAAGCGAGAAAATACCCAAGCCTGAAGCAATACGTCACCGGAAAGAACGACTAAATCCAAATTAGTACTAATAACAGAACACAATCGTAAATATAAAATCAACGGAAGTGAGTACAAAATAGATGAAGCATAAGCAAATACAAAATCATTACAACAGTAGGCCCAAGAGTTAAACAGTGAAAGAATTTTTCAATTACATAGACGCATCTGTAGCGACTGGAAATTTAGATGGATGTAATAAGAAGCATATATTGAAATTAAAATCAATCGGTCCGGCAGCTGATATTTTTTTAAGTAAGCCAGTTTTTACTGAAGATACGACTACATAGGATGTAGTTAGGCAGCTTGCGAGGAAAGATTTACAGAAAAGCTTTCAGATAAAACTTATTGCGCACAGGTACAGATAGCATTACAGAAAGTAAATTAATTTCCTGAAGTTTTTGCTGACCGTATGAAAGTTTGTTTTGAACATTTTAAAACATAGTAACAATGCAGACGAGAAAAGAATTATCTCTGAAGAAAGCGAACGTAAACTTCTCGCAGCCTATGTGGCAGGGTTTAAGGGATGAAGTAGGGAAACAAGTTCGTTAACGTATACTAAACAGTATGCAGGAAGCAGTGACTACTGACAGCTTAGAACAGAAATCCCGTCAGGGTAGGACAGTTTTGCTGTTAGCAGACCAGCCAAGTCATGTTATTCATGTGGCCCTTTGCCATATGTCCCGCTAGAGCAGACAGACAAACATTGAAGAACTGTAGCATTTTCAACTCAGTAAAGTGAAATAAGAAATTTAGTATTTCTTTGCGAACCAGTGGTTGTAAATAATGCGTTTATTTAAAACACTGAAGAACTGTATTACTTTAATTTAGTAATTTAGGCACTGTAGGAAGAGGCAAAGAGACTTAAGGGAGGCAGAGGAAAACGCTCCAATGTCGAGACAAGACTAGATCCTTACAGTTGCGAAACCATGGTCTTGGTAAACACAAATGGTAAACATAAAATAGTGAACATAGTAAAGTCAACATAGTTCAGTTTGAAGTAAATAAAGGTTCTACTATAGTCTAAATAAATTAGGCGTTAAAATATGAGGTCACAGGTCATAATTTAGAAATACTGGGGACAGTAGCGATGCCCATAGTATTTGGAAATGGCGAAGGGAAACCGCCATATGTTTATGGTATTTTAGTGAAAAATACTGGGGTCAGTGAAGATGCCCGTAGTATTTGAGAACGGTGAGGAATGCCACCATGAGTATTTACACATTCGACAAGATGGACTTTAGGGCTAGTTTTCCTTGTCAAGACCATAAACGTGGATATCTAGAGAGAATTGCGTAATGTATTGAGAAGATTTCCGTGGATATAGTAACTAGCACACTACGAAATGGTACAGATAGTCGAATCTGGACTGATCAACCAGAAAAATTCGCTCGCTACCCCCCGAGGGAGGAATTATGCGATATGTTATCAAGTAGTAGTTGTGATATAGCGGAAGTACCTAACGTTAATTCTAATCAAACATACGTAATTATCTCAGAGTCTGAATATGCTGATGTTTTTGTGTGTGAGTATACTGTTCAGAAACAATGACGTAAACCAGCATAAGACACACCGCCTATGGAAGACACGCCGTGGTAGAGCCAGTTGAAATACGTACCGGTACAAATAGCATTTAGGTGGCTCGTGAAACAGAGAAATACATTTAAAATGTATACGGTTGTGTAAAATAGTGAACCTGACAAAAAGACAGAAATAGTGTAACTGTACCGCGCACATCTCAGCAGCAGACCATATGAGAATTAATTGAGGCTGATAAGAATTAAATGCACGCGATACATTCCGTTTAGAAGGCAAGATAATAATTTTACAAGAAACAAAGACCATAGGCAATGTAACACTGACACTGAACTCTTCTTGAACCACAATCACTCGCTAGATTCTTCATTGATGTCTTGAAGGTCTTCTTAAAGCAGAGATGATTGATACCGCCAAATAAATGAAAACTTGCTGGTTTAAAAGACAGATTTAATGACAATACCGGAGGACCACTTGATTTAATATTCAAGAAATGATGTGAATAATAATAAATACATATATGCAGTAATTATATGCTGCAATTTATAACATTCACAGTCAATGTGATGCTTGAATTCACAAATTATAAACGCAATAATAATGTTACTGAAATATATTGCGTATCAATGTAAATACAGCTATGTTGCGTTGAAGTCAATGCAATATTAGAAGCTGTATGAAATAATTTTAGGTCTTAAAAACACTCACTTGGTAATAAAGATTCCTTTTGTATCTAATATCACACAAGAAGTAACCCTGAAGTCCAAAATCAGGCAATAATTAAGATAATCAATCCTC
The DNA here is from genome assembly GCA_964059195.1 of Ectobius pallidus. Taxonomy (NCBI): domain Eukaryota; kingdom Metazoa; phylum Arthropoda; class Insecta; order Blattodea; family Ectobiidae; genus Ectobius; species Ectobius pallidus. The sequence goes on from CAXKWD010000006.1 coordinate 16,174,020, forward strand.
GAAGAAATGTCTGGTAGAGACACTAAGCAAATTCAGCCAATCTTCAGAGAATAAAACGTGGAAAATTGCTTCTGTGCAATTAATACCAAGTATGAATAAACTTTAACTCGCAGGAAGCGAAATATAAAGCTCTATGATAATAAAAATCACTGCTGGATAAGTCCAGAATGAACTATAATCCTTAAAGAGGATTGTACAAGGGACGTAGACGAAGGAAGAATGGTTTGAATTAAAACAATGACTTATAACAATACTAGAAACTCAATCCCATTGGGCGAAGATTATAAAACGATTGAGCAATTAAAAAATTTAAAGAAAAACGTGGATTGTGAAGCAATCAAAAAGAATAGTAAGAGAATGAAATAAAATATGTTTTATAATTATTCTGTACTTAAAATAATAAAAATATAAACCGAAAATAAACGTTGATTTGAGTTTAATAGAGAAAAGAACTAGTGATCAATTGTTTTTTGACAATAAAAATAATAATTACTAGGAGGCCGTGAGGAAATTGGCTTTGAATAAAATATCACCAAAGCCGAAAGAAGACAAGAATAAATATTAAAGGATTATTATAGATAGCCAAGAAAATAAAAAACTCTATCAAATCTCAAGTATCAAACATAACTGAACAGTAACCGCGAACAGAGAAGTAGTTGTAACTTCCCTCGCGAAGAAATGCTGTGTGCATTAGATAAATTCTGTGAGCATTAGACAGGTGTTCGTTGAAATGGAGAAATTCGAATTAAAAAAAAAAATTATAATTCGAAACAGGATTTTTTGCAGTGACAAATATTTTTATTTATGTTCAGTACATACTTAAAATTGTTCAAGTGTATAAGTGCTGTTGTGTTAAACTTTTCTATGTGAAAAGTGAAGACAATATTTTTTGAAAATAATAGATTACGTTATTTCCGTGTGAAGATTATTTTGGAAATAATTGCAACATTAAAGTGTTTCATTTTTGTAGATTTACACGCTTTAGTAATTATGCGACAGTGAAATGATTTAGTGAGAGCTATTTTATCCGAGAAAATTATTAAGAATATTTAAAGTTTTTTTTTTTTAATTTTAATATTAATTTATTTAAACAGTTTACAATGAAGAATTTTATTTGAAGATTATTCAGATTTAAATAATTAAATTAAAATATATAAACAAGATTACAAACACAGTGTATTAAGTAAAGATTACATTCGATAGAAGAAATGCTTAACCAATAATAAAATTTAAATTTTTTAGGTTATTGCGAAATCAAGTGATTTTTGTAAACCACTTATGTGACGGTATATCGATGTCAATGTTTATATTTTGAGATTTTAAATTGAAATAATTAATATTATTATTACGATTAAATATTAGAAGTTATTGCTAGGACATTTAGTTAATGCCAAGATATGAATATTATTTGCGATTACTAGCATTTTATAAAATAAATTGGAAATTTATTGTAAATTTAATCGGAGACATTTATGAATTATTTAGAATCAGAGAATTTTAGGACAGATATCTGTTTACATAAACAGAAGTTAAACTGGTTTTTATTATTACAGTACCATTCTGTAATTATGATGATGTGTTACAATGATGTGAACGTAAACAAATTAACGGAAGTTTAATTTGAAGGCGATAAACAATTAAAAAGGATAATAAATCGTGAGGCTTTGTGCAATCAGAATAGATGGCTATGTGCCTTAACACAACACAGCACGAGAGGTGTCACTCAAGTAAATCTTAAGAAATAGTAGAGAAATCTTTGTCAGACGATGGAGCAATAAAACGAAAATTGATTAAATTAACCTATAGGTAGAGATATCCAGCAAGAGAATATCCGGATAAATAAGTCGCTAGAAGGACATGAAACAAGTCAGGCAGAGACTACCCGTACCCTAGCGATGACTCCGATGATAGTAGACCTTAGGACCTTAAGACCTTCGAGATCCCCTCAGGCTAGTCAAGAGGGATGGCGTAAAGCGGACTTAGCTCTTTCGAGTAAGAAATAAATAAAACTGAAATGTTACCATAGACCATGAGGTTAATGAAATATGAGACCATGAGGCTGATTTGAAATAGACCATGAGGTTGATTCGAAATGAGACCATGTTACTAGGGTTATCATAGACAATAAGACTAATGATTATTGAGATTAGTTGTGCAAGGTTGACAATTGAATTCGAACACGGGACAGACGATAAAACGCAAAGACGGAAGTACGAAAGAACATAACGGACGGTTATATATTGCAGGGCAAATATTGATAGCAGATTTATTTTTGCTTGCTGATTTTTAATTTAGAATGATTTTAAATTAAATAAATGGTTGAAAATGTTTAAAAGAGAAAGATTTTTTGAGACAAGTGTTCGGTAGTTATTTTAGCATAAGGGTGTGAGAGGATGTTTTAAAAGTATTGATAAATTTCAAAAATTTAATCAATAAACCTAATTACCCTTCCCGAAACTATTTTCCTCGTATCACCACGAAGCTTAAAATTTTCAGTAAAGCGTGCTGAAAATGAAGTAAATAGAATACGAGAAAAAGACAAATGATATAAATAATGAATTATTTATATTGAGTTAAAAAAATTTTTTTTTTTAACATGGTTTTGTTGGATTTGATGAACTCAGCTTAAATGGAGCTTGTTGATTAATAAATAAGATTAATAAATAAAGTTTAGAATTAATTAATTAATGTGTTAGGGTTTTAATTTTTTTTATAACGAATGGATTACAGAGTTAACCGGAGTCGTAAAGATTTACAAGAATTAGTTTTTTGTAAATAGAACTTTACATAAAAGAGTAGTCTAATTTAAATGGCGAAGTTTTTGAACGCTACAACCATATTAAGTGACATAGTAAATGTTTTATTGTTCGAAATTGATAACAGATGTTTTGAAAGAATTTGAATATTAAATGATACAGTATTGAATTGTAGACATTACAGTCGTGGAACACCAAGTTAAGTACTTATTTAGTACCTCCACATTTGTTAATAAATATTAACTCAGATTGTTTTGTTTTTGCCAGAAAAAAAAATTGTTTTTTTATAAAACACTGTGTTTTTGTACTATTTTATCGCGTAGTACAAGCCTTATCAAAAGAAAACAAGACTCGCTTATTCATTGAATTACCACTGAAGTCCTAGGATCGATACTTTGAACTTTATTAAGTAAAACCTTTGCCGTAACATGATTCGTTTTCAAGAGGATGAATTACCGTAAAGTCAGAAGACATACACCTTGACGTAATTACTAATAAGTCGTACTATGCATCTTTTTGTAAGAAGGTGTAGTGGTGATTCCTATACGTTTTCCCCTCCGATTTAATTGTTTTTCAGTCTCGCAACTTTATTGTTTAGCACCAGCCCAGAGAACCAATTTCGATGGGTTCTACATGTGACAGAAGAGTCATTGGGTCACGACGTGCACTGGAGTGGTGTAGACCGCCACAAGGAAAATTCATGAGTATAAAATCGAGTACACAATACAGGCTTGTTAGTAGCCAATGTTAACTGTCGTTAACTGTAACATGAATTTTACATTGTATTTTACATTTCGAGGAGGTTATAACTTTTTTATTAAGATAGTAGGCTTATTTTACATAGAAAAAAAAATTAAGTAAACGCACAAGTAAAGAACAAATAAAGTTTAATCAAATGTAGTTGGAAGTTTGTAGAAACGATTTTAAACAAAGAGAGATTTAAAATAGGATTACTTTATTATCGTTTGTGAAACATTGGAAATTATTTGTGTTAAATAGGTTGTCCAAAAGAGTTGGTCGTGTCTAATCAAGAGAACGATTCCGTTAACAAGAAGAATGTCGAGAGAAAGCAGAACTCAAATCTTACAAGAGGAACCGACTGCTGAACTTCCCCTACAGATAGAAACAGCAAGATAACATTAGAAATAGCAAGACATTTAGACAAAAGACAACAAGAAAATGTTAAAATAAAAAGTTGAATGTAAAGGAAATATGGGAACATGCTAACAAAATAGGTTTATATGAATATACAATTTTTTTGGACTGTCATACCCCACTCTGCTCATCTTTCCAAGTATTGATTTAACATTTTGCTCATTTTAAAGTATTAATTTATCAGTAACAGTAAATTTTAATAGTTTTGTTTCGTATTAAAGTACATTTTATAGATTGTTGCCAATCAAGGAAACCACCATTTACGGCCGTGGGTGTCGACATGCTGACCACATGCTCCCAATCTTGCCGTCTGCCTGTGGCAGATGACGCAGCGGTCGGGTGGTAGGCCAAGTTTTTCAAGGGATGTAGAGCTACGAAGGTTTTAGTTTATGGGTTGTTGAGTTTGATAAATAAGATATTTTATTTTATAGAAACTTCTCTGGGTTCAACACCAATCCTCCACCTTTATAGAAAGATCTGCTTATTCCTGAAAGAGAAACCATTAAAAGCACAAGGCTAGACCCTTGGCAAGGGAAAATGTGCAGCTACCCTGACATGGAGTGAAGTCCGTGTTAGGCAGCCGTACGCAGAGTACCCTGTTGTATTCAGCAATATCAGAAAGGAGAATGCGCAGCTACCCTGACATGGAGACGTCCGTGGTAGGCAGCTGTACGCTGAGCTCCTGAACGACGAAGCACAGGGATAAACCCCTAATAAAACACCAGAATATAATAAAAATGAAAACTTACGGCTACCCTGGCATGGAGTTAAGTCTGTGGTAGGCAACCGTAGACAGCACACCTGGAATACTGTCAGAACTAAACGCATGTACTAATAATGAAATTAGTATCATCTTTTTAACGGAGAAAGGACTGGTGTTGGGTCCCGGGAAATGGAGGCTTTAAGAAATTAAAATATATAAAAATATTTAATTTAACATTGTAGTTATTGAAGTTATGAAGGAGTTAGAATTTTACATATGATCACAGGATGAAAGAAACTTAATCTCGTGGAAATTGCAGTATCAGCTAGGCAGTGGAATTTTACTGCACTGGGTGTGGGAAATGCAATTCTGCATTTTCTTAGCCCCTCAAGGCTAGCAATTAGGCAACCTGTATGTCTCCAGCTGACAAAGGTAGAATTTAATTCGCGTGTTTTTAATTTAGCCGTGATGTTTGATTGGAGAAATTTATAATTAGCGAGCACAATAATATTCGCGATCGGAGATACTAAGGGGAAGACAGAGTGTGAGGGACAGTACCATTCATCAGTGTTTTTGTGTGGTCCTTCGAGACAAGATGGCGTCAGACGTGGATCTGTTCGACGAACATCTAAAAACCTGTAAGTACTGAAATTAATGTTTTCAATTAAGTGTTCCGCAAAAATCCGGATTTGAGATTTTTGCGATGGTTAGTTAAACTCGCTATGAAAACAGCGAACGTAAAGGTCATATGATGACACTTTCAGTAAAACCTATATTGTTAAATAAAGGTTCCCTTGTTCCCTACGAAATCCGCATAGTCCGCATAGCACTATGCGACGAATAGTTAAACTCGCTATGAGACAGCGAACGTAAAAGTCATATGCTGTGACATTTTCAGTAAAACCTATATTGTTAAACAAAAGTTCCCTTGTTTCTTACGAAATCCGCATATGTTGTAAACTATGCGATGGACAGATAAACTCGCTAAGAGATAGCAAATGACGATGTAAAGTCATTTTCAGTTTCTAAAAATACAGTTCAACACTATATTTACGTTAATTAAAGATTAACAGCTTTTCAAAGATTTTGTAGTACTTACAGAAAGTATGAACTTTGTGCTTAGATTTTTTATAACATTCAAATAGTCAAGACACATATTTGAAGCGATGTTCATATTTTCTACATGATTTTCAATTAACATACGAAAATATGATCATCACGAGGGTAGGTTTCACCCTTAGCATGAAGATATTTCTGTAATAAAACGGGTTAAGTAACCCATCCATGTTTCCATGGAAAAGGATTTTTATTGAAGTTTAACATTTTAATCAAGCATGTCAATGTTAGTTTTTTCCCGTTAGTATAACGAAGATAATTCACACCCAGACTGTAAATTATAAAGGCGAATAAGATATTGCCGTTATTGATTGTAACAGTATTATGAAAGTAAGAAGTTTACTTTAAACATTAACATTAAACATAAATTTTAAATATTGTGTAGTTAATACTATTTTATTGAAAATAGTAAGAAATGCAAAATTAATGTACAGAAATTATTCAAAATAATTAGTTTATTTTGAACATTTTGAGGATTTTCATTTTAAAGAAAATTAAGCACAACAGTCCATAATTTTGCTATTTTTCCGTATAAATTTTATGTGTTGAAATTTATACGAAGATAGGATTCTCGCTACTTTAGCGAATGGTTTAGGTACAAAAATACGATTTCCATTTTAAAGAAAATGAAGGAAAATTTAAGGTAAATAAATTACAAGTTTAAGTAAGTTTATTACACAGCGTGTGCTGACGAGTTTTAATACGTAATAGAGGAATAAACGTAATTTGTGCAAAAGAAAATATTTTATAATTTTTTAAAACTTGTAAACAGAGTATAAAAGTTTATTTTACCATATAAATTTCATGAGTTGAAATTTATATGAAGAACATAGTATTTCGCGGGAAAGCGAAAGATTAACATATTTTGAAGTTAAACATTTTGAAAACATTGGTTACTGTTGTTATTTAATAAGTTAAAACCAGGATAAAGTTTATCAGTAATTAAATTGTTATACAAAATATTATGTAATTAAGAAATATCGGATTTTTTTAGCATTTTGTTAGTTAAATATTAATTGTTATAAAGTAAACAAAATTTGTTTGTTAAAATATCATTTCATTTATTAATTATTTCAAATAACTTTTATTTGAAAGTTTAATTAAAAGAATTTGGTAATTTTTAAGATTAAAAACAAAGTTAATTATTTTAAAAGGAATAAAGTCGCATTTGTAATTTTACTTTTTAATAAACCACAAATAATTAAAATGAATTATTTTATTATTTAAAGGGTCATATTGCTAATCATTATTTTTTTACAGCTATGACAAGGTAAGTGAAAGTGCGTCGAGAAAACTTACAGTGCGAGTGAAGTCAAATATTAGTTAGATTGTTCAGGAAGACTTTATTTTCTCATACCTAATACATACGCAGTGCTATAAAAGATCAGTTAGTCATCTTTAAATAAAACCAATCTATAACGATCCATAACCCCTCGGGACCACAACATTGGTGTCAGAAGTGGGATCGAAGCGAATAAATATTAGGAAGAGAAGTAAAGCTGTAATAATTTAATTCCAAACAAAAAAATTTTTTGTTAAATTTAAATTGAAATTAAAGTGGAATTTAGAAATATTTTACATGCCATCATCAGAACAATTAGGCTACGTGCTCAGATAGCAGAACTCCGCGTTCGGAATGAACAGTTAAAGACGCTGTTAGAAGTTAAAAGTTATTCAAATTTAAAGATTTATCAGTGGCCAGTAGTTTAAAGGAATTGTCAGGAACAGTAGGCCCAAGAGTTAAACAGTGAAAGAATTTTTCAATTACATAGACGCATCTGTAGCGACTGGAAATTTAGATGGATGTAATAAGAAGCATATATTGAAATTAAAATCAATCGGTCCGGCAGCTGATATTTTTTTAAGTAAGCCAGTTTTTACTGAAGATACGACTACATAGGATGTAGTTAGGCAGCTTGCGAGGAAAGATTTACAGAAAAGCTTTCAGATAAAACTTATTGCGCACAGGTACAGATAGCATTACAGAAAGTAAATTAATTTCCTGAAGTTTTTGCTGACCGTATGAAAGTTTGTTTTGAACATTTTAAAACATAGTAACAATGCAGACGAGAAAAGAATTATCTCTGAAGAAAGCGAACGTAAACTTCTCGCAGCCTATGTGGCAGGGTTTAAGGGATGAAGTAGGGAAACAAGTTCGTTAACGTATACTAAACAGTATGCAGGAAGCAGTGACTACTGACAGCTTAGAACAGAAATCCCGTCAGGGTAGGACAGTTTTGCTGTTAGCAGACCAGCCAAGTCATGTTATTCATGTGGCCCTTTGCCATATGTCCCGCTAGAGCAGACAGACAAACATTGAAGAACTGTAGCATTTTCAACTCAGTAAAGTGAAATAAGAAATTTAGTATTTCTTTGCGAACCAGTGGTTGTAAATAATGCGTTTATTTAAAACACTGAAGAACTGTATTACTTTAATTTAGTAATTTAGGCACTGTATGAAGAGGCAAAGAGACTTAAGGGAGGCAGAGGAAAACGCTCCAATGTCGAGACAAGACTAGATCCTTACAGTTGCGAAACCATGGTCTTGGTAAACACAAATGGTAAACATAAAATAGTGAACATAGTAAAGTCAACATAGTTCAGTTTGAAGTAAATAAAGGTTCTACTATAGTCTAAATAAATTAGGCGTTAAAATATGAGGTCACAGGTCATAATTTAGAAATACTGGGGACAGTAGCGATGCCCATAGTATTTGGAAATGGCGAAGGGAAACCGCCATATGTTTATGGTATTTTAGTGAAAAATACTGGGGTCAGTGAAGATGCCCGTAGTATTTGAGAACGGTGAGGAATGCCACCATGAGTATTTACACATTCGACAAGATGGACTTTAGGGCTAGTTTTCCTTGTCAAGACCATAAACGTGGATATCTAGAGAGAATTGCGTAATGTATTGAGAAGATTTCCGTGGATATAGTAACTAGCACACTACGAAATGGTACAGATAGTCGAATCTGGACTGATCAACCAGAAAAATTCGCTCGCTACCCCCCGAGGGAGGAATTATGCGATATGTTATCAAGTAGTAGTTGTGATATAGCGGAAGTACCTAACGTTAATTCTAATCAAACATACGTAATTATCTCAGAGTCTGAATATGCTGATGTTTTTGTGTGTGAGTATACTGTTCAGAAACAATGACGTAAACCAGCATAAGACACACCGCCTATGGAAGACACGCCGTGGTAGAGCCAGTTGAAATACGTACCGGTACAAATAGCATTTAGGTGGCTCGTGAAACAGAGAAATACATTTAAAATGTATACGGTTGTGTAAAATAGTGAACCTGACAAAAAGACAGAAATAGTGTAACTGTACCGCGCACATCTCAGCAGCAGACCATATGAGAATTAATTGAGGCTGATAAGAATTAAATGCACGCGATACATTCCGTTTAGAAGGCAAGATAATAATTTTACAAGAAACAAAGACCATAGGCAATGTAACACTGACACTGAACTCTTCTTGAACCACAATCACTCGCTAGATTCTTCATTGATGTCTTGAAGGTCTTCTTAAAGCAGAGATGATTGATACCGCCAAATAAATGAAAACTTGCTGGTTTAAAAGACAGATTTAATGACAATACCGGAGGACCACTTGATTTAATATTCAAGAAATGATGTGAATAATAATAAATACATATATGCAGTAATTATATGCTGCAATTTATAACATTCACAGTCAATGTGATGCTTGAATTCACAAATTATAAACGCAATAATAATGTTACTGAAATATATTGCGTATCAATGTAAATACAGCTATGTTGCGTTGAAGTCAATGCAATATTAGAAGCTGTATGAAATAATTTTAGGTCTTAAAAACACTCACTTGGTAATAAAGATTCCTTTTGTATCTAATATCACACAAGAAGTAACCCTGAAGTCCAAAATCAGGCAATAATTAAGATAATCAATCCTCGAAGAAATGTCTGGTAGAGACACTAAGCAAATTCAGCCAATCTTCAGAGAATAAAACGTGGAAAATTGCTTCTGTGCAATTAATACCAAGTATGAATAAACTTTAACTCGCAGGAAGCGAAATATAAAGCTCTATGATAATAAAAATCACTGCTGGATAAGTCCAGAATGAACTATAATCCTTAAAGAGGATTGTACAAGGGACGTAGACGAAGGAAGAATGGTTTGAATTAAAACAATGACTTATAACAATACTAGAAACTCAATCCCATTGGGCGAAGATTATAAAACGATTGAGCAATTAAAAAATTTAAAGAAAAACGTGGATTGTGAAGCAATCAAAAAGAATAGTAAGAGAATGAAATAAAATATGTTTTATAATTATTCTGTACTTAAAATAATAAAAATATAAACCGAAAATAAACGTTGATTTGAGTTTAATAGAGAAAAGAACTAGTGATCAATTGTTTTTTGACAATAAAAATAATAATTACTAGGAGGCCGTGAGGAAATTGGCTTTGAATAAAATATCACCAAAGCCGAAAGAAGACAAGAATAAATATTAAAGGATTATTATAGATAGCCAAGAAAATAAAAAACTCTATCAAATCTCAAGTATCAAACATAACTGAACAGTAACCGCGAACAGAGAAGTAGTTGTAACTTCCCTCGCGAAGAAATGCTGTGTGCATTAGATAAATTCTGTGAGCATTAGACAGGTGTTCGTTGAAATGGAGAAATTCGAATTAAAAAAAAAAATTATAATTCGAAACAGGATTTTTTGCAGTGACAAATATTTTTATTTATGTTCAGTACATACTTAAAATTGTTCAAGTGTATAAGTGCTGTTGTGTTAAACTTTTCTATGTGAAAAGTGAAGACAATATTTTTTGAAAATAATAGATTACGTTATTTCCGTGTGAAGATTATTTTGGAAATAATTGCAACATTAAAGTGTTTCATTTTTGTAGATTTACACGCTTTAGTAATTATGCGACAGTGAAATGATTTAGTGAGAGCTATTTTATCCGAGAAAATTATTAAGAATATTTAAAGTTTTTTTTTTTTAATTTTAATATTAATTTATTTAAACAGTTTACAATGAAGAATTTTATTTGAAGATTATTCAGATTTAAATAATTAAATTAAAATATATAAACAAGATTACAAACACAGTGTATTAAGTAAAGATTACATTCGATAGAAGAAATGCTTAACCAATAATAAAATTTAAATTTTTTAGGTTATTGCGAAATCAAGTGATTTTTGTAAACCACTTATGTGACGGTATATCGATGTCAATGTTTATATTTTGAGATTTTAAATTGAAATAATTAATATTATTATTACGATTAAATATTAGAAGTTATTGCTAGGACATTTAGTTAATGCCAAGATATGAATATTATTTGCGATTACTAGCATTTTATAAAATAAATTGGAAATTTATTGTAAATTTAATCGGAGACATTTATGAATTATTTAGAATCAGAGAATTTTAGGACAGATATCTGTTTACATAAACAGAAGTTAAACTGGTTTTTATTATTACAGTACCATTCTGTAATTATGATGATGTGTTACAATGATGTGAACGTAAACAAATTAACGGAAGTTTAATTTGAAGGCGATAAACAATTAAAAAGGATAATAAATCGTGAGGCTTTGTGCAATCAGAATAGATGGCTATGTGCCTTAACACAACACAGCACGAGAGGTGTCACTCAAGTAAATCTTAAGAAATAGTAGAGAAATCTTTGTCAGACGATGGAGCAATAAAACGAAAATTGATTAAATTAACCTATAGGTAGAGATATCCAGCAAGAGAATATCCGGATAAATAAGTCGCTAGAAGGACATGAAACAAGTCAGGCAGAGACTACCCGTACCCTAGCGATGACTCCGATGATAGTAGACCTTAGGACCTTAAGACCTTCGAGATCCCCTCAGGCTAGTCAAGAGGGATGGCGTAAAGCGGACTTAGCTCTTTCGAGTAAGAAATAAATAAAACTGAAATGTTACCATAGACCATGAGGTTAATGAAATATGAGACCATGAGGCTGATTTGAAATAGACCATGAGGTTGATTCGAAATGAGACCATGTTACTAGGGTTATCATAGACAATAAGACTAATGATTATTGAGATTAGTTGTGCAAGGTTGACAATTGAATTCGAACACGGGACAGACGATAAAACGCAAAGACGGAAGTACGAAAGAACATAACGGACGGTTATATATTGCAGGGCAAATATTGATAGCAGATTTATTTTTGCTTGCTGATTTTTAATTTAGAATGATTTTAAATTAAATAAATGGTTGAAAATGTTTAAAAGAGAAAGATTTTTTGAGACAAGTGTTCGGTAGTTATTTTAGCATAAGGGTGTGAGAGGATGTTTTAAAAGTATTGATAAATTTCAAAAATTTAATCAATAAACCTAATTACCCTTCCCGAAACTATTTTCCTCGTATCACCACGAAGCTTAAAATTTTCAGTAAAGCGTGCTGAAAATGAAGTAAATAGAATACGAGAAAAAGACAAATGATATAAATAATGAATTATTTACATTGAGTTAAAAAAAAAAATTTTTCAACATGGTTTTGTTGGATTTGATGAACTCAGCTTAAATGGAGCTTGTTGATTAATAAATAAGATTAATAAATAAAGTTTTGAATTAATTAATTAATGTGTTAGGGTTTTAATTTTTTTTTATAACGAATGGATTACAGAGTTAACCGGAGTCGTAAAGATTTACAAGAATTAGTTTTTTTGTAAATAGAACTTTACATAAAAGAGTAGTCTAATTTAAATGGCGAAGTTTTTGAACGCTACAACCATATTAAGTGACATAGTAAATGTTTTATTGTTCGAAATTGATAACAGATGTTTTGAAAGAATTTGAATATTAAATGATACAGTATTGAATTGTAGACATTACAGTCGTGGAACACCAAGTTAAGTACTTATTTAGTACCTCCACATTTGTTAATAAATATTAACTCAGATTGTTTTGTTTTTGCCAGAAAAAAAAATTGTTTTTTTATAAAACACTGTGTTTTTGTACTATTTTATCGCGTAGTACAAGCCTTATCAAAAGAAAACAAGACTCGCTTATTCATTGAATTACCATTGAAGTCCTAGGATCGATACTTTGAACTTTATTAAGTAAAACCTTTGCCGTAACATGATTCGTTTTCAAGAGGATGAATTACCGTAAAGTCAGAAGACATACACCTTGACGTAATTACTAATAAGTCGTACTATGCATCTTTTTGTAAGAAGGTGTAGTGGTGATTCCTATACGTTTTCCCCTCCGATTTAATTGTTTTTCAGTCTCGCAACTTTATTGTTTAGCACCAGCCCAGAGAACCAATTTCGATGGGTTCTACATGTGACAGAAGAGTCATTGGGTCACGACGTGCACTGGAGTGGTGTAGACCGCCACAAGGAAAATTCATGAGTATAAAATCGAGTACACAATACAGGCTTGTTAGTAGCCAATGTTAACTGTCGTTAACTGTAACATGAATTTTACATTGTATTTTACATTTCGAGGAGGTTATAACTTTTTTTATTAAGATAGTAGGCTTATTTTACATAGAAAAAAAAATTAAGTAAACGCACAAGTAAAGAACAAATAAAGTTTAATCAAATGTAGTTGGAAGTTTGTAGAAACGATTTTAAACAAAGAGAGATTTAAAATAGGATTACTTTATTATCGTTTGTGAAACATTGGAAATTATTTGTGTTAAATAGGTTGTCCAAAAGAGTTGGTCGTGTCTAATCAAGAGAACGATTCCGTTAACAAGAAGAATGTCGAGAGAAAGCAGAACTCAAATCTTACAAGAGGAACCGACTGCTGAACTTCCCCTACAGATAGAAACAGCAAGATAACATTAGAAATAGCAAGACATTTAGACAAAAGACAACAAGAAAATGTTAAAATAAAAAGTTGAATGTAAAGGAAATATGGGAACATGCTAACAAAATAGGTTTATATGAATATACAATTTTTTTGGACTGTCATACCCCACTCTGCTCATCTTTCCAAGTATTGATTTAACATTTTGCTCATTTTAAAGTATTAATTTATCAGTAACAGTAAATTTTAATAGTTTTGTTTCGTATTAAAGTACATTTTATAGATTGTTGCCAATCAAGGAAACCACCATTTACGGCCGTGGGTGTCGACATGCTGACCACATGCTCCCAATCTTGCCGTCTGCCTGTGGCAGATGACGCAGCGGTCGGGTGGTAGGCCAAGTTTTTCAAGGGATGTAGAGCTACGAAGGTTTTAGTTTATGGGTTGTTGAGTTTGATAAATAAGATATTTTATTTTATAGAAACTTCTCTGGGTTCAACACCAATCCTCCACCTTTATAGAAAGATCTGCTTATTCCTGAAAGAGAAACCATTAAAAGCACAAGGCTAGACCCTTGGCAAGGGAAAATGTGCAGCTACCCTGACATGGAGTGAAGTCCGTGTTAGGCAGCCGTACGCAGAGTACCCTGTTGTATTCAGCAATATCAGAAAGGAGAATGCGCAGCTACCCTGACATGGAGACGTCCGTGGTAGGCAGCTGTACGCTGAGCTCCTGAACGACGAAGCACAGGGATAAACCCCTAATAAAACACCAGAATATAATAAAAATGAAAACTTACGGCTACCCTGGCATGGAGTTAAGTCTGTGGTAGGCAACCGTAGACAGCACCCCTGGAATACTGTCAGAACTAAAAGCATGTACTAATAATGAAATTAGTATCATCTTTTTAACGGAGAAAGGACTGGTGTTGGGTCCCGGGAAATGGAGGCTTTAAGAAATTAAAATATATAAAAATATTTAATTTAACATTGTACTTATTGAAGTTATGAAGGAGTTAGAATTTTACATATGATCACAGGATGAAAGAAACTTAATCTCGTGGAAATTGCAGTATCAGCTAGGCAGTGGAATTTTACTGCACTGGGTGTGGGAAATGCAATTCTGCATTTTCTTAGCCCCTCAAGGCTAGCAATTAAGCAACCTGTATGTCTCCAGCTGACAAAGGTAGAATTTAATTCGCGTGTTTTTAATTTAGCCGTGATGTTTGATTGGAGAAATTTATAATTAGCGAGCAGAATAATATTCGCGATCGGAGATACTAAGGGGAAGACAGAGTGTGAGGGACAGTACCATTCATCAGTGTTTTTGTGTGGTCCTTCGAGACAAGATGGCGTCAGAGGTGGATCTGTTCGACGAACATCTAAAAACCTGTAAGTACTGAAATTAATGTTTTCAATTAAGTGTTCCGCAAAAATCCGGATTTGAGATTTTTGCGATGGTTAGTTAAACTCGCTATGAAACCAGCGAACGTAAAGGTCATATGATGACACTTTCAGTAAAACCTATATTGTTAAATAAAGGTTCCCTTGTTCCCTACGAAATCCGCATAGTCCGCATAGCACTGTGCGACGAATAGTTAAACTCGCTATGAGACAGCGAACGTAAAAGTCATATGCTGTGACATTTTCAGTAAAACCTATATTGTTAAACAAAAGTTCCCTTGTTTCTTACGAAATCCGCATATGTTGTAAACTATGCGATGGACAGATAAACTCGCTAAGAGATAGCGAATGACGATGTAAAGTCATTTTCAGTTTCTAAAAATATAGTTCAACACTATATTTACGTTAATTAAAGATTAACAGCTTTTCAAAGATTTTGTAGGAGTTACAGAAAGTATGAACTTTGTGCTTAGATTTTTTATAACATTCAAATAGTCAAGACACATATTTGAAGCGATGTTCATATTTTCTACATGATTTTCAATTAACATACGAAAATATGATCATCACGAGGGTAGGTTTCACCCTTAGCATGAAGATATTTCTGTAATAAAACGGGTTAAGTAACCCATCCATGTTTCCATGGAAAAGGATTTTTATTGAAGTTTAACATTTTAATCAAGCATGTCAATGTTAGTTTTTTCCCGTTAGTATAACGAAGATAATTCACACCCAGACTGTAAATTATAAAGGCGAATAAGATATTGCCGTTATTGATTGTAACAGTATTATGAAAGTAAGAAGTTTACTTTAAACATTAACATTAAACATAAATTTTAAACATTGTGTAGTTAATACTATTTTATTGAAAATAGTAAGAAATGCAAAATTAATGTACAGAAATTATTCAAAATAATTAGTTTATTTTGAACATTTTGAGGATTTTCATTTTAAAGAAAATTAAGCACAACAGTCCATAATTTTGCTATTTTTCCGTATAAATTTTATGTGTTGAAATTTATACGAAGATAGGATTCTCGCTACTTTAGCGAATGGTTTAGGTACAAAAATACGATTTCCATTTTAAAGAAAATGAAGGAAAATTTAAGGTAAATAAATTACAAGTTTAAGTAAGTTTATTACACAGCGTGTGCTGACGAGTTTTAATACGTAATAGAGGAATAAACGTAATTTGTGCAAAAGAAAATATTTTATAATTTTTTAAAACTTGTAAACAGAGTATAAAAGTTTATTTTACCATATAAATTTCATGAGTTGAAATTTATATGAAGAACATAGTATTTCGCGGGAAAGCGAAAGATTAACATATTTTGAAGTTAAACATTTTGAAAACATTGGTTACTGTTGTTATTTAATAAGTTAAAACCAGGATAAAGTTTATCAGTAATTAAATTGTTATACAAAATATTATGTAATTAAGAAATATCGGATTTTTTTAGCATTTTGTTAGTTAAATATTAATTGTTATAAAGTAAACAAAATTTGTTTGTTAAAATATCATTTCATTTATTAATTATTTCAAATAACTTTTATTTGAAAGTTTAATTAAAAGAATTTGGTAATTTTTAAGATTAAAAACAAAGTTAATTATTTTAAAAGGAATAAAGTCGCATTTGTAATTTTACTTTTTAATAAACCACAAATAATTAAAATGAATTATTTTATTATTTAAAGGGTCATATTGCTAATCATTATTTTTTTTACAGCTATGACAAGGTAAGTGGAAGTGCGTCGAGAAAACTTACAGTGCGAGTGAAGTCAAATATTAGTTAGATTGTTCAGGAAGACTTTATTTTCTCATACCTAATACATACGCAGTGCTATAAAAGATCAGTTAGGCATCTTTAAATAAAACCAATCTATAACGATCCATAACCGCTCGGGACCACAACAATACGTATCGTTTCTCAACTGTTTGTTGACAGATGAATATGATGTTAATTTTATTTGATAAATTCAGTGTAATTTTCAGAAATCATATAATTTTTCAAGGGAAGGAGTGATTGATTTGGATTTTTTCTGTCCGCGATACTTCGAGGATTAAACTATCAATATATTAAAGCTGAAGCCCGCGGCTTCACCGGCCATTATTAATTGATTCCAGGATTTTAAAGAAATTTACACTGGCAGTGTATTAAAAATGTTTGTGGTTCAGAGCTATGAAAATTGTAAGTAAAAATAAAATTAGATTATTTGTTCATTGTGTTCATTTCACTTAGGCCTTATATAATAAAGAAATGGTTTTCCTAATTTTGTAGGCGTCATGAAAGTTTAGACTGCGAGAGACGAACATCGTCGAGTATACCCGATGTCTCACGAAGCGGGCGAGCGAGCAAGCACACTATTTAGGGCCGTTGAATTGTATAAGAGTAGATATTGTGAAAATATTTCAAAGCTGTATCTGTATTTTATGGGTGAAGAGAGATTTAGAACGTGGCAAAATAACGTGCAAATTGTAGCTGAAAAAATGGTGATTCTAATTGCAAGCACTACTAGCTGGAAGTACACTGAGGATTAAGAATGGTGTTAGCAGTCCCTGTTTCGTGCGTCGAAACGGCATACAATTTCACACAGGTATACTTTACGGCGTGCATGAATTTCTTACACTAAGCCTAGACTAAAAATAACTTTTTTCAAAACACCCCTTGTCGGACTGTTAACAAGCCGAAATGCAGCATTTTACCAACCTAGACCTGTAAAGTAACTGTTACCATATTAGGCCGGTAAAGCCATCATGGCTACTGAAAAATCGAGATGGCAGTAACCGGTCATACCAATCGTAACCGGGTTTGAAACTAAATACTTGACCATAAAACAAGAAATATAAGGCAATATTGTTTCTTTACTTAAATCTGAAACTTTACCAGGATTTTTTTTACATTTAGAAATTCCAAAACATTATAAAAAGGATGGCATAGCCCCAATGTTCACTCGACATTGCGATGTTTTTTTTTTTTTTTCACCGAAGCAGGATGACCAACTATGCTTTCTTGCACCTTCGATATAAAGTTATCAGTACAGTTTGAATTTTACCCTAGGTTACTGGCAAATAGGTCAGAAGTAGTGATATTAGTGGCAGTTACGTTAAGAAGCGTCATTCTGAATTGCTTTCGTTTCATAATCACCCGTACTGACCTCTACAGTCAGGTAAATGTCAATGTTAGTGACATGTACAGATAGGTTATTGACTGTAGGGTTGTCAACACATTCTCACTGTTTTCACTGTGATTGACGCTACATTCCTCCAGATCTGGTCTCATTCAGGGCGGGTGGGTTGGACAAACCCATTCAAGACGGCATGTTCTGATTGGTGCCCGTTGAGCTGTACCGAAGTTTTTTTGAGGATTTCAGGAAAGAATTCGACCTACCAGCTTCCTTGAGGGACAACATTGTATTATCGGTCCTTCAGAAATCATGTCGAATTCTCCACAACCATGCTTTTCTACGTACTTTTTGAACTTTTTTCTTTTATTAACTTATTTTTTGTTATTATTGCTATTTTGTGAGTATACTCAGTCCACTGGAAGGCAATTTGTTTGTCTGTTTCATGGATGCACATTATTCCGTTTATTTCGGTTGTTTTTCTCGAACTGCTACAGTAGAATCCCTTAGGCTACCTAGAAAACCTATACATTCAATTTACGGTACTACCGTATAAATGATGAAGATCGAATGAATTATTCTCGAGATATACGGGTCCAGGCAGACTTTCTTGTATTCATAATTAATCAATACTGTTACTATAATCAATGGATGGTAGTAAATATCTATTTAGTTATTTTCTGTTCGACCATACTATAACACCCTTATTACCTGTGACGTGACGGAGCCATAATGATACCCATTTCGAAACCGATCTTCATTATGACATCGTTGTGCTATGGATTAGTATCGAGAACGGAACGATCTTGTGACCTGGAAGGTAGCAGCAGAAATGTCTGTACTGAAATCTGCACAATAAACAACCTGTATTTAAAATATAATCAATTGTGTTCGTGTAACTTTAATATCATACTAAAGAAAATGAATTTCGTGTTGTCAAAATCCGTTGGTTCCAAGAAAATGACCAAAAGGAAGCTTCGGTTTCACCGACAAGAGGTGCCATCTGTCGTAGAAGACAGACTACAGACTACAACTAGCTGGTGCGAAGGTCATGGCACGCTGGAGCGTGACCGTTTGTATGAGTGAATCTAAAATCTCAAAATACAAATTTTAGTCTAATTATGGTCGAAAAAAAAAGTCGTATGCCACTTGCCTCGCGTTGCTTGTTTCATAAACGTACGTATCTCAAAAACTGTCATTGTAGGCTTGTTGCCTAATGCAGTATCATCATAATTATTATTCTCTTTGCTGTTCCATTATTAACTGCCGCTTAAAATAGTTTCCAGGCTGATTTTTATCCCCAGTCCTAAATTATTCCGGTTCAAGCATTTGATAATGTTAATGGGTAGGAACACATAGGACGTATGGATAAAGTGACTTTCCTCACTGAGGTGGTAGGGGAATGTGAGTTTACTCACCTATATAGAATTGCAAGCCCCACACACAAGTTCTTTACCACACTCCTGGGAGCGTACGGGCAATATCGGGGGAAAGAGCTAGCAGGCAATCACGCTCGGTGAAAAAATGCAGCCCAAAATGCAACACGTTCTTCCTCGCATGATAGAGTGTCAACAAAAAAGTACGCGCGGAAGATTGTTTGTGTAAATGCCAAACACGCGCGAATTCTCTCTCAAAAGAACGGCGCGTGGAGTGTCGAAATTTTCGACACGCCAGCTAAGAGCGTGCGGTATTGTTTAAAGTCAGAACAGAGGAGTTGATCTGCTCTTGGAGAGTTTTGTTTGTTTTTCTTCTGCCTTTACATACACACACACTTCCACACGAAAGAGTGCAGCGTTGCACGAATGACGTACCGCGCGGTTTCTTTTGTTTGCCTATTGCCTTTACATGCACATGTTTTCACGAGTTTATTTGAGTGCGCATCTGCCTAAACTCGAGCGATAAAGCTTGTGTGTAAGGGTAGCTAATGGAACTATGCTCTGTCTCCTGAATCTTGTTACACACGCACTAATCCAAAGCAAACAAACCCACTCGCACTATGAAAGATGGCCGTCATCTCACTTACTGTAGTCAAGTGTTTCTCAACTCCCCAACAGCAGCGCCAGTGTCTACCGGAACTGGATTTGTTAGAACAATAACTGCTTAGTTTTATTTGTATTCATAAGGAACTTCTGTTCGCGTGTGACGACATATGTATAACGTTCTGGCAATATTTTGAGAAACACTTAAATGACGTTATGCTATAGAGAAGTAGCCTATATTAATTAGGGTGGCACGCCTGTTATATGAAGATGATGAGTTAGCATACCTTACTATAGCGATTTTCTTAACACTAGAGCGAGTAATAAGTTAAAGAGATTAAGATTGCTGTGACTAACCTAACTAACTAAATGAAAGCTGGGAAAGGACACGGGATGATAATGAGGGTGAGTTTAAAAGTGAAGTGGAGATTGTTGGTGGAATGAAAGGAGAAACGGGAGAATCCCCGAGATAAAACCCCTAAATCACGACCTCGTCCACCACGAATGACACGCCTGCCTGCATCGAGATTTGAACCCGGGACCGCTTGTATGCCAGGCGAAAGCGCTAAGCATGAGCCACCGCGACGGTTATATGTTACGATTTGTTTCATATTTGCAATAGGTGTAGGAGTTATAAATACTTTTTCCACGTGATATAATTTTACCTACGTCCCCCCTTAATCCTTCGATAAACTCTGTTTTGCGTGTAATCAAGGAATGGCGATAGTTTTGTTGTCTACCGCTGGAGCGGAATCAACAATTCAGTTCATTTGCACGTGTGGTAAATGCCATGGGATTCCGTATAATGTATGAACATTCCAGAGCCCACTAATAGTTCCGACAAGAATTCCGTCCTCTCTGCAGCTGAGTGTGGTAGCACTACCTAAGAAGATGAAATTCCACTCAATCAATTAAGGAGACAAGCCATGACACAGCCATTTGCCTAATCTACCTGCTTTGAGGACGCATAGTGCAATCTGCTCTCTACGCTGCATGTATCCCTCATTGTATTTAAGTCTCGTGTTTTTTAAGTGCCAGTATGGTACTTTATGAGATTGTGTGTAGGACGGGAAAATGTCTGTCCGTCTGTCTGTTGGTTCGTCTGTCCGTGTGCCTGTACGCGCCATAACTCACGCTTCACTGGATTTTTATGGAATTTGGTACCGTATACGCATTTATAACGTCCATAGGAAGAACCCTATTGATATTGAACCAAATGGGTTCACCGGTACCGGAGTAATGCCCAATTTAGTGCCTATTTTAATAGTATTATATTAGAAAGGCACCATAACTTAAATACGCTTTATTGGATTTTCATGAAACTTAGTATACGCATTTAAGGCGTGCATGAGAAGTAAACCATTGATTTGGATCTAATCGGTTGACCGGTACCGGAATAAAACCCATTGTAGTGTCTATCTTAAAGGAGCGATAACTCAAACACGCTTTATCTGATTTTTATGAAACTTGGTATACGCATTTATGATGTCCATGAAAAGAGGTCTATTGATATTCGACCAAATCGGTTGGCCGATACTGGAATATTGCCCGATTTAATGCTTTTTATGGTAATGTAAGAAAGACGCGAGAACTTAAATATACTTTATCGGATTTTCATGAAACTTTGTATACCCATTTATAATGTACATGGAAAGATGTCTACTGATATTGGACCAAATAGGTTGACCGGTACCGGAGGAAAGCCCAATTTAGTACCTATTTTATGGTAATATAAAGAATTTAGCCAATGCAAATCTATCTTCCTGATCGTTTTACACTGTAATTTGGAATTTGCTTTGGAATTTGCAATAGTTTGCAATAGTTAGCCATGACACATCCCTTCGCATTTGATTATCAAACTAGTCAGTTGTTTATCAAGTGCCAGTATGGTACTTTATGAGATCGTGTGTGGGAACGAGAAAATGTCTGTCCGTCGGTCCGTGTGCCTGTACGCGCGATAACTCAAATACGCTTAATGATTTTAATGAAACTTGGTATCCGCATTTAGGCCTATAATGTCAATGGAAAAAAGTCTATTGAAATTGGACCAAATCGGTTGTCCGGCCTCGGAATAATGCCCATTTTGGTACCTTTTATGGTAATATATCACAAAGGTGCGGATAACTCAAATACGCTTATCGGATTTTCATGAAACTTGGTATACGAATTTATGATGTTCTTGGGTACAAGCCTGTTTAATTTAGGCCAAATCTATTGACCGGTACTGGAATAACGAGTATATCAATATTAATTTTGTAATGAATATTCTTCCATGGCCCACAATATATTAAAATAACGTAACAAATTGCCAATCGTATATTGATATTGTTAGCAACCATGATTAATTCGCTTCTTCATAACGATGTCAGTGTAGGCTAAATAATAATGTAAATAATGAAAATAAAAGATTTAAAACAACTAGCCGCTGAATATTGATATTATACTGTGCATTCTATGGTTATGTAGACTACCGATATATTTGGCTATATTTAAATGTAAGTATTTTTCCTATTAGTTCCTGTGCAGCAATATACCTAATCTAATTCCTGACAGATAGATTCATATTGACTTTTCAATCATTCATAACCTTTAAGGCTGCTTTAAACTTGAAACAGACATATCAGCGAATCGTAGGCCTATTGCATCTTTATTATTATTGCCAGCGCATTTTGGTTTTGGAGTTTAACTCGGAAATTTATTACTTTGTTATATCAGTTTACCTGATTTTATTTCGTTGATCAAGTTGATTATGTTATATAACAGAAGATATATTACTCTGAAATAATTAGGCCTACATACATTAAGTGGAGTTCTTCGCCAGTGTGTTTTGTGAAATGTTAACATATTTTAAGAATGTCTTATAGGCATATCAGTGTATACGAGTGTTACTTAAGGTTAAGTATCAAATTTTAGACCTTTGTTCTTCCGTAAGTCCTGCTTAATGAATCGATCTGCAGCTTAACTCGAAAATCGATAGCAAAAATAACTTGTTCTCTACATATCATAATTGCAATTAACTTTTTACTGATTAAACAAAAGCATTCTGGCTCTTTGTTGCATCAGTTTACCTGATTTTATTAACAATTCAAAGCGGACAACTTCTTATAGTTTTTCGTGTTAGAAACAATGTATTAATATACACTAGTGTCCAAAATCACAGCAACAAACCGAAATTTTATCTTTGGTGGTTTATTTTGCCACAAAACAGTATAAACAGGTGATAGTAACGTATAAACAATATGAGGAATAAAGAAAGTAAACTATTCCAACGTTCGTGCATACCAGTAAAACAAAACGCCCTGTTTTTCTATTTTTTTGCACACGTAATGACTTTCACACACATCCAGAAAAACGCATTAATGTTCACAGTATGGGGTTTGACCATCTCTGGCAGCAATACAGGATTCACAACGGCGTGGCATGCTGTGAATAATGTCATCAATCTCATTTTGAGGCAATAACGCTCATCCTTCCTGCAGATCAGCTCGCAAGGCCTGGAGAGTGGCTGGTAGATGTTCACGTGAAGCAAGTCGTCTCCCTATTGAATCCCAGACATGCTCTATAGGATTCAAACCGGGAGAGCGAGCAGGCCAATCCATGCGTGGAATATCTTCAGTTTCCAGGAAAACATCCACCCCCTGTGCTCTATGAGGACATCAGTACGAAGTCTGGGCCCACAGCATCTCGAAACAACCGCACATGAAGTGCCAAGATCTCGTCACGATACCTGAAAGCAGTTAAACCTTGCCGATTTACCCATACGACTTCGTGAAGAGGTGTTCGGGTAGTCAACAGAATTCCTGTGCACACCATTATTGATCCACCTTCATATCGGTCTCTTTCCACAATGTTTGCGTCCCGAAATCGTGTTCCAGGTTCTCTCCAGATGCGAAACCATCGATAATCATTTACAAGACAAAATCTGGACTCATCTGTAAAGAACGCATTGGCCCATTGTTCGACCGTCCATTTGGCATGTTGATGACTCCACTCTAGACGTACGGTACTCTTCTGTGAATACGCGTCAGGGGTACACATACAGCAGGTCTCCGACAATAAAGACCTCTCTGCCAAAGCCTTCTGTACACTGTTTTCCTCGATACAACTGTTCCAATGGATGCTGTGAGGTCAGATGCCAGTTGTTGTACAGTACTACGGCGATACCGTCGTCCCTTACAGTCAAATAACGGTCCTCTTTTTCTGATACCACTCTTGGTCGTCTTTGCCTTGGTCTTCGGGATACATTTTCGGACTCTACAGACTATTTCCACATCCAAGGAACAACAGAACGATTCACATTAAGCCATCTGACCACATCAGCTTGAGACTGTCCTTCTGTGCCATCTGGTACCTGCAGTAAATGTTTATACAGCAAACGTTGATATTGGACTAAGCAACAAACACTTTTGATAGGTGCACTGACGTTATCGTTTGTATGTTTGTAAAATGACAAGATGCCGTCTTCTGTTCAGAACACGACTGTAGGGACATAGCTTTACATTTTATATGAATATCTCGCAAAATAGACACAGGAAGGAGAAATATCAGTTTGTGGCTTTAATTTTGGATACTAGTATACATTACAAGCTCACAGAGAGTTATAAATTATGAAGAAGAAATGCAGGAATGAAAGGAAAACGTGTTTCACAGAAATCACAAAAAGCTTATTTTCAAGTTAGTGTGATGTTTAATCAGAGCTACCATTTATGAAGACATGATTCAATAGGAATTCAAAATACTAATATGTATTATAATTAGGGACCGGATTCTTAGGTTTTTACCTATTTTTTATCTTGCTTCCAAAACAAAAAGCGCTCATACACTTTTTCGAATCATGTCCGTAGGATTCACCCACATTAATTCTGTGGCACCTAAAAATACCTAAATGGGGTATAAAAACCTAAATATACCTAAACGGGATATAAAACCTAAAATATCTAATTTAGGCTACTTTTTTGTCTTTTTTGGTTGTCAGTTGAGAAATCGATATTTTGCGGAGAGACAATAATTTTTGTCGGGTTGAAATTAATACTTCCAGCGTTTCGTTCAACCCATTGTCGTCTAGGATGGACAGTATCAAGAGAGGAAGTGTAGAGTACCGGCGTATTCCTTTTAAAATATTCGTACGAACAACCATTGTTGCCGTGTATGAACAAGGGTATAGAATTCTGTGTTTTAAAGCGTTTGTTTGCCTTTAGTACTGTCTTGTTATTCACACTGAGTGGTCACACTGTGTTTTAAGAATGTATTGATGTATTGAATCCTATGGAGCACATTCAAATTCATTAAACCAATTATTCTACCCGAAAACGATATTTTGGATAAAAAACCTAAAAAAAACTATTTCACCTAATGGAAAACCTAAAACAGTGTTTTTAAAAACCTAAAAATCCTGTCCCTAATTATAATCATTATATATTTAATATAATATACAATATGTCTCACGTAAGAGTTGGCTGATCATGCGGGTTTCTGTGTCGTGGTGGCCGCCGCGGCAGCAGAAACTCGCATGATAGGCCAACTCTTACGTGAGACACACTGTACATAAATTCATTTCATTATAATTTAATACGCAAGCTACTTTATCTGCATACAGTTCTGTCAAGGACACCTTTAAGCAAATGTAATCCCACGAGAGGTTAGGAGTTTATCGATAGATTCGCGACTGCGCAAAAGGAGTGAGTTTACCTGATGAAACTCGTCAACTCGAGTTGGATTTTTAAGACTATTCCATGAATAAAAATGCAACGCAATAAACAAATAATGATTACTTTCGAACCTTGTTATGTAAAAAAAAAATAATAGCTGCGAGAACACGGCATACTATGAATCAACCGTCCAAGAATCGGTTCGAGATACCACGTTGTGACCAGTGCAACCAATGGTGCATGTAAGATATAGTTAATCTAATTTAGGTAAGGTAACAGCAGGACAGAATAAAAGCACACGAACTGGCTTGCACTGAAAAGAAATTGTGTTTTCAATCAATGTAAATTTGTATTATTTCAATTTGCGGACAAGTTATGTTGTATACAATAATGTGTTTCCATTCTGTTCATTGGCAGCATGTGACGTATTAGTCACCGCACGTTGATGCCTTACGTGTCCAGTAACGAGACATTTTATCAGATAAAATTGCATCCTTGCGATCCGAGGAAGGATATGATAAGATAAACGATAGTAATTGGTGTATATCCGAGGAATTATTAAACCTTATTGGTCAATATCGAACGTATGAATGGAATAGTCATTTCTAAAACTAAAATATTTTCAAAACTGATTATTTTATTATTAAGTATAATAATTAGTTAATAATTAATTTATTATGAAAATTCTAAACTTCAAATTTTTTTACAAATCATACTTTAATCTTATTACGAATTATTATAGAAAAGTGATATTACAATTGCATTGATTACATTAATTGTAGAGATATTCTTATCGGTGATTCCTCGGTCAGAAGTAGCCTACTTAAAGGACCCTTCCCCTTCAGTTTGCTTTTGCGGCAGCTTCCATAATATTTTAACATTCAAATTCACCCACTTCAACTAATATATTTCATTTTTTATTCAAACTTCATGGTAGTCAAAATTACAAATTTTGTTTTGCATGAACAAGTGCACAGGAATTAATAGTCATGACGCAACTTTATATGAGCAATTACACGAAATTCCAGGACTGAGTAATGGAACGAGAATAAAATGAAGACACTGTATTAGCGGAGAAGTCCAAGAGCACTACACTAATTATAACATTACAATTACTTTCAATTGACATGTCGCTTTGCCAATAAAGTGTGTTTCAAGTTTTATTAAGGCTGTGTTTTGTGTGTTATGCGTGTTTAGTGTTATATACGATTTTAATGGTTAGCTTTTGTTGACTGGAACTGTACATTTATGTGCTTTGGGTCCTCCAGAGGAATATAACTACGCAAACAGAGTAAAGTAACGCCCCACATTGTGCAGTTCTGTTATATACACAAGCCAAGTAAGGCTTTTCCTGCCCCGGAGAAATATGGGTTTACATGTGTTATAGGTTAGTTTGCCTAGAAAAACGAAGCCACGAGTTCGTATTATGTGCATTGGTACAGTTTAGTTTGCAAGTGATTAAAGTGTAGAAATCAAAGGACTCACGACTTATATAATTTGATAGAAATGGCAAAAATATTGTGAGTCAATAAGGGAAGATTCATTTCTGTTTCGTGTATAAATAGGACATTACAATAAATAGTATCCAGGCTATTAAAAATGGAGATGAATTAAAAATAAAAATGTCATAAGGATTTATGACAAAGTACCTTTCAAACTAGTCGAGTCAAACTTAAAAGGATTTTGGGAGTAATATAAGGCACAATATATTCCAGGTGAGACGATAATTCGGAAACGGCTATTTAACACTCTGCTACAACGATAAAACAAATACGTTGCAATTGTGATTCTAGGTATAATTCCCAGTAACTGTTCTGGCGAGGAATGAAACTGGAGAGAAAATAAATAAGTTAGCAGAAGTACTGAACTTATTTGTCGTAATGCGATGTAATCGCAGGTAGGCCTACTGTATCCACTGCCAATATTGTTAAATAAAACTACCTTAATGTCACCAATAGATGTCACCACAAATCAGTTAGCAGATAAGGCAAAAACACCATCAACTATTTTTTTTTATATATTGGAAGTGACCAAACCACACAACCTCAACGAAATGGCTGGAATCATTTTACTCACATATATTACGTCTTCTAAGTATGTAGCTATCCCATACGATACGCCAGACAATGTGAATAACTGAATAGATAAAGAATAAAAAAATTCTCTCTATAGTTGCACTGAGCAAACTGGTAAGTATTATTGCTTGGTGTTAATAGTAAATGAAATCAATGCAGTTAAGTGCTGAAGTGTTGTTCTGCAAATACAAAAAGGAATACAAACCTTAATTTTCAATTCCCTAAGCTCTTTTAGCCCTATTTTAAATACTTTATATCCAAAATTAACCCTGCTAAGAGGAAAATAAGCTGTACGCCCATTATCGTGAAGGAAAAAACCTTAAGTCCTTCTCAAAGTGGATTTAAGATTAATTTCCTTCCCATTAGCAACATGAGGCCATCAATCAGAAACAAAATTACCTTAAATACACAGAAGCTTGGAGTTAGGTAAAATTTCTTCTTTATTTAGACTGGAAATTAACCTTTTTGAGAATATCGTTAACACTACAATGTAAATTGTGTTTAGCACTTTTAAGGCAAAAAATCCCTTTAGGCAGGCCTACAGGCTGAGGTAGATTTCGAAGGGCTTTTGGTTTAATTTATTGTTGCTGCGCAGCACTCTCCTTCTTTAGCCTTGGCATGGCAAACCCGCAATAATAAGAACTGAATGCAGTAAAGAGCAAGAGCCTACAATATTTGTTTTGAAAACAATAAAAGGATATAATATTCTAGAAGGCCGTGCGCAAGATCAGCAATGAATAAAATTAGCAAAGCCGCTAAACAAGACAAAATTAATGATATAATAATTCTTAAAGAGAGCCATGACTGTGACAACTCTATCAAACTCAAAGTATCGACATAACCGAACAGTAGTCCCAATGTTCTTTGAGGGCACTTTCATATTAAAATCCTTTTTACTGAGAATTATTTTATCACAGCAATATCAAAGTGTACAATGCACAATATGAGATATAAATAAATCTGAATTTTTTTTATAAAAAGAGAGTTGTTTATTATGTTTTAAATTGGAATTATATTTTATTATTTATTTATTATTTTGCCATGCATTAATGTTCTAAAGGTGTGTAACTATTATTTTTAATATTTCAAACTCTATTACATTGGTAATTTTATCCTTAGTCGGTCCTCACACATTCCTTTCGGCAGGCCTTCAGGCTGAGGTATATTTTTAAGTGTTGTTTTTCAAACATTCAAATCTCGTCTTAAATGTGAGCTATCGAGAAACTAGTTATTGATCTGTAGAGTACTCATCAAGAGCTTTTTAACGATACTCCACAAAAAATCCGAATTTCCATCCCCCACTCCCACCCTCACTCGTACCCCCAAAACATTGGTGTCACTGTAAACTCCATAGGGAGTACTCTAATTTATTCAAACAAAGTTTCCCTCTATACTTCATAGGGGGTGATATATAAACTTTTCAAAATTTCAACCCCCTCCCCCGACCACCTCCTTGGACCAATTTTGCTCATTAACGAAATTGTCCGAACTATTGGGCCTACTAAATAATATAGTAAAATTTGGTTAGAATATCTTCAAAATTACGGCCGCTATATACATAAATATACATATATATATATATAATTTTTTTTTACGGGCGGTGGTTTCGTACTTAGGGAGGCATGAAACGTAAAGATATGAAATAATTTTTCGAAAGTCATGACATGGTATCGATTGCAATAGGTAGATTTTTCTTCAAAATCTACCTAAAAACTGGCCAAGATTAGATGGATGCGATCAGTGATATTATCTTCATTGTTCAAATGTAATTTTAATTTAACAAAATTGAAATTTTTGCAGTTAGGAAATAAACTTAATTACGCCGATTAACAAACTAGTTGGCTTCTTTTGAAATAAGATAAATAATGTAAAATGGCTGTGTAGTGCTGAAGCTTCATGTTAATGCGAATCAGACATGTTGGACTGATTCTACAGAGAAGATTGCAGAGAAGATAGTAGATACACACTGAGCTAACACTTGTGCAGCTAACTGCTTTCGTGTTTTTCGAAATATTTCAACTGCCTTAGGGACAGTCGTAAAAATATGTAATCTGTGGCTAGCATGCAAAATTAACTTTCAGTTACAGTTAACTGTCTCTTTCTGTTGTATAAACTTTAATCCAAGTTTATCTCATCCTAACCAACAGTTTAATATAACTGGTGAATTTCTGCAAGTCAAAACATTAAATGATGAATTATAAATAGATTTCAAACAGTGAAAAAACACTTTATAAGTACAATGTGAGTTATTAATTATTATTTTCATGTCGTTTAGATTCAGTTTGGTTTCATTTTGTTTAATGACATAAAACATACAGATACTAGTACTTTTCCGAATAGCTACTGGAACAATGGAACACTCAGTAGAAGCATTCATAATGTGACAAGAGGAAATTATACTTAAAGCAGCGCACGGTGTGCGACATGGCCTCAGAAACCTCTACAGTTCCCCCCTCATTCCCGTCTATGTTTGCTTCCACTTCTCTTCTCAGGGCAGGAAAGACTTCTTTCTCGCCGATCAAAACTTTAGAGGACATTTGGACAGTAATTTGAAAATGAAAATAATTGAAATTTAGAGGATAGGTACAAATTACTTTCACTACGAATTACGAGAAAACATACATTAGTATTCACAATTATAAATCACATGGCGCGTCACTTGGTGGTTACGCGTGCAAATGTGTGGTTGTTACTTTGAACCATTTGACACAATTCACACTTACACTCATAATTTTTTATGTGTGCAAAAGGATGAAAATATCATTATGACAGGTACAGCACATACGGAAACAAATTTACTAAGAGACTACTTTTACACAACTACAAAACTTGCACATTCGCTAACATAATACAAAATATAAACTCCAGTTTTAGTTTTAGTCTTGTGTTTTTGAGCCAACAGTCGCCTACTAATCAGGCGCAAATGTACTTGTTAGGCCTATAGATAAGCCTAAACAACTTATCAAATTTTCCTCTGAAATACCTGTTCGCAACTTTGGTTTATTCAGTTTTATTACTAAAAAATTCGTTCACATACAAATGTAGACCCGAATGTACTTATAATTTGGCGAGGAAATTGATGATAAGGAAAGCTCTCATACAATTCAGTTAAGTCTGTCTCGCTTCAATGCTCACTCTTATTGTACAGAGCTTTGTTTCGAATGTAACCCAATATCTCTCAATGTAGTAGGTCTCGTTCACGAGTTGGAAAGTGTGCATCTAATTTGAATTTCTTTAATCTTTTCTTGCTACATCTTTCCTACCCTCTACGACACCCGTTTCTGCACTTTCTCCAAAGGATCCATTTGATTTAACACCATGTTGCACAAATAAGCAAAATACTTTGATCACTTTAGAAAGAATCTTGCATTTCCGTAACTACAGTCTCATCTTTAACTCCATTTGCAATGGAAGATAAATAAGAGCAAGCACATGAGACAACCGCATTCACTTAAGACGATGCTGTAGGTTGCGTGCGCATGTTTCGTCGACGAGTTTTATCGCTGCCAGTGAATTTCCTGCTGACTGTCTAATCACATCTCTTTCCATCATTACAAACTTAATTTATTTCATCTCATCATGAAACATGGAACTCTTATTCAAACGTATGTAAAATTACCTAACACCCAGATTCCATCGGTCAACCGTATCCATCATGTCGAGACAAGTTATATTGCTACATCACTTATTTTTTTATGTCAGTTACCAACGGTCATCTGTGGAGTGGCCATCGCTCGATATGAAGAAACCATATTCAATGTTAAATATGAAACTAGTATCAGATCGCAGAAAAACATTTGAAAGATGGCCCGTCACGTTTATCGATATTGATAATATGGTTGATAATGGTTTTTTCTATACAGGATACGGTGATGCTACAGAATGTTTTTTTTGTCGGATCATTATAGCTCAATGGGAATTAACTGACGATCCAACAACTGAACATAAAAGGTGGTCACCCAACTGTCCATTTTTAAATTTAAACACATCTGGCGAAGATGTCTGTGGACACGGAGGAAATTCTGACGTCATTTCCGGTCGATTCCCACTAACGATAATACTCATCACGTTAACATTGATTGTGATTGGTTATAATAAGACTATATTTGATTGGTGGAAATAAGACGATTTGTTATTCGTTATAGCAGTGTATTAATAGCCACGAGGCACTTGTATCTTAATCAGTGTCCGAGAAACCGGGAGAATGTCTACTTCAAAGCGTCAGCGTAAACAGTCACCTAAACAAGCAGTGGAATTGGACATCGCTCTACAGGAGCTGTTAAACTCCATGCAGGCGGCCGAGACGACAAGCACTCCGGCTATGAACCAATTTCCTACCACAGAGCAAACTCCGACCACGGACCAGACTCCGATGGAGAAGCTTAAGATTCCACCTATAATTGCAACACTGGAGCGATATGGTAATATGGACATTACTATCAGTGATATGAAACCGCTGCAAGATTTGGAGGTTGGGAAACCATACCACATCAAACAAGCTCGTTCTACGTTCACCAAGTATGGACGTAGCATAGTGTTGGATCTCCGTGATGGATTTTCAGTGTTTCTACCTAACAGATTTAATAAAATAACCGAGGAACAAATTCAACAAGTGAACGAAATAAGTCTTTCCTTTGTGTACTACGGATTAGAAATTAATCCCAGTGGTTTTTATTACCGTAACGTTGCCTTTGTGTAAAAAGACATACGAGCGCACAAAGTTAATGTGTTAGCATTTACAATTTTTAAAAAATTAGCATCGACGAAGTGTTAAGTGCATATAACAGTATGGATACTAAACCGGTTTTTTTCCCTTGTGAACAGACTTATCACATGACTGGAAAGCAGTACGACATTAAACATTGCCCCTATATCCATATTCTATCGATTTTTTTACCTCTACAGATGTCCAGTATACTGGTACTCTATTTTTGCAAGAAAGAACTTGCTAAATTTTGACAATGGATGCAGCTGCCGATGGCAGGTGACTTCGCATATATATAGAATAAGAGTTGCGATATCACCATTACTTAGTAAAAATGTGCCCGCGTCGTGAGGAAGCAGAGATTGTTGTTGTGGAGGAAGACATCATCCCCGATGACGAGGACGAGGACAAGCCACCGCAGCCACCTACTATCATCCTCAACCCTGACCCACAAGAATATAGGGTAATATATATATTGGATAATCAGGGAGACGCATTAATCGAGCTAAATTTCGAACTGCTCTACAAGGCGGTTTATTGGGCCGACGGTGAGATTGATTTCAGTGTGATTCAACCTTGCGGACACTCAACCAGAGTCGACGCTGATGATACGACAACGCATCCCCACATTCACCATGAAGAGGCTTGTGACGGTGTGCATCACCACTATCGCTGCCTGATCGCCATGGAGGGTCACTTTGAGTCGTGGTCGGTGGATTGTGGACCACACTGTCTCCTATTCCGCAGGCTTCAAAATGCTGTAAGTATTATTTTCACCGTTCCCTTCTATTTCATTTTGGTAACGTTTGACTTATAATTTTTTTTTGTGTTTTCAGATCAAATACACATTTTTTCATGGTGGATTCTGTGAGCAGGGAACCGAATGTGAATTGCCAGACCACGTCGATGTCCAAAATTTAAAAAACATTGTAAAAATGTTTCAATAAATGTTATAATACAAATCCTGTGTACAAAAATTATTTCATACAGAGTTCATTCATTTAAAAAACAATGAATGAATTCGGGCATACCTTGTTATAACCCGCATGTTCATATATCCCGTCACACAAACCATATGCATGTTTTTACAGGAAACCAGTCTACCTTGCCAGCTGTTCGGGTGTGGGAAAAAAAATGCAGATGTTGGTAAATAAAAAAATAAGAGTTTGCTATGAATTGAATTTATTCAATGGCTACATAAATCTTTAAAATTATAACGACTCTCCATCCAGAGTCTTAATACAATGACGTTCTGCAGGGCACAATTTAAATCTTGTCTGGGGTGAAATAGACACTTGGTTTTACAGTCTCTAATCTTGTTCAGCTTTGGCACACCGACATCGTCCAAATTTATTATTGGTCTTTGTAACATATATTCAAAGAATTTCGTTTTTTCAAGTCCTTTACAATAAAGTTTGTCATCATACTGCAACACGCTTTCCAACACAGGTTTCAAGTCGTCGTACGACAAGTATCCGCTATCCCAAGGTATTCCATGGATGTACGATTCTATATACCGTTGTGATTTCATGTCAGGTGTTACACCTACCGGTGGACATAGTATAAAATGTGCCATTCGTCTATCACGAGACAACACTGCAACTTCTTTAGCAACAAGGTCCTAGCTACTGGATTGGTATCCTTGAACATCCAATATGACGAAATTTTCAGACGACATTGGTAATAATGTTGGTAAGAGCAGTATACTCTACGCAGCGATCGTGCAGGATTAAACAGTAAGCCTTTGTATTTGCTGGGATGTTGTTTGTAGCAGAAATTTCAACTCTCGTAGTGCAGGCTCCAGACTTCAGATCCTCGTTCTGCTTGGTGCAGTCCACCACAAAGAATGGCGCATGTTTTATAAAATCGGACCTTTTAAGCATTGGTGATGGGGAACGCCCGTAGTAAGAATCTTGAAATCTGGCATACATCTCATACAGTAATCCATACGCACCAATGGTGCTGTCTACATTGAAAGAATGGTATGGATACTTTTTATCGTTTAAATATACTGACACGTCCCGTACATCAGGTAGATCAAATTTTGAACCGTCTGCATCGTGTTTGCTTCTATCAGTCTGAAATGCTACGATAACCATTCTGGGTTTTTGCAGCTGAGGGGAAGTTGTTACGTTCCATGAAACGTTGGTTGCTTGTGGTAGACTCGGTTGCTCATATAATTGCCAACTCCTGAAATATATCTGCAGCGAGCTATCGCTTTTCAACGTGTTTAACAGTTTCAAGCGTTCAATGTCTGATAGTTTAAGCATAGGAACAAACCATTCTTTATCTGTGACTTTAATTTTACTAACTCCTCCCTTGGTGACGTGCATAGTGTTCTTTGCCCTCATAAGTACGAGTTCTAGTTTGCAGTTTAACAGAATTTTCTTGTAATCTTCAGCGACGCCTAGAATATGGCTCAGAGGTATGCAAACGTTAAACTTTCCAGATTTTACTATGTCTTCAACAGTGTCAACACTGGGGTGTACCCATCCCGAGTTCTGCAGCCTGACACAATCAGAATTATTATAGGAGCAGATACCTTTCAGCAAGCTCGTAATACCAGGATTCCTAGTGCGATCCACGGTCTCTCCATGAATATTGAGTTTTATTTCATCGAATAAATGCAAGAACCCATTATTAACTATTTTACCGACGTATTCGGCATCTTTGTCAGATGTAATAGTGCCACATATCGATATGAAACTCTGATTGAGTAAC
The DNA here is from genome assembly GCA_964059195.1 of Ectobius pallidus. NCBI lineage: Eukaryota > Metazoa > Arthropoda > Insecta > Blattodea > Ectobiidae > Ectobius > Ectobius pallidus. The sequence continues at coordinate 16,209,211 of CAXKWD010000006.1, forward strand.
GCATACAAGATTTCCGCCTGAATAGGGATTCGTATCTCGTCGCTTTCGCCTAGAGCCGTAGTGTTGTAAGGCTTAAATCCATGATACTGTGAATTTTCAATGGCGTCTTCAAATAAAGCTTTATTATTTACGCTTAGAACGTCCATACTGCAATACTAAAAATCCGAGAGATTCCAGGTACTTCTTGTTAGCAATTGTTAACTTGCCGACGGTACAACGTTGATTACCAGGACGAGCACGCTGCACCGAATTATATGCCGATTCGGTTGGTGAAGATCTATTGACGTTAAGCCCCATTCTTCCTAATGACGATTCTCACCGACACTCGCTCTAAAAATCACATCAGGATCAAGAGTGGAGTTCGTTAATTTTTTTATAACGAGTGCAACATACTCCGAAATGTCTCGAATCTCATATGTTCCTTTAGGAATGGTGATGACGTGTTGCTGTTCGCCCATTATAACCATCAACGAATTGTTGGTCTCTGTAACGTTTGGAATAGAGTTGTAGGCGTCGAATCGCAACATTGCAATCTCGTAGTCCACCCCATCTTCCAGCTCGATGGGAGGAAAAATCGTGTTGGTTATTTCGGACGTCGATCCGCTTAGAGTGAACGTTTGAGACATTTTAACACTGTTAGATGGGAGATGTTCACGCAAGCTAAGTGTTTTGTCCAGCATATTTATTATGTGCAGTGAATAGTTTTAATTCAAATCATCCGCCAGGTGTTCTTGCGCCAAGTATTAAGTTGAGTAGGCGTATATTTCATCATATCCTGATCACGAGTCTTTGTGTCGGGTATTCCCTCTTTAAAGACGCCTCGAAGAGCGTCAGGAAGCCTCATCAGTATTAAGCCTGCAGTTACACGATCAAGTCACGGTCTGAAACTGCTCCGGTTCTAGTAACAAAAGCCAGTTCGCGCTCTTTGTATTTTCACTAGAAATCATTGGAATAAAACTTCCTTACAAGTTTTATTAATTTCAAGTAAATTACTTATACATAATTTACTTATTCGCCGTATTACAAGTTCATTAGATTCACTTATTAGTTCCAAGTAAGTACATAGCGTGTGACGTCATCACTCACCAAGAAGCTATAAAACGTGAACAATCAAGTGCTAATAACTTAAAATACATTCATTCTACAACAAATTTTATTACCGTTAAATTGAGATATAATTCATTAGTAAATTACAAAATTTACTAAATTACTTCTAGTGGTGCAATCCGGTTCGCGCCAAATTCCAATTCATTGTTTCAACGTGTTTATTCACTTATTATTCAGTGTTCACCTATTATTTCTTCGAGTGATTACAAGTATTAATAAAGTGCAAGTATTTCATTACATTCTAGATTGTTTAACCAATATGTTTCCTTTGATCTCTGTACCCAGTGTCCTCGTGATATAGTCCCTTCTTGCTCTAAATGGTCCTCCGAAATTTTATACTTCTCACATGTACATTGTTTCATCCTTACATGAAGCTACCCTATTAATCTATCCTGCATTTATCCTCTCACGGATATTATCGTCCAATCCTTAACATTGGTCCTCTCACGAGCCTGATCTCAAACATTGCTCCTCACGGACCGGATTATTTCCGTCCAGTTCCCCAACATTGGTCCTTACGGGCAGGATCATATTGGAACAATCATATTTACATACTTGTATTCGCAAATACCGTTTCTCGAGTTCGTCTCATTCATCTGTGCTTCCGCGTCGGTCAGTTCGTGAGTTCCAGCAACCCTGAACTTCGCATCGAAGACAGCATCATAGCAGCAGTGATTCGACTCATCGTGGGATTCCGGTCACTAGCGAACTTCAAGAAAGCAGTGAACAGTTAATACATGCATCATCGTGCAGCAGTGGTAGAATTTCAAGTTTCAATTACAAGTAATTTATCATCTCATCATGGAAAGTGAACTGAGAGATTTAACGAAGAAAAGGGGTTTTCTTAAAAGAAGATTCACATTGATTCAGAAATATTGTGACAGTGTTACAGAAGAAGTAGACGTGTTTAGACTTAAAGCTGAATATGACAGTATTCAGGAGCTATGGGACAAGTTTGAGTGTTTACAAGCTCAAATTGAATCTCTAATTGAAGCCGAAGATGAAATAGATTGTCATATGCAGTATTATGAAGAAATACGAAACAATTATCAAGTGCTTAAAGCAAAGTTAAGTGGTCTTCTATTTCTACACGAGCAGCAAGTGCATAGTGCGAACTCTGTGAACAGTCAACGATCTAATCACAGTGTTAACTCTCATCACACATGTCAATCTTCTGCTTCACAATGCAACAATAGAAATATACAACTTCCAAAGATTCAAATTCCTGTATTCAGTGGGGATGTGACTAACTTTAAACACTATCACGACACTTTCAGTAGTTTAGTGGTGAACAATGATTCATTGGATCCCATCCAGAAATACCATTATTTGCTGAGTTCTGTTAAGGGACAAGCCCACGCGCTCCTTCAGAATCTTCCAGTCACGAATGAGAATTTTCCAATAGCATGGAATTTATTGTGTGCAAGATATGATAATACTCGAGTTATTGCCACAGCTCATATAAAAAATCTACTTTCATTACCAATAATGAAAGATGAAAATGTTACAGACTTGCGAAACTTACTAAATCAGTTTCAAAGCAATCTTAACGCCATCGAAGCTCTCAATATTGAAATCCCATTACACGAAGTCATGTTCATTCAATTAATATTGGATCATCTTGGTGAAACTACACGCAAGGAATGGGAAAGCAAAATTGACTCACAAAGGTTCACACCGCTTCAAGAGTTGATGAACTTCCTAGAAGCCAAGGCTCATTCTTTAGAAGTGCTATCCAATTCTAACAATGTGTCAAGCCCATCCAAAGAAAAAAGTGAAAGACATACACAAAAGAAATCTGTAAAAACGACTCGTCAATCTTATGTTGCCATCAAAGGTGATACATGTCCTTGTTGCAAGGAAAGTCACAATTTATATAAGTGCGACAAGTTTTCACAGTTGAGTGTAGATCAACGTTGGGATTTTGTGAAAAGCAAAGGTTTATGTGCAAACTGTTTCTCCAACGGTCACAAAAGAGACCATTGCAAAATCAAGTCATTCTGTAATTGTGGAAAGGCTTGACACAGCAAACTGTTACATAATAACACATGAGACAGTAAAAAGGCTCCTCGACAACCACATCAACCGTCTGAATCTACAGATAATGTACCTGCTAGTTATTGTTCGATAAAAGAAAATTCCAACCAAAGGGAGATTTTATTAGCAACAGCAGCAGTGCATCTTGAAGATAGACAAGGAAATTTAGTGTTATGCAGAGCGTTACTGGACTCAGGAAGCCAATTGAACTTCATAACTGAAGGTTTAGCCAAGAAATTGCAGCTGCCAACCACAGATGTCGACACTCAGATACGAGGTATTAATGGCACCTCTTCTTGCAATCACAGTGTTAAGGTTAAGCTGCGATCCAGAATCCAGAATTTCCAGGCTGAAATGAGTTGTCTAGTAATCCCTCACATTGCAAACAAACTTCCTTCAGTCCGTATTGATCCCACAAAATTCAATATTCCTAGTGAAATTTCATTGGCAGATCCTAAATTCTATATCCCTGGTGATGTCCAGCTTCTCATTGGTGCTAGCTTGTTTTACCAACTATTCACTAATGAAAGAATAGTCATTCCTAATAACCCTATTCTTAGTAACACGGAACTAGGTTGGATACTTAGTGGAACTATTCCCAAGAAGGCAATCAAATCCAAGAAGGTCACATTCGCTCAACACAATTTATTTGTGACTGTTGATAATGTTGATACACAGTTAAGACGATTCTGGGAACTAGAAGACTTTCCTAAACCAGTGTTTACTAAAGAAGAAAGGGAATGTGAAGAGCACTTCGTACAAAACACTATTCGTGCAGATGACGGTGCTTTTATAGTGCAATTACCCAAGAATCGATCTGAAGACTCCTTGGGAGAGTCCAGGCAACAAGCCGTAAAACGCTTAGAGCATCTGGAGCGAAAATTCCAAACCAATTCTGTCTTGCAAGAAGACTACAGGAAGTTCATGCAAGAATATGAAGAATTGGGACACATGAAAAGGGTTTCACTCCCTCAGCCAGGTGAAAAATGCTTTTATTTACCACATCATGCTGTGATAAAACCATCATCCACCACAACCAAAACCAGAGTCGTATTCGACGCTTCTGCAAAAACATCTTCAGGCAAGTCCCTAAATGACATTCTGAAATTAGGGCCTACAGTGCAAGATGACCTATCATCAATTATAATTCGTTTTCGAACATATAAGTATGCGTTCTCAGCTGACATCTCTAAAATGTACAGACGCATTAAAATGAACGAGAGTGATCAAAATCTTCAAAGGATTGTGTGGCGTTCCAGCACAGATGAACCCATACAAGATTATGCATTAACTACCGTGACTTATGGTACTAAATCAGCTTCATTTTTAGCCATAAGATCCCTGCATCAGCTGTCGATAGAAGAAGAAGCTAGATACCCTCTCGCTTCACAAGCAGTCAGGACTTCCTTCTATGTAGATGACTGCCTGGCAGGACATAATAATCTTCAAGAAGCTCTACGCCTTCAAGAAGAATTAATCCTCATGCTTGACAGTGGCGGATTTCCACTGCGAAAGTGGTGTTCCAACCATGAAGCATTGCTGGAATCTGTACCGTCATCTTATCGAGAGACCCAGTTGCCTCTGTCTCTTGATAACAGTGAAAATGCACATGCCCTTGGTTTACTATGGCATCCTGCAACTGATAACTTCCAGATTCAATCCCATCCTTCTCTCCAAACTCATACTCGAGTTAAACTTACCAAGCGTACTATCCTATCAGTCATATCATCCATTTTTGATCCTTTAGGCCTTGTCAGTCCTATGGTTATCAATGCCAAAATCTTCATGCAATCATTATGGATTGAAAAGCTTGGCTGGGATGAGGAGGTACCTTCACACATAGCAGAGAAATGGATTGAGATCTGCGACATTTTAGGTACAATACACACGATGCGTATTCCACGATTTGTTCTCACACATGGTACCCTTCAAGATATACAGATCCATGGCTTCTGTGACTCTTCAGAAAAGGCCTACGGTGCATGCATATATCTCCGTTCTGTGAACATTGAAGGTGAAGTTACAATTAACTTGCTATGTTCCAAGTCTAAGGTTGAACCTCTTAAAAGGCAAACCATTCCACGTCTTGAACTTTGTGGAGCATTGCTGTTATCTAAACTGTACAACAAGGTGTTGAATGACCTTAACATTCAAACCTCACAAAATTATCTATGGTCAGACTCAGTTATTGTTCTGTCGTGGATAAAATCAGATTCACGAAAGTGGAAAACATTTGTGTCCAACCGTGTGTCACAAATACAAGAACTTTCTGAAACAGCAGCCTGGCGACATGTTTCTACAGAAAACAACCCAGCTGATCTCGTTTCAAGAGGTGTATATTCTGAACAATTGTCTGATATTGATTTGTGGTGGCACGGTCCTAAGTGGTTGGTTCATAACACAACATTATGGCCGGAACAGCCAAAACAATTAAGCCCTCCAGATTCCTCAGAGCAACTTACTTCCATCTGCCTGGCAGCTACTGTAGTAGAAGATAGTTTTATTACAAGATTCTCTAATCTCAAGCGCCTGCAGAGAGTTACTTGTTATATGTATAGATTTATTTCTGCCTGCCGCCATGAAAACAAATATCATGGACCTCTCGCAGCAGAAGAATTACAAAAGGCTCTACAAGTTTGTGTTAAAATTTTTCAGAAAGAAGCTTTCTCTCAAGAGCTGAAAGATCTTAGCAACAGCAAGCAAACTTCAGTGAAAAGCTCTATCCATGCATTAGTTCCATTCCTAGATCAGAACAACATTATAAGAGTGGGTGGACGGTTGGAGAAATCAGATCTTACACATGATGCAAGACATCAGGTTATATTGCCATCCCGACATCATTTAACAGTTCTGATTGTAGAATATGAGCATCGCAAGCTATTACATGCTTCGCATCAGCTGCTTATAGCTTCATTACGACAAGCCTACTGGATACCTAGTATTCGCAGAGTAGTAAAATCTATTTTGCATAGATGTCTCACGTGTTTCAAGCTAAAAGCAGAAAGTTCTCAACAATTAATGGGAAATCTTCCTAGCTATAGAATAACTCCTGCTAGACCTTTTCTCCGCACCGCAGTCGATTACGCTGGACCCTTCAACATAAGATATGGGGCTCCACGCAGTAAAACTACTGTAAAAGCTTACATCGCTATTTTTGTCTGCTTGGTAACAAAGGCCATACACATTGAATTAGTTTCTGATCTAACATCAGATGCCTTCATAGCAGCCTTAAGAAGATTTACAGCACGTCGGGGACTCTGTAAAGAAATCTTCAGTGACAATGGCACTAACTTTGTGGGAGCAAACAACAAATTAAGGGAGCTCAGATTGCTATTGCAGTCAAGAGACTTTCAAACTACAATTCAAAATTTCACTGCAAACCATGATTATAGCTGGTCGTTCATTCCTCCAAATTCTCCCCATTTCGGTGGTTTACATGAAGCAGCAGTGAAATCTATGAAGTTTCATCTCAAGAGAGTTATGGGAGCTCAAATTCTCACATATGAACAGCTTTCTACGCTTCTATCTCAAATCGAAGCGTGCTTGAATTCTAGACCACTTGTTCGTCTAAATGATGATCCAGCTGACTTGTCATACCTTTCTCCTGGTCACTTCTTAATTGGAGAACCTCTCACATCTCTACCTTCACCTCCTCTTACAGAAGATAAGAGGTATTTAGAAAAATGGCAGCTGTTACAAAATCATTTGCAACACATATGGAAACGCTGGTCATCCGAATATCTTCACTCACTACAACAAAGGCAGAAATGGACCTGTTCCAGTAACAACATTCAAGTTGGTACTGTCGTCATCTTGAAGGAAGACAACATTCCTCCTCTTCAATGGAAGTTAGGCGTGATCACCGCTACTCATCCGGGAGAAGACGGCTTGGTTCGAGTGATTACTGTGCGCACTTCCAGTGGTGAATATAAGCGGCCCATAGTCAAAGTGTGTCCTCTACCCCAAGACGAGTAGCATATGACACTTTCTATGATCTTATATTCAAGATTCTCCACTTGAAGTCCATTTCTCATCTATCTCTGTAACAAATCGTATTCTTGCGAGATGTGTTACATGTATTTTTCTTTCTATCAATCTTGCTATTTGAAAGACCTCTCTCTGTTTTTCAGTTCAAGAGTTTTGACCTACGCTAGCTTGAATTTCTTCATGTTGACATTCAGTTCAAGGGGATAAAATGCTTTGTCATTGATCAGCTCATTGTCTATTGTCCATTTTTTTCCTTTGTAGCACTTGCCTTTTGCTACGTAGATGTATTACTCCTTATATACCAACAACATCCAATAATCAACACTTCCCATTTCTCCCTTGTGCTTGTATTATTGATGTTTTGGTGTCCCTTATCTACATTAGTCCTCGGTCATAGGATCGCAATCCTAGCCACAACTACTACATGGTTTATATAGTCTTTGATCTTGACGTATGATGTCTGACTCCTAGTCCTCATACATTAGATTACTAGGCGAGCCACTACTTACTACATGGGTTTTATGTGCTTTGAGCATACTGTATGACTGATCATAATAATTGTCATACTTATCTTTGAAGTTCTACTACATTTCCATTTTCTACATTCTATGATTACTTATGAATTATCGTTATCATTCATTGGAATTCTCAATCACCATGTTCTTGATAATTGCCTACATTCTTTTATAATTATTATGTATCTTTTCCTTATTCCAATGCATACTCCGATAGCAATGTTCAATCCTATTTATCTATTGAAGCTTTTCTTTGTGTCGCTGCTCGTCTTGGGTCACACTTGGCTACCTTCAAGACGTCTTCAGCTTCACTTGAACTCACATGTCTACGTATCTCCTCTGATTTATATTGTGTGTCGTGTGCTTATACGTAAATAGTGAAATCAGTGCTTTCTATTCAATATCATATTCTTGCAATATATGTAAGAAGTAATTTTCCAATACATATCACATGTATACATCCAATTAGAATCAGTGCTTGTTTTGTGTACATACAAGTGTCTCTCTATTATAGCTTGCCTTCCTGTTATGTTTTTATTGACGTTAATAGTCAATGGCGCGGAGTATGTTCACGCAAGCTAAGTGTTTTGTCCAGCATATTTATTATGTGCAGTGAATAGTTTTAATTCAAATCATCCGCCAGGTGTTCTTGCGCCAAGTATTAAGTTGAGTAGGCGTATATTTCATCATATCCTGATCACGAGTCTTTGTGTCGGGTATTCCCTCTTTAAAGACGCCTCGAAGAGCGTCAGGAAGCCTCATCAGTATTAAGCCTGCAGTTACACGATCAAGTCACGGTCTGAAACTGCTCCGGTTCTAGTAACAAAAGCCAGTTCGCGCTCTTTGTATTTTCACTAGAAATCATTGGAATAAAACTTCCTTATAAGTTTTATTAATTTCAAGTAAATTACTTATACATAATTTACTTATTCGCCGTATTACAAGTTCATTAGATTCACTTATTAGTTCCAAGTAAGTACATAGCGTGTGACGTCATCACTCACCAAGAAGCTATAAAACGTGAACAATCAAGTGCTAATAACTTAAAATACATTCATTCTACAACAAATTTTATTACCGTTAAATTGAGATATAATTCATTAGTAAATTACAAAATTTACTAAATTACTTCTAGTGGTGCAATCCGGTTCGCGCCAAATTCCAATTCATTGTTTCAACGTGTTTATTCACTTATTATTCAGTGTTCACCTATTATTTCTTCGAGTGATTACAAGTATTAATAAAGTGCAAGTATTTCATTACATTCTAGATTGTTTAACCAATATGTTTCCTTTGATCTCTGTACCCAGTGTCCTCGTGATATAGTCCCTTCTTGCTCTAAATGGTCCTCCGAAATTTTATACTTCTCACATGTACATTGTTTCATCCTTACATGAAGCTACCCTATTAATCTATCCTGCATTTATCCTCTCACGGATATTATCGTCCAATCCTTAACATTGGTCCTCTCACGAGCCTGATCTCAAACATTGCTCCTCACGGACCGGATTATTTCCGTCCAGTTCCCCAACAGGAGATGAAGACTTTTATAGTAAAAACGCTAAGCAAAGATGTCCGCAAATCTCGGTGTTGTATTTTTGATAGCGTGTAAAGTTGTAAAACAGTTTAGAATTCGAACCAACATAATTCACAATTTCTGCAGGCGGGGGCAAGTCGTCATAGCTGTCGAAATATAATGAACGGTTACCACGCTTTTTCAACGCCACCCAGTGAGTCCCAGGCCCCGAGGCATCATCGAGATTTATAATGATTCGTTCCTGTTTATACGGTCTGGGAGGTAGATCGTTTCGCATGTACACACCTCTGAAAGGGGAATGCATAGCTTCTTCGCATATCGTTCCAAGTCGTGGTTCGTTAGGGCTTTTTTTTAGACGAATTCCTCTGCCTGACGGATAAGGTTTTAAAAATAGTCCCTTGCCGTCTCTGTGCTGACGTATGAGCTCATCTATCCCCTCCTTCTTACCCAAAGCGATGCTTTCTAGCATGCGGTTATGCCGCACATGCTCTCCAAGCTGTTTCTTGTCGTTTTTTGCTGAGTTGACAGTTTTAGCAATCTGCGCCCCTGCACCACCTAAAGCCCCAAGGGCACTTAGTCCAGCAAGAATAGGCAACAGGGGTAGTATGCCGCCTATTTTCTTAGGAGACTTCAAAACTCGTTTCTTTTTTTGTTTTTTGTTTTTCTTTGCCACAACCTTTCTGTATGCAGCCTTCAGTTTCTTAATGTTATCCAATCCAGCACCCATTTTAACTTTTCCCTTCATGATTTTCGAAACGGCGTGAGCCGCCGCACGCTCCCCAAAACTTGCGTCCTGTGCTGTAACACGTTTAGATGCTTGCTGTGCCAATTTCAAGTCTGGTATGTGTCGATCGTTTATATCCGAACTCTGTGCGTAGCTTATATCGTGTAACTTGCATGCTTCGTCCAGAGGATTGATTCCTGTATCGCCTCTTTTTAATCGTTTTTCTAGTTTCGTGCCTGGACCACAAAATTTATACTTTGGTATGTGTAGTTCGACAGGCAGTTTATTTATGAGCGTATTGATGATACCGTCTCCACGGCGACGTTTACCTCGTTGTATTCGTGGTGCCATACTGACTGCTCCACCTGCATCGTCTGGCTATTTATAGGTATAAAAGCAGTTGCTATTACGCTTAGCACTGTTATTTCTCACCATGAAGTTTGAGAAGCAAAACGTCTCCTTGCAAGTCTGTCCCATAGAGCGGGTGGATTTGAACCATAAACGCAAACATAGCATATTACTACCCGATAATGTTCGGACTGTTGTTTGCGGCCCCTCAGGTAGTGGAAAGACAAACGTGTCAATAAATATTCTTCTACACCCCAACGGCGTAAAGTTTTCAAATGTTTACATTTTTTCAAGGTCTCTTTTCCAACCGAAATATAAATTCCTTGAAGAAATTTTAGCCAGAGTTCCAGAAATCGGCTATTATAAATACGACAGCTGCGGGGACGGGATACCAGAACCAACAGACGCAAAAGAAAATTCAGTCATCATATTCGACGATATTATGACGGAACCTCAAAGTCCAATAAGGAATTATTTCAGCATGGGAAGACACAATTCGTTAGACATGTTTTATATAGCCCAGTCGTATGCGAGAATACCAAAGCATCTGATAAGGGACAATTGTAACTTGCTGATCGTATTTAAGCAGGACACGTTAAATCTAAGACATCTATACGACGATTATGTCAACGCAGACATGTCGTTCGATAAATTCCTACAAATGTGCCGCGAATGTTGGTCTTTGGAAAAGTATGGATTCTTAACAATCTGTAAAGAGGACTCTATAGACATAGGCAGATATCGAAGAGGTTTGGACGAGTACATTATTATATAAATGTGTGTAAAGTATAGACGGTACTGACAATGAACGACAGAGGGCTTATACGCGCATGTAGACGTGCTATGGGCGTTGACAGATTCGGATCCCCGTTAATTGCGCGATACATCGATAAAATAGCACTATCTCGAGACGAAGTGGGTAATTATTCTGTCAAAGGAAAACGAATACGTTACGTTGGACCCCCCACAGAGGGTCACAATGCAGCAACAAAGGAATACGTGGATAAAGTTCTTGCGCAGAAAGATTTTCTCAAAAATGATGATTTTATTGATTCTCGAAACTTTGAATTGTTTAAAGCCACGGGGCAGGTGATGAATAAATTTGTGGCTATGACACAACTACTGATTCAGAAGCAATCGGAGCTTAATGATCATGTTACTGTTTTAAAACACGTCGTGCATAGAACCGCTAGAGTTATGCAAGACATGCGGCAAACCAGTTTTTTTCAACTCTATACCGGCAGCCGCTTGAAGCTAATTTACAACGGAAGCATACAGGTTGTCGACAAGGCCGATTCAGACGATTTGTCTGCTACGTTAAATGGAACACCTGTCCACATTAGTCATCCCATACATGTCTCGAGAGGCGATGTGTTATTGTTTAAGACAGGCACATTTTCACGCGATGTTCCCCTCACTATCGAATACATATATAAAAACAGTGAAATCACGAACATAAATAACACTCAAGATGAATCAGTCATTGAGTGATGATCAGAGAAGAATTAAGGAAGACATTAAAAAAACATGCAGATTCTATACGGGAGAAATATTTATCGTTAAAAAAAGCAGATATTCAGTCGAAACATGAGTTCTCCGACATCGTGCAGCCTATAACGCAACCATTGGAGCAACTCGTCACTCTGAGCAAAGAAAAATCGCAACATGATGATAAAATGGAAGACACGCCCTCTACGGATCAAACCCCTGTAAAACATTACCGCTCTATGTTGGAATCAGTCTATGGACGAGTAGCTAGCGGATATATTCAGAAACTAGTTCAATTGAGGAATAGAAACGTTGACACCATATACGGCATAAAATGGCATCCAGAAAAACAAACTTTTTCGATCGGAGCACTACCCCTGACGATAAGAAATGACTTCATACATATCGGTAATAAGAGGTACCAAGCCCGTCGAGGATTAATGGAGCTGCTTACCAAAAACATCCCCGACCCTAAGTTGTACACAGATAAAGACTTGGAGGTGTATAAGGAAATATTGGAAAGGTCGAGTGCGCACAAAACCGGATACGATGACTATGAAGAAATTCGAGTCTCAAACACCCAGAAATTTAAAAACGTTATTAGAACGTTATTTTCCGATGAGGAGGCCGAAGTCTACGACGATCTCCAGACTCGAAAACTTGTCAGAGGAAAAGGGTTGTGGAAACAATCACACGCGAACCGGAAAATAGACTATAAATATTGGGACAACTGTAATGAACTCGTACATAGACTTCGTCTGCTGATTGCATCGTCCGAGGCAGGAAACCACTCGCATAACAACGAGATATTGGAAATTATAACGGAATTACGGGAAAACAACATTATTCAATGATTAAATGAAAAATTGCATACGAGCTTCATAAACCCGCTCGAATAAATTATCCGAGACGACGTGTTACAATGAAAGGTTTAAATGATTTGTGGCAAAGCGATCTGATTGAAATGATTCCGTACCATAAGGAAAACAGAGGGTTCAAATTCATTTTAGTTTGTATTAATGCATATTCAAAGTATGCGTACGCGAGAGCTTTGAAGAACAAATCTGGTAAAACTGTTACTGCAGCCATGGAGGATATACTTCAATCTGTGAAAACACCGCCTAAAAATCTTCAAACCGATATGGGAAAGGAGTACTATAACGCTAATTTTAAAGCCTTAATGCAGAAATACGGCATCAATCATTATTCAACATATTCCAACGTCAAGGCTTGCATTGCTGAACGCTTTATCAGAACTTTGAAAACAACCATGTTTCGCGAATTTACGGCAAGAGGCAGTTATAAGTGGCTAGACATGTTGCAGGAACTCATTATACAGTACAACGATAGGGTTCATTCTACCATTAAAATGAAGCCTAACCAAGTCAAGGACAACAGCTTGCTGAATACTGTATACTGTTACAAGGAGCCGCATGCCAAGCCTAAGTTTGCGGAAGGTGACTTTGTAAGAGTTTCAAAACACAGGAAGTTGTTTAAAAAAGGTTACTTACCGTCGTGGACTACGGAGATTTTCAAGATACAGAAGATCCAATCGACATTTCCTCCCACGTACCTGCTAAAGGACTTGGAAGGGAACAAGATTGAAGGTGCTTTTTATGCAGAGGAATTACAAAAAACAAAGTATCCAAACACTTATTTAATTGAAAGGGTGTTACGACGTAAAGTAGATTTAGTATTTGTTAAATGGATGGGTTTTCCTGCGAGCAAGAACTCGTGGATACATAAACGAAATATTGAATAAAGATTTCAAGTATGAACATGTGTTTTTTATTTACAATTCCTTTGTCTCTTACAAAAATACATAAAATAATACAATGCATGTACAAGACACAGAAAACATTAGACTTTCCTTTTTTAAGAGGGGGTTCGTCATCATCACCATCTCTGATTTTGTAATGGCCGTAGGCAAGTGTATCCACGCCATTAGGTAAAATGTGACGCTTATCATCTGAAGCGTTTAAGGTGACTTTATTCATAGCAATCGAAAACACGTTATGCTTAAACGATCTGATGGATCTGTTTAGCGAAAATGTTGTATGTCCGGTCTTGAGACATTTCAAATAATCTTCAAATGAGAGTTCTCTCTCCACAACAGATTTATTGATACCTTTCAATTTTTTTATGGAGCTACTGTTAAACCTTATAGCGTACATTTTTGCCCTAAGACCTACAAACTCAGTTATGGAACGATCGACGCACTCGTCTTTGAATTTAGTTTTCCAACGAATACAAGGGATGATTAGGGGGGTAGACGCTAGTATCTAATTCATCTTTCACATTTAGCGGATCGCGATAGAGGTTATCCGTTTCGATCTTGTATATATAGCTATCAGTGTCCATGTAGCACAGGCTTAGATTGTTTGCGAAATGTTTTTTCATGGTGTTGTAATGAAAATCATACATCCTAGTTTTCGAAATTTCCAAGATGACCATGCCTACATAGATTGCGGTATTTAGCACGAGTTTAGTCTTACCAAGGTGTACACCCACCAAGTTCTCGTTATAAATTGTTCTATCCAGAAAGTTTGACTTTGCAACCAATTTGGACAATAAGTTTTCATCAGACACCAACCTAAAATCTATCCTTTTCCTCACATTTTCGAGAGTTTTTCCGTACACTGCATTATTTAGCAGCTTAAAAAAATCCTTTTCGAATTTGTTATTTGCAGCCTTTCGTCTCATTGTATTGAATTCAATATACGGTTTCAACCAACAGCTTTGTTCAAAGCTAATGCCTCTATGTACCTTTGTCAATTTCAGTCCGTGTTGGAGCGCTTGTTTAAGTACGGTAAAGTGCACAATGTTGTTTTGCTTAGGTTCAAGTGTTGTTAAAAGCTTCTTGAATTTACCGCCAGGAGGACATTTCATCTCTGGGCAGAATGGGAGATCTGTATGGTTATCGTGTAGATTTTCTGGATATTTCAAGTCTACTTCCAGGACGTATCCTAATTTTGAATCGTCTGGTATGGAGACAATGTCTAGGGACTCCAACTCGATTTTATCGAGCCAGTGAAAATTACCTATAGGCAGAGCTTTCGACATGGCATAACCGTATAGGTTATTAGCGTCGACGTAGTACAATACCGACTCGTCGTCTGCCACAGCATGACGTTTGATTGCCTGACAAAGACCCCCCCGGATCCCCTGTTCAAAAAACTGAACCATGTCGACATCGTTTAAAATAGGCAGCTTTACCTGTGTAAACTTTAACATGGCTGCATATGTAAAGCTAGGGGCAGTTGGGTAGAAGACACAATCTAAACCATAGGTATCATGACACATTTGTCTAAAATTTTCAAACACATCAGACAATATCATAACGTCTGATTTTAAGTACAAGTCTGAATATTCACCTAAAGACTCGACCGAAAATGAATTCCATACATTAACAGCGTGAGAGTAGTCTAGGTCTGTGACACCTGCATTGGTAAGCTTGTTATAAAACGCCTCTTTAGGCGGTAGTTTTGTTTCGTCTAGAATTTCAAGCGAGGTGATGTAATCGTACGGAAAAATTCCTTTTCTACACATCAAATCGGTTTTCTCGCCGAAGGCTTTCCGAGTCTGTATGAATTTATCATTGGGGAGATTTTTTGCTAATTTTTCCAGACTCGTGGACATGAAGCGGAATGAATCTAGGAATCTAAGTTCCATATATCGATGTTTCAAATAAGAAGAGGGAATAAATTTCGAAAAACTTATATATTTTTCCTGGGTATTGCATATAACGTTGATACGGTTCTTGTCAAAACCTAATTCTGTCACAATGAAGTGGCTATCATAATTAGACAGGTTGTGCAAAACAACAGGGACAAAAGATTGGTTTCTATAATTTAAATTACAGTTTCTGTGCGCTGCGCCTCTGAACCGCCCGCTCACGTGACAATGATCTCTTACTTTGTAATTTTCATCGGTAAAACCACCTTGTTTACAGATATGACAGATGGTGCTGGTCGTGTACTGATTAATTTGTTCTGCCGTGAGAGGGATCATGGGTTTTATTTCAGAATTTAATATCCCGTCAATAGCCTTTACGTCTTTTACAAGTGATGTCATGAAATGTTGTACATTCTCAGATTCGAATGTTCGTCTTCCAGGTCCTTAATAAAATAAGCGTAACTAAATGGTGTGTGCTTCTGATATTTTTGAGTCCAGGATTTAATAGGCTCTTTTTCACACCCCGAAATAGGCTCTAGCATGCACTCGAAATCGGCATAAATAACGAACCTAATCTTTTGCGAATGTTCGTGTTTAGTGAAGGACACTTCTAAACGTTTAGGGAATTCACATTTGACTGGTGAAAAAGAATTGCAAACTGCTAAATGAGCCTCGTGTCTTTGGTCGGCTGAATGGTCACCATAGTCTTGAAAGTGTGCAAAACATCGCTTGCATACTCTAACATGAGTTTTGTGAGATGTGCGAGAAGGTCTAATGAATGCGTCGAAATCGGTAACTAACACATAATGAGAATCTAATTCGTCGCAGACATAGAGCAGGTCTCTGTGATCTGGTAACTCTTTCTCAGCAATCTTAATTGGAAAAATCTCGCCTTCATCATCAATTCCAAACATATTGATCGAAATGTCGTTTAGTTTAGAAAATTTTGCAACGTCTTGGAATGATACTGGAAATTTTACACATGAAAAGTCGTATTTTTCATCCAAGTCCGGTCTGTCAAGATAAGAAGTCCACAAGTCATTGTCATCCTCTATGAATTTTGCTAGAACACAATATTTAAAACAATAATCGTCCTGATTATTGACATTAACTAGTGACTTTGAATGTCTGAAACGCTGCGGTAGGAGCATGAACTTACGTCCTCTAAAGGGTTGGTATTTATTTAGACGTAATTCTATTTTGTGTATGGAGTGGAATGTATGTCCACTCCCTCTAAGTGAAATATCGTCGTATTCTTGCACTAATTTCTCAATCTGTTTGTCTAAAATATCACTCACATCGGATGACACAAGAACAACTTCGTTTTTACATTTGAGATTGTACATACTGTTTTTTTCATTAGTGTCCTGTAAATTAATTTCAACAAATAAATTCATTTTTATCGAGTCCTGTTGATGAAGACAGTCTTGAACCAAGGCTTCCATTTGAGGTTTATATGATGATAGAACGGTTTGTAGATCTCCGGCGGGGATGTTCGTAAGGGCGTAAGTAGATAGTCTTCATTTAAATGCAGATTCAATTCTCACGAAATCGGTCTGTAACTCAAGGAAAATTTGTATTATTTTAATGAGGGACTTTTATGAATGGAAACGCGTGGCATGAATAAATGTGTAACAACTTACCTTAATTGGAGAAGTGGTTCCAGACATGTTGATAGCTCCTCCCCTCACAAAATGGCTTTCGGGTTGGTTCTGATGTGACAGTGTTTGAGCAGAATGAGTTCCAGCTTCTTGGTGTAGTCTGCCGCTGCTGTGCACATATTCGGGCTGTTCCGAGACATGATGGCCACCACACTCAGGGCGTGTTAAGACAACGCCTCCGGCAAGACTGGTTGTGTTTGAGATGTCTGCCTGCGAAGTCGTTTGTATGGTGGGAGCATGCTGACCGCCTCGGGCATTCTGAACTGGTCTCGCCGTTGTATTGGCTGTTGGATCAGTGGGCTGTAACAAAATGAAACTAGTTGTATAAACCACACTCAACTGCAATGGTGGATTACAAAATGGAGGCATATATAAATAATATTTACCTTATATGATGTGTTTTCCCCATTAAAAACAGATTTCAGCACGGATGGTTTGGCTAATTGCAGTCGATCTAAGGCGACACCGTGCTGTGTTGACGGTTGAGGCTGTGGTCTTGCTGTCTCTGGTTCGATAACTGTTGCAGATGGCGTAGAGGTGGTAGGATTAACCACATTTCTGTCACGAATACGATACAATTCGTTAGGGTTCAACAAACTATGGGTATTATTCAAATGTCTATTGAGATTACGATGAGACGTGAAATGTTTATCGCATTTTCCACACTGTAACTGTAAACTAGAGTGAACCTCCTGTATATGAGTTTGTAAATGATCTCGTCTCGAGAACGTCACTTGACACAAATCACACATGAAAGAAGAATCACCATGTTTTTCCCGTACGTGGCGGGTCAAATTACGATTATGTTTATATTTCGCTCCGCAACGATCACACGTGACTTCCATGATGACATATGGTAGCAGAATGGAATAATTTGAATGTAGGAGTGTCTCATATATATACAACCGTGATAAAAAAAATTGTAATGGGAATTTATCTTGACCGGATGTAAAGGATCTTATCAAAGGCTTATCTTAAAATGTTTAGCGTGTAACCGGTTGACAATTGAGGCGAAAAGGACCAGGTGGTGTTATCTTGAACGGATGTTGGGGTGATCACAATGCATGACCTCCTCTGCGGTATGATAAAATATTTATCTTGACCGGAAGGGCCAGGTGTTGTGGTGATCACAATGCATTAGGGCTTATCTAATCATTGATGCGCAAAAAAGGCGGCAACGGTCATAACCGTCTAAGCCCCCTCCCCCTTCGATGCTCCTTCCATGACGTCATATATCACACCTGCTCCTTCCATGCTCCTTCCATGTCGTCATCCCCAAAAGTAAACTACTCGGAGCCACTGAAATGTTGAGTGGGAATAAAATAATAATAATAATAATAATAATAATAATAATAAATAAATAAAAAAAATCTCTGTACATATGTTGTTTTTAATGCCGTCAATGAACAATTATGCCAAGAACAAGATCAAACAATGCGTACTCAAAATAAAAATGCATAGACTTAATCTCCTCAACAGTGGATAGGATATTCTCCCGCATGAAGATAACAAAGGGGAGGCAAAGTATCATTAAGAATTTGAGTGTTAGTATATATGAAACGTCACAAACGTCTGATAACACACCATCTCTCCGATACGGTATTACTTACTTACTCAATGGCAATAGACAATTCCTCAGCAATCTAAAGGAATATTATCTATCTTATGGTACCCGAAGGTTCATTTCCGCGCTTACGTGAGCCTGCCATTCAACCCCATTCTGTGCTAACTCCATCCAACCATCCCTCCGGAATACGACTTCTCTTAAATCTTTCCTAATATTGTCCTCCCACCTGAGTCTAGGTCTTCCAAGTGGTATTTTCCCTTCGGGTCGCCCCGTCAATATTTTTTAGATATGTCTTTTCTCCCTATACGCGCATCATCTCCAGCACATTTCATTCTCTGTTATTTAATTACCATTACTATATCCGGTGACGAGTACTCGTCGTTATGCAGTTTTCTTCAGTCCCCATTTTCATCTCTCTTAGGTCCAAATATTTTCCTAAGCCCCCTGTTTTCGAACACTCTCCGATTATATTAGTTCACAGGCTTCCACGGCCGGTGTTATACATAAACAGATTGGAATTGTTATCTAACCTCACGGAGAAGATACATTAACATATTTTTTAAATCATCTTAATAACATGAACAAAAACATTAAGTCCACGGCCGGTGTTATACATAAACAGATTGGAATTGTTATCTGACCTCACGGAGAAGATACATTAACATATTTTTTAAATCATCTTAATAACATGAACAAAAACATTAAGTTCAATATGGAGAAGGAGAAAAATGATAGCCTGCCATTTCTAGATGTGCTGGTCAAAAGAAAATCAGATGGGTCATTAAGCCATGCTGTATATAGAAAACCGACAAACACAGACAGGTACTGTCTGACTGCAAGCTGAAGGCCGAGCTAGCTTACCATGCGCTTGCATTTACTGTCTATGTCTTTCCCCCACTATGCCACCAGCTCGGCCTTCAGCTCACAGTCAGACAGTATCTAAACTGGTCTTCACATTATCCTCCATCAGTTAAGAGAGGCATTATAAACACCCTGACCTCGAGGGCTGCTGAAATCTGTGACAGTGATAACTTTCGACAGGAACTCAAGTCTTTATCTTATACCTTTCGGTGTAATGGTTATCCATCGCGTAAAATACGAAGATGTCTCAAGAAAGTGGAAAACAGACTATCTGGAAACCAAATAGGCCTAACAGATCCTACTGAAAAGCCGCCACCCAAGCTTAAGGCCTATCTTCCCTACATCGCTGGAGTCACGGACCGGATTCGACAAATTTTAAGGAAACATGACATTGAAACAATTTTTACTCCTGTTAACAAATTGGAAGGCTTTTTAAGAACAGAGAAAGACGAAATCGACATTTTACATAAAGCGGGAGTCTACTCAAATCCATGTATGTGTGGAAAAGTATACATAGGAGAAACGGGACGCTCTCTTGATGCCAGAAGAAAAGAAGATATCAGACATCAGATATAGCATCTCATTCGGACGAAACGGACCACAAAATTCTTTTCGATAACATAACTCTACTTAAACATGAAAACAGAAGATTCCCTAGACTTGTTACAGAAGCCATAGAAATTATTAAACATCCCCATAACATAAACAGGGAAGATGGGTATAAGATCAGTGACTTCTGGCGTGAGACAATTAAGACTTTAAAACTGACGTCATGTCAACTGCTACTGTTTACTCTCCACAGGCACTTATTTTTATTGCGAATTTTTCTCAGAAGAAGGACACGATATGATGTCCGAAACGTCAGAATACACTAAAAACACGACGCGGCCCAACCAATTCCACTCCCCGATTATGTTAAGAGTTTCTGAACTGCATAAAAGCAGGCATTTTCTGTATTCAGTCTACAATTAACTTCGGCCTTAATATTATTTCTATCTGTAATTATTGCTCCCAGATATTTGAAATTCTCCACTTGTTCGAAGGTTTTACCGGCTATTCTAATATTTTGTAGAGCATTATTTTGCCGTTTCATGACCATGTACTAGTTTTTTTTCCAATACACTATACATAATATAACTTACTAGTTATCAAGACTGTATATCTTTCATTATGCATTTATTTGCAACAACTAATGTGACATGTTTCTTTAAGCAAACAAGTAGGACAGACTGAACAGCTTCATGCCTCCGAAGCCATGATGACAAGCCATGATGACAAGCGAGTGAAATTAGGTTTGACAAGTTTGTTCAGGCTAAAGGAGAGAATCCTCACCCTATTGCGATTAAATGGACTAGCTTTGCACTATGACGAGGAAATCTCTGAATAGCCTTCATACAGCTGGAGCAGATTCGATTCCCGAGTTGTTTCCATCTTTGTCTCTCACTCGAAATTCTCTACAATGTACACCGTCTCCCCACTTGATGACGCAGTTTAGTTTGGAGCGATGAAACAAAACAACTTAAGTTAAGCACTCTCAACCGATAATGGGTACTTCGTGTTTGTGACGTCATTATGTTTAACTGGATAGCTGGCAGCTACACCAACTGTACAGTATGATTGCGTACAAAATCTGATGTTACATAACTTTATCTTTCCCTTCATATGACAACAAAGAATAAGTGGGATTGCGTATTCAGTTGTGTAAGCTTCATTCAGAAGCCGAGATGGTAGCCGTAACAGAATTTCTACAAAAAAAAAGTTTCAATTAAAAGTGTTGTATCTTAATAAAATCATTTCCTCCAAAGGTTGTATAAAAGTAGTAGTAAAAGTAACTCAAAGACGTGGAATTTTAAGCACAAGTTTCTGCAGTTGTATGGAATTAAATTATGGGGTAATAGTTCTGGAGTTGTCATATGTCAGAAGAAAGCTGTAAGGGTTATAGTATTTTCTAAAAGCGGAGGTAATTGTGTGGATTTTTAAACAGTTAAAAATAATTACCTTACACAAACTTAATCTTGGTCAAAGAAACTATACATCGTTACTCGTTAGGATCACTTATACATAGCTTCAGTAGGCCTATTAGAACTCAGAATAAACTAGATCTCAGACTTAGAAAGTGTACATAGTGAACTGAACTCCGGCTTAGCGCAAATAGCCAAAGGTCCTGGGTTCAAGTCCCAGTGTCAGAGGAATTTTTCTCCTATAATATTCTCATGTGATGTCCAACAGAGACAATAATCTGTCGTTCATGAATGCTTATATTCATACATAAGATAAAAAGCATTTATTATCATTATTATTAATAATATTAACATTATTATTATCGTCAGTTATTATTACACCATATAGTACATTTCTTTCAAAATGTCCACAGTTGAGAGTAACTTCATTCTGATGAAGCTATGTCATGTTGCATTTTTAAACCATTATGACTTGGAAAAACCCAGTCACCTGAGATAATTAATATTTTGTGCTGCCTCTTCATGCTTCATCATATTACGGAACCAAGAAAATGATATGTTGTAAACAATGAAACCTGTGCCGTCTATATTTCGGCACTTGTTTAATAATTTCACAGACTATTTATATATATGTATATATTGATGTTTATTTACTCACGTAATTATGTGGGTTTTGTTGACACGCACATTCACAGTTCTTTTCGGCAGCCATCCTTCTTTTGTTTTGGGTTCGCTCAACTATTAGTTCATTAGTCTATTGGTAGTCAGCGCCTCCTATTTGGGTTTTGGGTTCGCGAGTTTGTTTTGTTTTGCTCAGCGCCTCTATCGGCCGCCCCGGTTCCATACTAAGGGGGCGTTTTTTCTGTGATGGAGTTCAAGTTTGACTTCGACCGAGAGCGGACGTTCTCCGCTATCTCCTCATGATGGACCTTCTTCTAACCGGTATGCCGTAAGTTATTTTTGTAATACCAGCTATTTCATTATGTTTGTTTGCTAATCTCTGTTCCTTTTTGCTGGTGGGTTTTCATAGTTTATTTCGGTTAGCCCACCAGCTTATGTTTTCGCTTTTGTTCGTTTTGCAGTTTATATCATTTCATGTTAGGTTATTTTTATTGTTTCTTTTGCGTTTCCTTTATTTTCGAGAAGGATGGCTCGCTCTGTTTGTACTGTTATTAATACTAGGCCTTATATGGCTCGCACCGTTTCTGCTATGAATATTACTAGGCCTTATGCCGTATTGCTATTTAGGCCCTCAGCCTATCCATGTGTCTTGCAACTTTTATCTTGTATCATTATGAATTCTAATGTAGGCCTATGTATGCATTTTACGCTGTCGTTATTGAAAACACTTTACAGCGTAATAAATTTTTGGAACTGTTCTCCTGGATTCTGTTTTCTAATTACTTTGTATTCCTTGCTTTTCCTCCAAATTGTTATAAATATTGTGCGGCTCTGGGAAAAACCCCCGTAGCACGCGTTTAATTTGCTCTGATTCAACATTTAAAACGGGACATCAGAAAAAGTGTATTATACTTACCTTAATATGTGTGTGCTGTGCACCACCTAACATAAGCGTGAATGCTTAAGTTCTAGATACAATAACTTATTGTAACTTCGACAATGAATGCTACGGATGTCTTAAAGTAAAGTGCAATGCACATGTGGAAGAATTAAAAAATTTATAGCTGAAAGTGACGAAATAATGCTGGAAGATACCATTATTAGGCCTACTTCTCAAATTTGTATTATGTTATGTAGGCCTATGCTATTTTTAAATTAAGACATAATATTAAAAATTTTCTTCATAAAATTATCTCTTTTTCCGGAATTACAGTTCAGATTTTAGAATATAGCTGACTCGATTCTTCAGCCACATTATAGGAATTAGTCTTCAAGATTCTTCAAGACTCTCTCCATTTTGCTCATAACCCTTTGTGTTCATAGAATTTTTATAAATAGAAAGGAAGTCCTTTAAATATATTTGCTTTAAAAATCTACTACAAAAAATATATCAAAATTGGAAATTTGGAAAAATCTCAACTTAAAAATATATAGCTCTTAGAAATGTTTTGATTTGGCGAGTCCAATCGGTACCCTTAATTTAAGGCAGATATATATCTGAGATATCTATTGTCAGCTGGCACTACAGTCATGCATTCATTACTGCTTAAGTAACGTCAAGCTTCTTAGCACAGTCGGTAGTCAGATAACGAGAAAGAAAAAATGTTTGAATGAAAACTGGAATGTTGTTCAATACACTCTGTTTTCAGACCTGTTTTAATACTCATGGAAACATAATAATTTTTACAAGAATAATTCTATGCGTGGTGATGTATTTATTATGTGTTTGTATGTATTTTTTGCACGATGTAACTAATTAGAGGTACTTACGAATATTGTTGCCGTGGATCGTGACTTGACATTCCCACACGCAATCTGGTTGGTATGGAAACAAAAGAAATCTCAGTGCTGAAAAATTACAAAAAGCTCTAGTGCCGTAAGTAAAACCATCACAATACAAGCCTTTATTGAAGGCCGGAACCAAGGCCCCCAGTTTGTGGGGACAAATGTTCCGTCCCCATAACAACCAACACATGCGAATCACTTTTTAAAATATAACATCTATCTTCAATAATGTATATGCATAATATTTTAAGCTAATATCTTAATTAATATAATTAAATTTATGTAAATAATCATAGTGAAAAAATAGCATACTCGTTCCGCAAGGGCATAACGGACCTCGATCCTTATGTACCGCTTACGGAACTAGTATCGCAATATACTATATGGGCATTGCAATTGAGTTTCGTACCCAGTGGCAGTGATGCCAATTGCAGGAAGAAAACTTTGAAGATTGCTATGAATGCTTATTCCAATAACTATGCTACACCTTATATTCCAAATAAAGTATAATGGAATTGAACCAATACATGTCAATTATAATGAATTAAATAATTATATGTCAAGTTATAGTGACATTAAATAAATGCATGTGAGGTTAAATGATTAAACTAAAGCATTACTAAAAGAGACAAGATGAGAAGGTAATATGGTATTCAGTGTGAGAAACAGAACTTTTTTCAGGAGGAAGCTTTTCTGTCTGCAAAGCAACTTTTCAAGATGTTGGAGAACTTAGAACTTTGCCAATCCTGGTGTAACATATGGTGAAAGAATCATAAAAACCTTATGTTGTGTTTTGGCCTTCCCGAGAGAGGGATACTCAATGCGATGAAATGTGTTCCCATAATATCCATATCACACCCACAAGAGCTGCAGTCCATCTTCCTATCATGAGCAATCTGATGTTCGTTAAATTGGTTAGTCCTCTAACCTGTGGGTTAGTGAACACAGACAGCTGCTACTGGTACCAAGAATAAAGTAAGAAGGCATGAATGATGTCAATTTGAAAACTGTTATAATCCTAGGTAATGTTAATTACTACTTTTTTATAATTGTTCATTCCACAGCCGTTGAAAATAAATAATTAGGTAGCTTGTATTGGAAACTTGAGTTAATGTCACTGTATTGGGTGAACTGGGGTGAAATGCAGTATCAGCAGGTAACTATACAATATAAGTAGCATTATTCACTGCACTTCTCTCATAACACGGAAATACACAGGTATTATAAATAATAAACATGTTTGCCATTAAAACGAATGCTGGATGTTTGAAAAGAAGAAGAACATGTTATTATGGATTATTACCAGTGCTGATAATATTTTTCATTCAACTCCCTTTGGGCTATAGACAAGCTGAAATATAAAATGGGTGAATGAAATCGAAATACACTGATAGGATAATCACGGTTGTGTGCACATCGGCACAGTCGCATTTTCGTGCACATCGGCATAGCATTTCTATCTTACAATATCATCGTGCTCATCGCCAAACACCCCTCGTGAACTTGGGGTAAGGGTGGACATAGAGACAAAGTTGGAATTACGTTATCGTATTGAATGCAATGGAGTTCACAGTAACTGCTAGACAGACAGAAAGACAAACACTTCCTTTTATTATTATAGATACATACTGTGTACATTAATATTATAATCATTCATAAGTGTCTGCCTGCGATTGAATGAGACTTTGAATTAACCTAACCTAACCTAACCTAATCTAATCTAACCTAACCTAACCTAACCTAACCTGACTTAACCTATCTACGATATCAACGGCCGGTTTCCTTAGCCTCGGTAGCATGAGGTGCTGCCTTGGAGCCGTTGTGAAGGAGGCTGTAGGTTTCAGTCTCTATGTTCACCTCTACCCCGAACGCGGTGTGTGGCGATGAGCACGATAACCATTACAAGATAAAAGTACAGTGCCGATGTGCACGACACCATAATCACGTATGTAATACTTTGCTTTCATGCAGCATAGTGTTGAAGCACAATAACCCTGCACACCCGGTCACAAGGCTCACAATATGACGTAAATGAGGTCGATCGTTCAGAATAACCAGTTGGTAAAGCATCGGTTCATGGAGGTGAATGTCGTGGATTCGAATCTCAGTGTGATAGAAATTATTCTCTTAATTTATTTTCATACCTTTACTGTATTGTTTTCTTCGCTCTGAAAAATTCACAACTGGTAAAATTTTCTACATGTGGAATTATCTAGCCGAATACATCTTGTATTGAGTTTTATTGAGATAATTTAATTGAGCTTGCGAACAACACTTCAACTCGCTGCTTTTAACGAGTTCTTGCTCTCAGAAAAACGCATAGGCTAAGACAACACGCAATCGCTGCAACAGACAACGCAGTTCCAGAAATAGCAACGCTTAGAACAGACATGTTTTCTTCATAGCTTGCTGAATAATCATCGTTACATGTCATATCGCTTGAGCAAGGATTTGTTATTAAATTAAATTAGAATGAAATCACTATCTTTAACTAAACGTATATGGCATATCTTGTAATTATATTGAAAATCATTATATTACTTACCGAGCATATCTTCCATCGGCAGGCCCATTTCACTTAAACGAGACACTTAAGACACCTGAAAATAAACTCTCTCTCGACGCAAATCAGCCAAACCCCCAAGACCCCGTAAAGATTGGAGGAAAAAGCCCGAACTAAGACTCTGGAATCATACGAACTTCCGAATGTTCCCAAATGGAGAACGGAAGCAGAAAGCAACATGGTTGCAAACAAATGCACCACGACTAAAGCAAGGCATGATATCATACATTTATTACGTACATCTGGCTGCATTATAGTCAAGGCACTCAGTGATTAGCAACGCGGCTTTTTAGTATAGTCATGATTTCCAATTTAAAAGCATGTTACTTTAAATTAATCGTTACTCCTGTACCGATCAACCGATTTGTTCCAAAATAGTTAGGTATCTTGCCACGTTATAAACACGTGTACAAAGTTTCACGAAAATACGATAAAGCGTATTCGAGTTATCCCGCGTACAGACACACGGACAGACGGACATACTTTTCCCGTCCTCCATACAATCTCATAAAGTACCATACTGGCACTTAATAAATTGAAAACCAGTGTGCGAATATATCAATATAATATAGGAATTGTTTCAAACCACTGTATTTCGGATCTGTTCACATTACAACCCAGGAACAATAGAAAGATAGCCACAGTTTGGTTTTATTGGTTTTCGTTCATTCGTAGTTAAATGTTATTTACTAATAATCCTGTTAGTATAAAAAGAGGAAGTACGATTAAACTAAACATAAAAATGAAGTCGCATCAAGTGTGAAACCAGGCGTGTAAAATAGCATCAACAAATTCACTCAAAATGCCCTGCGAGCTGTAAAACGTAAATAAATGTTTACTGGAATCAGTGAACCACCGCCGATATCAGTAATTGCTGCATTATGTTATCGAGTTCTATAAGCGACTGCGATACAATCGAAATTCATTAACAGTAAGCAAAACCAAATTGAAGGGACATCGCTGTGCATTATCAGTATTCATATTAATATGTAGATAACAGCTCAATCCAGCCAACACAATAGTGAGCTTACGTTCTCATCTCTATGTCAATATTATCACTTAAAATGTAGATTAACTTTGTTAGTTGTTGTATCTTTTCCTTCAACTATTCCACTCATAAGCCGCCTGTTTGACATTGACCAATAACGTTTAGCAATTACTACGATATAGACCAATCACGATCCTTTATCTTGTAATATCCTTCCTCGGATCGCAAGCATGCAATTTTATCTGATAAAAAGTCAGCTCGTTACTGGACACGTAAGGCATTGTGCTGTGATCAATATGTCGTATGCTGCCTTTGAGCATAATGAAGACACGTTATTTTATGCAACTTAACTTGATTGGAAATTGAAATAATATAAATGTCCATTGATTAAAAGCACAATTTCGATTCGGTGCAAGCCAGTTCGTGTGCTTTTATAGCGTTTTGACGCAAGCAACTACCACGATGCCCTCCATGTTGTGATTCGCACTATTGGTAACATTGGGAAATCCAATCGATTCGTGGACTATTCATTCATCTTATATGCCGTGATCTTAGGAACTCTATCTTCCTCACTTCCCAGAGAGATGAAATAAAACCACTCATTATTCCTTCTTAGAACCAAAATGAAGCAAGGAAAAAGTGGCTGATTTACAGAGATCCACAAGCCAAGAGGGCTTACTATGCTATCAAAGAGCCTCCAGGAAGCTGTACAAACTTCAGAGAATAAATTCGTTCGCAGATAAAGTCTAATCACTAAAACCAAGCCGAAAGTAATTCTGGAATGCAACAAAACATTTACTAGGCAAACAAAATCATAGAAAAACTCTCCCGTAGAAAAATCAGATCATCAAATGGTTTACAATGAAGTAAAAAAGCCAGAATATCTGTTCAAACATTTAATTCCTGTTAAAACCGAGTTACTAGCCATATATCTCCTCATATGATCTTACATTACCTCTGGATGCGAAGTGTGGGGACAAGCGATCTATATGCAGAACAATCACAGGCGCAGACTTTTACTTCACAATTACTCGACCTAGAAATAGACCTAGTGATCTAGAAATAACAAAGTTCAGTGACCTAATAAAAGACTTGCAACAAATATATAGACTTAAGCTGGCAACTTATTCCAACCTTCTCATAACATAACTTTTAACTTAAATCCTGTAGAGAACAACGTTACACCTTTATGACTTTAGAACACCCAAACATTCATCAAGGCAAACTTCATCTCTGATGAACAAGACATACTAAATACCAGCTTCTAAGTTGAGCAGTATCTTTCTCTTAAAAAAATGTATTTTCTTGTAAAAGGCAAAGATCCATGATCACTGGTACTGTATATACAGTGCTTGTAAAAACACCATCAAATAAATAAATAAGCTTGTACTTTAACAGTTTTCTCAAAACGAACGAAATGAACTAAATTGAATATAATATTAACATAAACACGAATAAAATTGATTTTATTTTAAATATAGGTTGTTTATTGTGCAGTTTGATTTACTGCTCTCATGGTTTCAAGAACGTCTTGGATTCGATAGTATTTAAAATGAAAATATGTTTCGAAATGGATTTCATAGTCATGCCGTTACGTCACATGGAAGTAGAGTATTATAGTGTGGTCGAATAAAAATTCTTATTGAAATATATTTAAGAAACTCTGATTACCCAAGTTATCAGCTACATAAAACCTTAAGCGGTCTTGGGACTGATAGTCTAACTATCTTGGTTTAAGAATTAACAGACTACGAACGAATCTTTAACAGAAATAACGATTCTTTTCATTGGCTTTGGAATTCAGTTTAAGTTTGCTTTCGGTAATTTGTAGTTTTATATAAAAAGCTCTCATGTCTTGGATCATTCAAACACAGATGAAAGAATTTGCTCTACTGGAGCAGATCACTGGTTAGTTGTGAACAGATCTGAAGCAGAACGTTTACCTGGCTCTGACAACAGAAATTTAATATAGACAAAAGATAAATCTGGGAGCTTGTAAAATAGACGAAAAACTAGGGTACAAAAATAGAAACATCTGTACATTATCAGATTAGAAAGCTAACTTTTCTGTGTGATAATTGAAGACGAAGCTATTCCCAGACCACTTCTCACAGAGCATGGTGCTTGAAATGACATGTTCTGATGTAGTTTCGTTCCATAACGTGCAAACAATATTACGATCATCATTTAGATAACATAACATCCTCTCGGTGGCCAAACTGAGGAATCCACAGCAGCGAGAAGATCTTTGTCTATATGACAGGAAACAATACATTTTCCTTTTTTACCAGTATTGTTAACGTATGAGTTTTAGGACGTATATTTGGAAATAGGACAATTTGAATTTGATATGTCCTACATCAGGGGAAGTCAACTACGTCTTGTGATGACGTTTGTGGAGCAAGAGCATGCGGATCCCTTGTGTGTGACGTCAGCAAGAGCGCACGGTAGTAGGGGTGTTTAGAGTACGCTAGAGCTAGGTACTAGAGGACCTATTCACTTTAGCTCTGTGGGTAGAACAACTTCTGGTTGGAAATACGGAGCTTTTTCCAAAGTTATTGCAAGTACGCAATCCTGATAGTGTTCTCTCTGCAGAACATGTGTTAGTTCTGCAAAACATTCTTCTTCAGTTCGAATCGAGGTTTCAGGATGTGGAAAACCTTTCTCCAATGTTTAAACTTTTTGCTACCCCATATTCAGTTAATGTCAAAGACGTTCCTTGCCGGTATCAGTTGGAACTGCTAAACTTACAATGCGACGATCTGTTAAGGGACAAATAGGCCTACGAACGTAAAGTGGTCTTGGGTAACTTTTACAGAAATTTCTCTGAAACCAGATTCCCGAGACTTGCCGCACGAATATTATGTAATTTTGGATCGACATATGTGGCCGAACAATTTTTTTCACTAATGAAACGTGCAAAGCTCAAATCAAGAAGTACATTGTTAAATCACAACCTAATGTAGTCTTCGATTAAATATTGCTCAAACATTACGTCCCAACATTGATAAACTTGTTAAAGAAAAAGAGACAGGAAAGTCAGAAAATTGTTACTGTAATCTTGTATCATCTAAGGTGCAGACGAGCTTGTATGGTAATTAATTCAGTTCATTTTTTAAATTATTTTTATAGTAGTGAATTATGTTAATTCAAATGATAGTATTGTCTATTTTTGTCAAAGAACATAGATTTTGTGGAAAGGCAATTGTTCTCACAGAATAGAAAAATAGAATTATTTATAATATGTTAAACTGCTGCGCTGTAATTAACCGATAAACTATCAAAAAAAATCGATTGATGTTTCATTAACTCGGAAACACGTATTACGTAAGTTCTAACCCCCTAAATTCCCGCTGCCCGCAATACTAATGCCCCTCTCTTCCCCCCTGTTCACTGATGCCTACATTTCACATGCTCCTCGCAGAGATATAACGCGAGCAGTGAGAGCAGAAAGCAGTGACGTCACAGAGCAAGCTTCTGTCTTCCCCTGTCCTACATCATCTAAACCAGCGGTTCCCAACCGGTGGGTCGCGGAAGGATTACAGGTGGATCGCGACTCGATCCTAAAACAATCAGAAACCATCGAATAAACCATCAGAAAAGATAAGAAAAATCGAAACAAATCAAATTGTGTTTTGTTTGTTTTCTTGGTACTTGGTATAGTATTCGTACTTAAAAACAGCAATTTTGCCTGAAAAATTAAAATCTTCTTCGTATAGTTTTATAATTGTTGTTTTTATCTTCACCTAGGAACACTTGTTAGTGAATATGAAACAACTTGTTGTATATATTCCAAACATATATCTATTGTTAAATAAATAACTGTTTTGCTACAAAGTGCTTATATTTTGTCAACCATTTTGAAATCAGAATACAAAATGTTTGTTAGTAATCAATCTGTATCTTCAAAAAAGCATAATATATAAGCTTATATACATTTGCAGTATTTGATGGTAAATTATATATAAATAAGGAAGTGACATGATACAAATAAGGTTTTTTAGTCCACCAAGGACCGATGGACCGATTGGAGGTATTCCAGCTGAAAAAGGTTGGGAACCACTGATCTAAACTATGATATGCCTATTTGAATTGTAATATAGGCCACAAAGGAAATACGCTTGTATAACTTACCCCATTAAAAGTGACTTATGATGCTTGTCACTTTGCTAGATTCGAGCCGCGGTGTGAGAATATCCGCCATCAATCACTCGCACAGCTCACAATTCCGATGCTTTCCGCTTAAACCGTCTCATGTTTAAGCTGTTTCTTCCCTCTAGGCTTTTTCCACTGTGCTATACTACAATGTTATTATACGGTAATTACTGACTTCACACTTGCACTTATTCAATTTCTTGTGACTTCTGTTTTTGTTCCTATCCACAGGAACGTTATGGATCTGTTTCGCTCTGATCATGTGATCCACACATTGTTTCTATGTTTACTTTCTCTTCTCTTATGACTACTTTAAGTAGAGGAAGTTTTGTGCACAACCCCGTTTTACTAAAGTCTGGGCGTTCTAAGAAGGAAACCTCGAGTAAACAAAACCAGTACATCTGTCTCACTCTAGCACATTACTCGTATGACTTAAGAGTGAGACAGACGTACTGGTGGTTGTTTCCTTCAGGTTTCCTTCTTAGCTATTCTCGGGTATAATTTTAAGGTTCCCTGTAATCAAGAATACAGTTTTCGCAGACGACACATGCTAAAATAACAAAGAACTACACGTTATATGTTTGTTTAATGCTTCTTGGGAATTTTATATGACGGTGGATGGCAATCTGCTCTCACTTTTACCGCCACATTATATAAAATTTATAATTTTTGAGACCTTCTACAAAACACCCTAAATATTTTGTTCAAAATGTTTATGCATAGTGAATAAACTTTCATTTCATACATTCTATTTCGTAAATTCCCTGAAGTTTAGATATAAACTGCACAAAC
This sequence comes from Ectobius pallidus, assembly GCA_964059195.1. Lineage (NCBI taxonomy): Eukaryota > Metazoa > Arthropoda > Insecta > Blattodea > Ectobiidae > Ectobius > Ectobius pallidus. Next base: position 16,241,583 of record CAXKWD010000006.1, read on the forward strand.
TTTTATTTCAATTCGCGCTTCGTAAATAAGAAGGCTGTGAATATGTAGTTGCAGAATGGGGCCGATTACTCTATAATGCAGTATAAATGTAGAGAAAGCCAAGTGCTAATGTGGCACTGTGTACAACATGTCATCCCTGCACTTAGCCATGACAATACAGGGCTGCTTTGTTATATCACCACAATCCATGTTTGTTCCATTATCACAACCCTAATGACATACTGCAAGTTCCTAATCCGAGATGTTTGCTATTCCAATGCTAAGCGTTTGATAATAGGCTCACAGAGAAGCTAGTCCCAACCTGTGAACTTGATACTTAGCAATAACTTAGAAATAGCCATTTCTTCGTAAACTCTGTACAACGTACATCATTTCCTTGCATACAAGATCTCACCAGTTTATTGGAAACCTGTACCAGTCTGCACCAACACCACGATTACTGGTAATAATTAGAGACCGGATTTTAAAGGGAATTCCTTTTTTTATATTTCATCACAAAACGTGATAAAATTGAACAGGACATTAATGAGTGAGTTTCAACTGCAAATGACCTGGTTTTAACGTCCCTTTTTTCCCTTTTTTAGACTCATTTCCATTTTTTTAGGAACTTTCCCTTTCCAGTACCTATTTTGCTAATTTATTTTGAAAAATTCGTAAATTACCCAGTATTTGGTAATATGAAAACATTAAAAATTGTTTTCACTGATTCACCATTGAAAAAATAATTCCTCACGGCAGAATAGAGCGTTACAGGGAAATCACAGGCTTGCCATTGCCTAAGTTTCCCATTATAACAAGGTGGGGAAAATGGATTTCGTGTGCTATTTTCCTCTGTGAGAATTTTAACAAGATCAAAACATTTCTTCCGTCATTAGATGTTACAGAATCAGCAGCTGTAGAGCAAGCAAAGGCTTTACATAAAACAAACATGTATCTCTCTGTTGAATTTTTACACTCTCTTACTTTTATATCCCTTTTTTCGCACCTTTTTTGGCAATAATTTTCCCTTTTACCCCACCTTTTTTTGGCAATAATTTTCCCTTTTTTCGTCCTTTTTCGGGTGAAAATTTTCCCTTCAAAATCCGGTCTCTAGTAATAATACCATCAATACAAGCAACATGTGTTCAAAAACGAAATTAACTTAACCAAGTAAATAAATGGTGCAAAAATATACTGCACAATCTTTCTCGCAAATACGTGTTAAAGACTAGCACAGAAAAAAGTAAATTATAGAGACAATTAAATTGTATTTATTACATTTTCATAAAACTAACAAGTATCTAGAGCGGAAAGCATCAGGGTCGATCTTTATGTTCAATGCTTCTACCGTGAAATAAATAATAATAATAATAATAATAACAATAATAATAATAATAATAATAATAATAAAATCAGGTAAACTGATGTAACAAAGTGCCAGTATGTTTTTGTTTAATCAGTTATGACTTCAATTATGATATGCAGAATATGTTTTTTTTTTTTTTTTTAATTGATTTCCAAGTTAAGCTCCAGATTTATTCATTAAGCAGGGCTTACGGAAGAAGAAAGGTCTACCATCTCGGCCACCTGGGTCATTTTAACTGTCTAGTTGGATAAGCGCATGTAAATCAATAGTGTTTTTTGTCAAAGCTACCTGTATTTTAATTTCCAAGGCCTTATAAGATCACAGTAAAACAATAGGCTATGTTGTCAAGATAACTGATTTTCATCTTTTTTTAATAAATTCTTTCGAATACGTATATTACCATAAAATAGGCACTAAATTGAGCAATACTCCGATACAGGTCAACCGATTTTATCCATTATGAATAGACGTCTTTCCATGGACATTATAAATGTGTATACAAAGTTTCATAAAAATCCGGTAAAGCGTATTTGAGTTACCGCGTCTTTAAAATATACACTAAATTGGGTATTACTCCGGTACCGGTGAACCGATTTGGTTCAATATCAATAGGGTTCTTTCCATTGACATTATAAATGTGTTTTCCAAGTTTCATGAAAATCCGAAAAAGCGTATTTGAGTTATGGCGCGTACAGACACACGGACGGACAGACAGACAGACGGACAGACATTTTTCGTCCCCACACACAATCTCATAAAGTACCGTACTGGCACTTAATAACTTGGGGTTTGCATGGTTTTCTCAATCTCAAAGGCCAAAATGCAGGATACATTGAGATATAGCCGAACAATAGAAGCAAATGCTGCACGAATAAGTTATTACAAGAGTTTACTGGTAAATTTCGGTGGCCACGAAATTTGATTTGAACCCAGGACCTCTTCCCTATTACCTTAAACCACCTCGCTCTAATTGATTTTGGTGTGTTCATTACGACTGTGGTAAACTAACTCCATTTTCACAGCAATATTTAGATTATAGTGTTCGTTACTATGGGCAACAAAACATTATTCATATTTTGATCAAAAAGTTTGTTCTGAAATTCGCATTCAAGTCATGTTGTTTCGTTTTTATCTTGATACCTATTAATTTTATAAAGAAATGTGTTAGACAAAAAATGCCTTTTAATTTTCTCTACAACTTGACTGTACTAAGTTTCCATGCATCGCCCAATGTAATGGAAATAGCCTAGATAAATTAAAAATGAATACGGGTAAGGTACCCTCTAAGTAATTTATTCAGAAAAACGGAAATAGACATTTTGTTAGCCATAAATAAGAGTTTCCAATTTTAAATTTTTATTAGAATCGTTAGAGTCAATTTCTCATAAATCAAAATTTTTCAAAAAACTGTCATGAAAAGTCCCCTTATTATTGTTGTTATTATTATTATTATTATTATTATTATTATTATTTTTTTTTTTTTTTTTTTTGATACTCCAATACATGTGACCCTATTTTACCTTGAAGGTATGTTAGGGTTTTAAATATAACAAATTAACAAAATTAATATTTACAAACTATCTTACAAGTAGTAATTAAAAACGGGAATGAACATAATTTACGAAACGTACAAAATCTTGTTTGCAACACTCTTTTCTAAAAACTGTCAGTGGTGCTGAAAGTGTAGTGTCACAATAGTTTAGTTTACACCTTAATTGAAAACGTTGTCTTTCAAATCTGGGACATTCCAGTAAAAGATGTTTCACTGTTTGTTCAATTTCTCCACATGGGCAAGTATAGTCACATTCTATTTTTATTTTAAATCTTCGGAAATAGCTACCAAATTTACCATGTCCTGATATAAACTGAGTTAATATAAAATTTGGTACAAAAAATTTTGACTGTAGTCTATGATATATTGTTGGAAAATTAAGTTCTCTTGTAACAGCTCCTTTATTTTAGTTATAAACTCAATTTCTGGGCGGTTCGATAACATTCCGAAATAGTCCTTAGTTAAAAAAAATAAAGTAAATACAGTGAACCGTTTACCCGCTGTGCTTGTCCACAGACAGACGGACAGAAGTCATTCCAAAAACAATTTTTTCGGTTTCTAGGCATCGTGAAACATGCTTTCCCGGTGTTATCTCGAATTAGATTTTTTGTCATGATCACAATACTTTCTGTATACTACGTATATGCGAGAAAGTAAAATCGACAGAAGTGATATTCGGCTAGATAATTCCATATGAAGAAAAATAACTCAATTCTTAGATTTTCTTTAAAAGCAAAGAATATAATACAACAAAGGCCGGTTTAATGAAAATCACTAATTGTAGTTCAGTTTAACACTAGAACTCCAGAAAGAGGTTAATTTGACCCGCAGTAATAAATTCAGTAAACATTATGATCCCTTGCTAAAATTCTGTAGGGGATATTTGCCCTAAGCGGGAATCGAATGATGATTACGATATCAGCGTTCGAAGCTGCACAGCAGGGTTTAATTATCCTTCAGGGCCATAATGAATCCTCTACAGAATCCAATACAAACATCTTCAGTGGCTGACTTCATCGATCACCACTTGCTATGTTTGGTGTGTGTACTACTAACTGAGTACTGTAGGTAATCTGTCCTTTAACATTACCTAATCGAATTTCTTTTCTCCTCTAAATGAATTATGAGATTTTGAACGAAACCGGACACCGCCTTGGGAAGTCGTGGCAGGTGAAGTCGAACGAAACTATACAGACAAGTTTCAAACTTTTCTCCCACAAAGCATTATCCTGTTTTGAAAAAGAAAAAGGAAAGTTTCCTCAACAGGAAGATGGGAATCAGCAGGAATTCAAGTTAGATTTACAGCCTGTTGGTGGACGAGGGTCACCGACATTGTAGGAGAGTGCACCAAAATCTTTTCTTTGTTAGAAAAGAAGCTCAAGTTTTCCTGTAAGTGAAGTGAGCAAGTCACATACAGAGACTTGCTCTGGCAATCCAAGTCCCCTTGTTGTAACTTACCTCTCTATATGTTATTGATATGGAAGTCTAAGCTCATTTAACTTGTTTCAATGTTGCATTAGAAGGTATATTTACTTCTTCCCTATCTAAAATCATGGCTAGTGCATAACCCATAAACTGATTACAGCGAGATTAGTACATTATACAAAGAGTATTTTTAAAATTTGTTAATTATTCATAAACCTCATGCTCCATTACAAAGTAATACTACATGATATGACATTTTCTTTTACAACATTTAGTCACAGTTTTGTGAATTTGGGCAATAATTTGTTACAATGCCAAATTAACTTTTATATATAACTAATCTCTCTATATATAAAAGGCTTTGTCCTGACTGACTGACTGACTGAATGAATGACTGACTGAATGACAGGAATCAACGTACAGCCTAAACTATAACAGGTAGAGACTTGGAATTTTGACAGTACCTTCGCTTCATAATGTAGGTGCTCACTAAGAAAGGATTTTGAAAAATTCTGATTCTAAATGCCAAAAATTAAATGTTTTTGAAAATACTTAATCCCTTTTTACATAGAATTATCAAAACAAATTCACAGAACGTATTGTTACCTGTGGTATCAGGTGGGCTTGGATTAAATTAAATGGATGTTTGACAAATTAGAGAAGGTATCATTATAATTCATATCTAATATATAAAGTCGAATGTGTGTTTGTGGATATGTGGGTATGTATGTATGTATGTATGTATGTTCCTTATACAAATCTACATTTCTTTACCAATTTACACGGAATTTTGCACACATACCCAGTTAAGCCCGGGAAGTATAGCGGTCAACATTAAAATTCAAACAAAATACTCCTTCCCTTGAAAATTATATAATTTCTGAGAATTTTATACTGAAAAAAAAAGAAATTCTGTTTAGTTCACATGACAACAGTGAATTGTTTACTGTGATTACATAGGGCCTTGGCAACTATATAGCCTAATGCTGGACTTTAACGAATTATGATTCCATCGATGTAATATATTGGCGAAAATAATTACTGAAAATGAAATCCACGAAAATAAAGCACAGTGTGATGTAGTCACATAACTTTCTCTACCCTCGACATAAGAAATATTTACTCACTTCACATTTTGATGTAGAATAAGAGGTCGTATTGCAGGGGCAACTTAAGCGTGTGAGTATGCTATATCAGAAGTCTGTAAATAATCCTTTCCGCTGATACGTTATCCATACCAGTAGGCTTTGTATTAGTTGAGAAATAGGGTTGTTTATCATAGGCCCTAAGCATGGGATGGAACATTTTCAGTCCTATGCTCGCAGTATATTATGTCCCGGGTTTTAGGAGAGATTCGACATCCTCTATGAGCCATAAAAAGCTATTTCTAGCGTTTTCTGATGGAATAGTTTCAGTGTGATAAATATTTTTCTTCATTTCAAGTTCTACATACATATTATATAAGGACCTAGAGTTTCAAAATCGAAAGTCCTCCATAAGTTAATTTCAAATTTAAAAATACGCCGGGCGACGCCGGGCATTTTCAGCTAGTCTCTATATATATATAAAAGGCTTTGTCCTGACTGACTGACTGAATGACTGAATGACAGGAATCAACGTACAGCCTAAACTATAACAGGTAGAGACTTGGAACTTTGACAGTACCTTCGTTTCATAATGTAGGTGCTCACTAAGAAAGGATTTTGAAAAATTCTGATTTTAACTGCCAAAAATTAAATTTTTTGAAAATACTTAACCCCTTTTTACACAGAATTATCCAAACAAATTCACAGAACTTATTGTTGCCAGTTGTATCAGGTGGGTTTGGATTAAATGAAATGGATGTTTGACAAATTAGAGAAGGTATCATTATAATTCATATTATCTGTATTAATAAAAGGAATTGTCCTCGATGTCCAGCGAAATCTACTGAACGCAGAGATCTGAAATTTTAAACATAGGTGGGCTGAAGGGTCGGAAAATGCACCTCCAAGCCGGAATTTTAATTTTAGTTTTCGTTCGTGAGTTATGAGTGAAAAACGGGCAAAAAACGTGCATTTTGTGCGTTTTCAAAACATAAGTTTTCAGTTATACGAGTACATTTCAATGTCAAATCAATTACAGTTGGCTTTGGCTATTTTTGTCATACCTTGAAAATAAAACTATCGCGATCGCTTGAATGTTGTAAGCCCTAAATATGGTCAAACGTTGTTTTATTTGGACGAATCTCACTATACAGAGGTTTTCTGGGCCAAGAAACTCGAATCTGAGGTCGCTTTTACCAGGCGATGCTATCTAATCGTGGTATGTAGTCCACGTGATTTAGGTGTTTAATAAATATAATGATTTAATTATTATGCTCTTAATTTTTAATTTTTGAAATAATTATCGCGGGCGAAGCCGCGGGCACATGCTAGTATAGATATATACAATCATCCAGGTCTCTGATATATATAAGTTTGTTGAAATCTATATTTTTAATGAATTCCACGAATGCTTTTAAGTGTTTCTCTATGAGGTCACTATTATTCGTAGGCCATGATCCTCTTTCTTTTGTTACTTGATGCTTCAGGATATTTCTTTGGCTAGATAACAATCGGCACTCATAGATTAAGTGTTCCGATGTTTGCTGAGCTCAGTTGATGGGACACATTGGATCGTCTATGATTCTAAATCTGTACAGATATGATTTATTTATCCCATGGCCGGTAACAACTGCCGTGAACTCCTGTGTGATCGGGATTGTCTTCTTCTGTCTCATCTCTACTCTAGGGAAGAATGATCTGCATACCCGTCCCTTTTCAGGTTCCTGCCATTTTTTCTGCTAATATATGAAACGAGCATATATTAATATGCTATACCTGATCCAAGATGTGTACGGAGAAAAGGTAAACAACAGACTTGCCTTCACTAACTGCGTCCAGTCATTTCATTGATTAATCGCTCCAACGCATACTTCACGATAGCGCGATAAGCTCAGTCAGATGTTTACTTCCATTCCACACGTTAAGTGAGTTGCTTGCTTTCGTATTTATATCACACGTGTTTTACAACATATATCTAGCAAACAAGATTTCATTTGTTTTTATCGTTGCCTTGGCAAATTTGTTGATTCTGATGAAAAACAAGTGAAATCAGTTACTAAATGAAGACTACATGATGTTAATACACAATATACAGCTTATATATAAAGATATAAGCCTTAAATGTAGAGAAAGTGCGATATCTAAAGTTAAAATTGTTATAACTTTTGAACATTTGAAGACAGAATAACAAATGTCTACCGGTACTCATTTTAAAGTGAATGTATTTCCATACAACTTCTTTTACTAAAACATTGCTGTATACCTAAGGGCTGAAGCGATAGAAGGCATAGTTTGTCGAAAAGCGCGAGGCGAAAGTTTTTTTTTCCTAAAATTTGTTATTTTTGCTGGCGGATATCTCGAAAACTAATGGAAATAGAAAGAAAAGTGCGGGTTCTAACTGGTAGGAAATTTTATCACCTTGAACTTTGTATATTAGCAACGTTTCCTCGACGATGCACCAATTTTTAGATATATGCAAAAAACCTAAAAATGGGACTTTCTTCGGGGCCCCTGCCCCCTTCTCACCCCCCAACTTCTGGGACTATTTCTTATATTATTCATTCGTTGCCTGGACTATTGTTCAAACACATTAATTTATATCTTATTATAGAATAATACTGTTGAGCTTCAGGTCTTACAAATCTCTTCAGATCTTGAAGGTCATTATACTTCTCCTTCGAAATAGGAAGACCTTAGATTTATTCAGAGAATAATGACTTTTCTGCCCTTGAAAGATTTTATGTGATTAATAATACTAGTCATGATTTCAGTAGCCATTTTCTTTGGACGCGTGTTGTGCTTACCTCTACAATTTTTAGGCGACATCCCACTTATTTTCAGTGATTCCTGTATTGTCTCAATTCGTCTTCTTGTAACACCATGAATGGACACAAAAGCCATCAAACACACAGGAATTTCTTCAGTTGCATCACCATTTTTATACGAACTTTATACTGGAAAGGAGAGCCACGAAAATTTCCTTCATCTTCACACTTTCGAGGGCGTCTTTTTTTTAACGGGCAAAATAGTTATTAAACTTGTGACGTAAGAACTTTGTTCATCCCATGATTGTAATGGATTATAATTCTTAATTAATCCATTTCTTTCATCTGCACTAATCACATTGGCACATTTAAAACGTTTGTACCTGCAATTTTCACCTGGTTCGTGGCTTTTCACTCATAACTTCTTGTTGACATCTTCAATTCTCCCGAAGGATTTCCTTTTTCTTGTTTGAGTTGTTGTTTTGCCATCTGACTCCGAAGGACTCATTTTAAACACTGAAATAGCCTGATATTCTGTTATGCATTTATAGTATTATCAACAATGATAGTATTATCAACATAGGACATTGTTGGCAATTCATTGTTGCAGGTGTGCACATCGTGCTAAAATGCCACCAAGGATCAGGTCAATGGAAAAGTCCTAATGCATCGGATATACCGTACAGCTCTAGAATCTTAGGAATAACGATCTTGAGACTTTGAGAGTATCAGCTGAAAACTGCCCTGTATTTAAAATAAAATGAAATCAGTTCGTGTTAATTTTAATATCATACTAAAATGAATTCAATTGTTGTTGTCAAATTCGTTGGTTTCAAGAAAACGACCAAAAGGTAGCTTCGATTTCAAGAACGCCGAAAGCTGCCATCCGTCGTAGAAGACCAGAATCACAATAACCATCGGCCAGGAGATACGAAGGACAGTGTGAATGTCTGTTTGAGTGAATCTAAAATATCAAAATTTAAACATTTAGACTAATTATGGTCGAACAAAAACAGTCGTATGCAACTTACCTATATTTCTTGGGCGCTCGGCTCCCTAGTCCTCATTCGGTAGGTTTCGTTCAACTTCGTAGGTAGAGCTGACAACACTGAAACACGAAGTACGATATACACCCTGACAACTAGTGGCTTCAAAACTAAGCTTGCATTCTGTCTCAGGATCCGTATTTATTTATTGACATTATCTTTTCTGAAACATGGACAAAATACAATTTTGCGATTTGCTGTTTTCACAAACACGTCATTGTACATTCAACACTACTCCCCACGTCTTTCAGAATTCCTTATGTGCTCATTTCTGACACTCCCGTGAACTCTGATGTCAATTTCATGGACTGAAAGTTGAACGAACTTTTCATAACACGTATTAAATATGTTTAAAGTTAGGCCTATAGTTTTCTCCATTTTTAGATACCTTACCTCTCTTACGTTTTACAACACGAAATGGTGTAGCATATTCTGCTAAGACTCTTCTTTATGTTTAAAACTAGTCACTCAGTATTGAGTCTATATTATATAATATTGTATTCCCTGAGGAAAATGACTCATTTGATAACCAACCCTTATGACGTGTAATTAATTGTTACGCAAAACCGTCAACACGTTCTATTATTGCATAACTGCATTAAAATCGTTTTATATTGTCACTACATAAAATAGCGAGGATGATTCATCGTAAGTAATTATCCAATTTATTGTTTGTCCACATACCTCACACTTACGCTGTTGATGTGCGCTTACTATACGCGCGATTCTGCTGAAATGTGGTTTCTTTGGTTGACAATACTGCAGAAAGACTGGCGGCCTAGCTATGTTTTCTTCCCCCCAACCCTCGCTTCCCCGTAAAACCAGCGCCCAAGAAATCGCGCGCGGCTAGTAATTAAGATACTCGTATGAAAATTATGCTAATATCTTAATAAATGCCCTTATAGGCTTGTTGCATAATGCACTAATGTGATCTATGTTCCCTCATGGCAAATTTGCAGCCTAGCAAAGAACTTAATGTGCACAGTAATGAAGCACTTTGTATGATACTATCGGGACTGAATCGAATGAATATTCCGCAACTCAATTAGCTAATGTGTTTGAATATGTATCTCTTTCCCTATCGTTCGTGCCTGGTAAAAACTTGATTCGTTAACTACGTTAGTAAAGTGTGATAGGTTTGTTGAAATTCTGTCAGGATTGAACTTCTCTTAATTATTCTTCCCGTTCTTCCTGCACACAATCCTAAGTTTATGATATCGCTTGCCTTTTAATCTTAATATAATGTAACGTGAAGGCTATCCTGATTTAAATTGAAGTAACCCAATCACCGCACACATAACTGTAAATTAAAAGGGATGGACTGGAAATGATAGCCAACTGTGAGTTAGACATCCACAGGCTATCTGTGACGGCCGGTTAAATGGGCTAATCACACACGTGTTTCTACTGTTTCCAGTTGTTGTAAAATCAACTGGTACATTATTACCATTTACTGATACCCAGAATATCGATATTTTCCTCTCTAATAATTTACCCAATTCATCGCAATTATTCCCTCATAAATGTGACTTTATCGTTCCATAATTTACACCATAAGTAAGATCGATTTCCTAATGGTGGTCACGTCGATAGAAGGGACAGTGATACATCGAAGAGAGCCACAATAACTATACAGAGAATTAATTCCTGGTCCTCATTCAGAACTGTTACGTAATATACTCATTCTCATCTTAGTATATTTTTTGTGTCTGGGCCTTTCTTACTCCCCTTTCATGTTTATCTGCAGTTGTACTTATCTTCTCGTTCATTTTAGTATTAAAATTTACCCTTTTATATAATATAGCTTTCATGTTTTCTATAAAAGTTTCCATACGATCCCAATTTAACTCATAACATATCCCTGTTTATTGAACCGATTTTTTAAAAGATTTATAGACAAAAATACAGTACCCCTCTTTTATTACTTAAATATTTATCTATCGTTTGTTATAAATAACCTACACACATTATCAAGTATATTCCTTCCCTTTCTAGCCCCGCTTTGTAGAGGTGTAATTGTTCTATATTTATCTAGCCATGACGTCAACCTATTAACCAAAATCCCGGTATAATATATTTTATTTATGCTGGGCAGTAATGAAATTCCCCTTTAATTCTCCGGCTCGAGTTTATTACCTCTTCGTTTATATATCTGAATTAACACTGCATTCTTCCACTCGTCCGGACAAATGTTAGTTTCTCTTAACTTAATATATTACTTTTAGCCATACTTTGTTTAAACATTTTTTCCAACATTGAATTGTATACGGTCGATTCCTGTCGCTTTTTTCAGTTTAAATTTTGAAACTATTTCCAACGCTTGCTCAACTGATAACTCACCAAATAACTTGGACAGGTGTGACGTGGATGTTCCACTTCATAAATACAGTAGTGACGTACGCCTTTCTCCTTTATGTCATTGTACATTAACCTGTATCTAAGTTTATTTCTGAAATAGTTCCGTATTCCTGACATAATTAATTCACAAATAATTTATTTTGTCAACTTCAATTTCGTGATATCTTCTTTTTTCTTTTCTGAAAGTATTTTTGTGTAGAATTCTCATGCTTATAAAATATTCCGTGCTGACTAGACCATTGATTTTTGCATCTTATTGTCGCCTTCAGTTACTACTCTAACATGCAAGTAAGATTATTACTATATGCATGATTATTACTATATTATTACTTCACCATACTCCTTCCTGCTCTTTCAGTCGAAGCATGTAAAAGCTCCGAAGTTCGATCATATCGCCATTGCTATGGTACCTGGCTAGGGGAGGTAGCTGCACCCTGATTGGCTCAGGTCACCTATCCCACTCCACGTGTTGTCTGTCTCTGTCCCTCCGGCATTATCCCTCCACTCAACTATTACAGTATTTTCTACCCCTGCCAACGTGGAGCATGATCTTTTCTCTCTGCCAAGCGGTAGCTTACTGATTTACGCGCAGCGAATTCGCGCATCTTGGTAACGAGACGTAACGAGAAGCTCGCTGACTGGGTTGGTCTTCAAGGCCAGAGACGTTGTGGGAGTAATCCTACTCTAATCCACTCTCTATATGCTCGTCATAATTGTTATTTCAAATTACTAGTGCAGTATCCTCACAAAACTTCAGGAACTTCTCACCTTCTTCTTTCCATACGCACAAAGTTATTATCTAGGCTCGTATCCCTAGTTCCAGTTCTTCAATTCCAATCACCCATTACAATAATTTCCATAGGCCCCAAGTTTTCCCTTAACTCTTCTATCTGTTTATCTATTGCTGTAAAAGAATTGGAGAATAGTATTTTGTCCCTATAAAGATGGTGATATATATACACCCGATTAATATTTTTATTTTATTATCTCCTCTTTAATTCCTAATCAAAGTATTTCCTTCAGCTTACATTTAATATCCATTCTTACCTGATTTAATTCCTCTGTCGTTAATAACAAAATATTTCCCGGATTTCTTTGTATTCTAATAATTTTCTCCCTATTCCTCACTATTCCTATTCCTCACACCTAACATTTCCACATATTTCACTGCCCAACTCTATTACATAATTTGTTCTTAATAACACATTTAATTCCTTGTTTGGGATTTTCTTTAAAATCCCCTCTATATTCACCAGCAATCCTTATCCTCTGTCCTATTTATTACTTTCCTTATCCCACTTCCTTAGTGAATACCGAGGTTCCATTATTGGGATCTCATGCTATTCTAAATAAACTCAAGAGTTGTGGTCGCTTCCTGTTGCATCATCACCATATCAGTGGGGTGAGTTTTCATCATTGTAGCACGTGGCTTACGATCTTTTACTTCACACTGGAAATCAGTTCGCCGTTGATGGATTCTTGGAGTGGATGTACTTATATTTCAATGATACACGTGGATACTTCATGTATAGGAGCATTTATTACTTTTGCATCCATACATGACATAGTCGGAAGACAGAGTGTGACAAGAGACAAAACCGGAAATGAAAACATCTTGCACAGAGACATAAAACAAAACACAGTAGTCCCTGTTGCCAACATAACAAAATTGAACTTGACACAACCTAAGATAATAGAACATGTATTTAAATTATAACATGGATGTATAATTCAACAGCCGTCTTTGAGGGCTGAACACTGCCGAGTTATTAACGTACACACTCTGTAAATGCTTTAATCTGCTGACATGTCCCTTCGGTTGACGCACACTTTTCTCTGTCACCTTCAATTTTTGCTCATTCATGGCCTCTTTTTCCTGAAATATTTTAAGTCTATAGATCGTCCCAACCTTAAAAGATAGTATAGAGTAAAATGTAGTATTTACATCTCCCTTGCACTCGTAGGTTCTGCAATTAGCTTCGTCCTCTTCTATCCCACCAATGTTGCCAATTTTCCGAAAACTCAAATTGATAAATGTAATAATTTTATTGCATGGTCTTGTAGAAAATTTTCCGCTCTTTCTTATGATGTCAATCATGAACTCATAAATAATTAAAATGAGGCCTATTTTTCACAATTACGTTATTTTGATGGAAATCTATATTTTTCAGATGAATAACTTATCACTCGAAACCGACCAAGAATATTTTCTTGGATTTCCTGATGTTTATAGAAAACACTGTCTTTCTCTTGGCGTTAAATATTTTATAAGAAGAAGCTATATATATTTTTAATAAGTGCTGCTTGAAAATTTTCGGATGGTAACACAAAAATGTTAGGTAGCGAGTAACCTACTTTGTTTTTTACTTTACGTTGGTGACTAAGCGAGAATAAATGTTTATGGAAGTCTGAAAAGTTTTTAAAACAAACCAGAGCTTTGTATCATGTAGCATTAATAAATTATCTCAGTTTTCCCGAGCTCACCATTAAGGCGGTCATCACTCAACGCGGTAGAGATTTTGTTTTACTCAGATGTTTCTAAGATTATTGTATCTGCTTCAGAGCTCAGTGTTATAGTATTAGATGAGTAGTGAAGTTTAACTTTGTTGTGAAATGGTTCTTGTGTTTTAAAAATCAAATTGTATACTTATTAATATTTAATATTAACTATGAATAGAGAAACTAGAAATCGTAGTGTTGGCAAATTGCGCAGTAAAGAGCGAACTATTAAATATTAAATATACTTAATTATTTCTTGAAGAAAATGAACGTTACCCAGGCAATTAAAGAGACAGCAGAAGCTACCGGGTGTTCAGAAAGTTTACTGTATAGAATAAGAAAAGAAAAAACGAAAGGTCATCTGAGAAGGAATAATACCACTCCCTGAGGATAGTGAACAGGCCTAAAGGTATGTAATGTATTTTAACTATTACTTTCCTGATAAATTATATTCTTGAAAATTTGATTATTACAACACAATAATTGTAATAATAATAGCAATAACAACAACAATAATAATAATAATAATAAATAATATCGAAATGAAATTTAATATTAAATTCAAAATTTATGAATTATTAACTTAAAGGTCCCGGCCTCACCTGGTTTTGTATTTTGATTGTACTTCGAAGTCAATTTTGGATGGAGCACGTTTAATTTAAAAAATCTAGGTCCTACAGAAAGAACGACTTATCACACTCAAGGACTTGGGATTTTGCACACTATTACTTCTAAATACCATGGATGGTGGGGTTGAGGCAAGAAGAGACAGAATTTCCTATTAGTTTTGCTTATCTGTGTGTCAAGTCTGGTAAAATGAGCCAAAGATTGTAGATTTAAACGCCATTTAATAGGGATTAAAACATTTAAGGGATTTTATTTTCCAAATTTAGTTTTACCTACATTTTTGTCCTAGTTCTATTAACTCTGTGTAAAGTCTGGTAAAAATTGGTCAGAGAATGTAGATTTAAATAAAACTTATATAATAGGGGCTGTAATATTGAAGCAGTGGTTTCTTCCAAATTAGCTTTGGATAAAAATTTCTCTTGGTTCAAAAGGTTCTTGGTATAAAGTCTGGTAAAATTGGTCAAAGGATGTAGATTTATATATATGTATATATATATATATATATGTATATATATATTTCACAAAATAGGGGTGAAACATCTAAAATGTGATTGCTTCTAAACATAGTTTTCCTACCAATTTCTCCTGATTCTATATGTTCTGTGTATAAGGTATGTTGAAAACCGGTCAAGATCTAGATCTAAATTTGGTGATATAATAGGGGTAGAAACATTTAAGGGGTGACTTCTTCAAAAATTAACTTCGCCTATTTTTTCACTTGTTTTTATAAGGTCTGCGTGTAAAGATTGGTAAAAATCGTTTATAGAATGTAGACTTATAAAAAGATCAAATAATAGGAGTTGAAAATTTCGCAAGGGGTGTCTTTTAGAGAATGATTGTCTCGTAGAATTTTTACTCGATTCTGCAGGGTACATGTGTAACATTTTGTATACAACGATCAAAGAATGTAGATTTTTTGGGCTTATAGAGAAAATAATACTCATGGGAGTTGAAAATAAGGGAAGGGGGTGTCCTGTCATTCTATCTGCAGGGCATG
Organism: Ectobius pallidus; assembly: GCA_964059195.1. Taxonomy (NCBI): domain Eukaryota; kingdom Metazoa; phylum Arthropoda; class Insecta; order Blattodea; family Ectobiidae; genus Ectobius; species Ectobius pallidus. The sequence goes on from CAXKWD010000006.1 coordinate 16,257,282, forward strand.
ATTTACAATAGTTATTACATACAACAAACAAATTTCGAGGTTTTCACGCCTATGTAAGAGCTTTTTCACATCATGTGCCTGGCCTTGTGATGTGAGTAGATCTGGCATCAGTGCGCTGCATAAGTACAATACAGTACTGTCTTTAAGGTTGGGATGGCCTATAGTGACCTCGTATTGGATTTTTTCCATGCTGAATTTTACTGTATTTCTTCTTGATTGTCCATGTGATCTTGCTTTCTAGTTCTTATAATTCCTTTTTTAAATTCAGTAACTTCTGTACTTCCTACTCCAATTCACTGTGCTTTGTCCAATTTCGAATTGATATTTACTGAAAAACTCTGCGCTTCCAAAATCGCGTTTATTTTATATTCCATGTATGCATCACTATTTCCTCCTTTGGTGTTGGGTTTCGGGTTCAGTTCGATTATTTCAATTACCAGAATCGCGACCAAAACTAATATTAGGTGCCATGGCACATTGTTGCATTCGTCAGCCTGCTTGTTACAAATATTTCCGCAAAGAGACGCTCTATGCACTGTACCACACCCATAGTTATATTATACATCTGTGTTGCACAAATGCTATGATCGCTGATTTTTACAATAAGCCCAATCACTTCCATCCGTTCGCTACTGTTGTGGAATGAGCCTTCATTCAACACAAGTACGGTATATGGATAAACGTGTAAATGTAGTGAAGAAGCTAATAGTGAGAAATTTTACCAAAACACATAAAACAGAGAGAGTGTGTAAATTGATAGAAGCAGGTTAAAACGCTACTAGACTATAACATTCTTTTTGAGACGGTACAAATGTGGGAAAATATAGAAAAAACCTTTCCATGGGAAAATGAAGCGTGAAATAGTTTGAATTAGGAAATAGCCCCGTAGGAAGACTGAGAAACGAAGACAACCGTACAGAATTTGTGCTAGTATCATTGGTAGATTTCTGAAGAAAAATAAATCAATAAACATGTTAATAAAAACTGATGAAATAAAATATTAAAAGAAAGAAAGAAAAAATTGGAATGTAAAATAGAATATTTGAAAATAAAATAATAAAGGAGAGGATTTTTAAAAGTAAAAGTAAATAAGAAGATTGTGTGTAGTAAAGAAACAAAGAAAGGCAAGAAGTACAGATTTCATAGAGAAAGAAATCAATGCTAAACATAATAATGCAGTAAGGTTACGCATAAACTAAACAAGAAGAAATATTCAAAAACATATTTAAAGTCACGACAAATCGATGTATTCGCAGTAAATTGCGCAGTTCTTTCATAATAATGTTAATTATAAATATCAGCATTACAGACAGGTATTTCTAAAGGCCCTTCTTTATTATTTCAGTTTTCCTGTAGTTTGGTATAAAAATGAAATTGGATGAATAAGTTTTCACAACACTTGATCTAATATAAACCCAGTCCATAACGATGCAAGACATGGATTTCAATTGATGAAACGAAAAGAACGCTCCAATGGGTTGTAATGGAAGCTTTGTTTATGCTGTCCCAATGCACCAACCCAATATTTTCATCTTAATGGATTGATTAATGAATAGAAATAATTGGTTCCCCTGATAAATGCTGATTGATTTTGTTTCGCTGCTACAGCGTGTAAGCACACCAACTCTCTGAGCGTGTTTTATAAACAGATATGGTGCTATAGATCCCGCACGAAATCTGTGCCTATTGTCTACGTCATTGCATTATGTTTTTGTGGGGACTGCAGCGTCGACAGGCATGCTACCTATGTCTCTCGCACAACAATACCTTTCTTTCTATTTGTAAAGGATAAGCTACCTCTCTCTCTCGCACAATAGCATGTCTCTCTCTAGCGAGTAACGGTCGTCATCGGCACAGATTTCGTGCGAGATCATTACATAGAATACATTGCTGTACACACGTCACATTCCTAGCAAAGGAGATGAAATAAGTGACTCAACGTACACCCAATGGAAAAGTCAACAAATCAGTATCCTTAAACAAATTAACTGCAAAATTAATGCTACCAGACCTCTTCTTCTAGACATGATAAAGGCATGAATCAAACACATTTTTTTCTTAATCTGCATAATATATTTCAAGCAGCATAACTTACCGGTCTAAAGTTTTTATAATCAGAGCTGAGCACTACATGCGACGCAGGGGAAGGGAGGAGAAATAAATGGGGATTGCTTCTCATGCACATTCCAACGCCCAGCCTCGTGGTCTAGGAAGTCACAATTGTAAGCTATTGTCCGTCTGCACCGTTTGAGATTCTCAGTGAGACTAAACTGTACACCCCTCAAATCGTTCTCCTACATAATGAACCTGGCCCAGTCTACTGCACATCATGTTTACAGTGCTCACCTCTGATTGTACGTGCCGTACATCGCTAGGAATTACAGCAGTGATGAAGTCAAGTGGTTCTGTAATAACATTAACATATACTTGAGAAATAATTAGCTTCCTGAAATGTCATTCAAAATATGAAACACACTGATGGCCGAGTGCACCGACCTCGGTATTCAGAATACCGCGGTAAAGTTGCTTAGTTTACCCCGGTAAAGTCATACTTTAGTAGTATGGTTTTGCCGGTTACCCCTTGGGTGGGGCCCGATACTGTCCCGCAACATTGGGTGGGGCAGGTCAAAGTCCATCTCGCAGCGTGTTGCAGGGGCAAAGTCCGCAAATGACGTCATCCAAGATGGCGGCGCGCTAGACCACGTGACCGGCAGTAGGTTTCATATTACAGCACGAAGCGTAAATGCATCGTCATCATTATATTCCGCCATACAAGTTTTCCGTAAGATGTTTATTTCACTATGGTCCTGGGATCGACTCAACCTGGAGTAAATGCGACCGTTGCCTAAGGCTGTTAACCTTATTATTATTATTATTATTATTATTACTATTATTATTATCAGACGCAGTTGGAAATGTAGAGAAGCGTTATTTTATTCCTTCAAGTATTTTTTTATAATTATATTTCACATACAGTTTTTCCGTAAGATGTCTATTTATCTAAAAAATAGCCCTGAGGTCATCTCAACCTAGGTTTGCCGATTAGCGTTTAATATAATTTTTACTTTGGTCCTATGGTAAAGGCGGCCGGTGCGTAAAACTCATGCTGGGGTCTTTAGAGGGGATATATTATGATAATAATTACAGGTTTTTTTAATGCCGATACAGAAAGCCAGTGAATGTTTAATCATATGCGTGCAGAGATTCATGTTATCTCTCTTACTATGCAGCGGTAATATAACGCTGTACGCTTATCGCTATCTTACAACGTCATTCATTGAGACTTCCTTTTAAATCCCAACTCTATCATATTATAAAGTCGCAGGCCAGTACTTTTAAATATTAAATCCTATTCATAGCACATGTCTTATGTATTATTAGTCAACAGTATTTTTATTGCGGTATATTGTAATATTTCATCGCAGAGTGGTAGTGAACTTATTTTGTAATATTCCATCGCTGAGTGGTTCTGAGTTCGATTCAAAGTCAGTAAAGGCATATTCAGCTTTTTTCACAAGCAGGAAACGCGAAATATCAAATAACTGCTGATAAGCTTTAGCGTATATTTACCAAGTCGTGAGGCTAAAACTTTTTTCTATCGTCAGCATTTTTTTAAACTGCAATCATTCCATTGGTGTAAAATATATTTATCCTGCTGTGAGGCTATTTCATAACGTCATCACTACAGACCTACTTCTCGTATAATGTTTGGCCGCTAGCTTTTAAATACGAGGTTGAAAGTTGCAATACATTCATTTGAAGCGCCACGGAGTTTTAGAGTTTAGATGATTAAATATGCATTACCTATTTTTATGTACGATGCTTTCATTCACCGTTCTACAAACGGACTTGATCAAATTGTTTACTTTATACATCACGTAACAGTCCTATTACAAATAGTAGAAACTCAAAATAGCTAGAGGTTCGAGTTTTCAAAACTTACAATTTTTTCCATATTTAGACTTTCAATTAAATTTATGTTTTTATTTTACAAGATCACCAGTAATTTTTACTATGATCCACAACGGTGGCGCGGCTCCAAACACCCTCAATGTCTACCACTGATGTTTTATAAAGTCGTTATTATATTCAAATTATATTTTAATTTCAAGGTGGTCTGTGTTAGAGCTTTTTCCATGAATATGTCATCCTCAGATCCAACTAAGTTTTAACTTTTGCTTCCATCCGTATATATTTTCATTGAATAATCCACATATTCTTCCACTTTGCTAATTACTCTTAAGTCCACTGGATGAAGTCAGTTGTGAGAATCTCACAAAGCTTTCTCTACCCTCAAAATTGTAACAACTTTAATGTCCTCCAACATACAGATTTTACATCATAGAGCAAAAATATTTTTCCAGGTTATAATATTGAGATTATTTTAGCTTTTTTCCATAGATTTAGGGAATTTTCTATTTGTTAATCATCCACTATCAATCATCGTTATCTTGCTCACTATATCGGCTTCTCCACGAGCTTTTAAATGTTCATTATGTTCTAAAACATTCATAATTTCTGAATGTATACAAATATAATCTCCGGTGTTTATTGGTATCTTTGTTTCTTCTCTTAACCTTCTCCAAAATTAACTATCTTCTTATTATTATCTGGCTCATAGCATCTTCTTTACTAATTGTATTCGTTTCTAAAATATGGTTGTTAACACTATGCTTTTCCTTATTTTTGTCAGATCTAAGTTTGTATATTTCATTCCATGAGTGTTGCTCTTTACACATTTCTTGCACTAATTCATTATTCTTTATAATACGATACCTTCTCATTAGTATACAAATGTCATAGATTTTTACCTAATTTACACCATCATGTTTTGAATTAGTTTCTTAACTTTACACCATTTTTTTTAACTTAACCTACACAATATTCCATCAATTTTTTCTTTTTATCATACAACCTACCTAATTATCCTAACAAAATGGGATTATCACCAAGTTAACATACATTTTTTCTATAATACATCACAAGTTTAGCGGTTAAAGATAATATGCTTATTGTTTTTACATGTTCTATAACGTGGTACTACACCAGTTCTAACATTGCCTATGAACTCGACATGTCTTAGACCAATATTTTAAATGTACTTGATACAAATATAATTTTTTACGAGATCTTCATCATAATTTACAGAGCACCTAATAGTTATTTGTAATATTGTTTTAAATTTAAAGTCATTGTATCCGATAGTCTTCACAATATTTCATTTTAATTTTTCGGTTATGTTCGTTCTATATAGGTATTTCATTTATACAATCAAGCTATATAACCTTAAAGGGTCACATCCTACTTCGTATCAACCGCTCATTCTACAATATTTCATGTCGGTACTAGGTGATAATATTAAGGTCTAAGTTGTAACCACAACGGTTTTTCAAATACGAGCTACCATTTCTTTATACAGCTGAATCTTCAGAAGTCCTTACAAAGGTCAGTACATACCGTTTTAAGGTTTTTATTCAGATAAATCCGTTCACGATTGGTATATACCCACTACAAATCCACAGCGTAGATATTAGCTCTAACGACAACATACAGTCTTTTCTCATCCATCCATATGTATTTGTTCTTCCCATTTCCTTTTTGCCACTTGAAATAATTTCGGTGTACACTTATTTATAGTATTTATCTTTATAAATATCAAATATCAGTACTCATTAATAATTAAATTACGTTTACATCCAAGTGAGGTACTCTTCACATTCTGCTTTTCCTATATTATATCACATGCTTTATTTATTTATTTATTTATTCAAAATCTTAACATCAGTAGAGTAAGAAGTAAAATATGTATTATAAAGAAATCTTTTTCGTTACAACTTCAACAGAATTTTTTCATCTCATAATGTATACAAAAGTTCAGTCACATCCTTAAATTATATTCCAAATTCATCTCCCTCATTACATAACCTTCCTTCAAGATGATTATTTATTTATCAAGTCATCAAATATCAAAAAAGTTAAAAAATCTATTTAATTAATTATAATCATTGAATTTTAGCTAATTTGTGACATCATATGTGAAATATTTTTCTTAGCTTCTGGTAATATGTACATTATATTTTATGTATCAAATGATTATGCAAATATCAGAGTCAAGAAAATAACATACATCTTCTAGCATATAGAGAGTAAGTTTCACAACGCAAAACGTACACGTGAGAAGGTGTTGATTAGTCAGCAAAGTATATCAGGATCCAAGTCTCTATACCATACACCTTCATTAAGGAAAAAAGATATCGCGTATAATTTCCATAATAAGCATTTATATTTTGCATGCTTTTTCCCTAACGTCCTGATTATAATATTCAATTAGATATAAGTTACCATAGCTATGTTATCAATACAATGTTGAGGTTCAGGTTTTACATCTGCTTCATGTATGAAACTTGGAAATAAGACTTAGATATCGCATAAATTTCATAACCTGTTCATGTTTCGCGGCACCTAATAGTTATTGGTAATATTGTTTTAAATTTAAAGTCATTGCCTAAGTTCTCATCATTACTTAAAATACATTTGAACTCAACCAGTCTTAGACCCATATTTTATAAACACTTGACACAAGTAATATTTTTACGAGATCTTTATCATAATTTACAGATCACCTAATCATCTCCATTTTGCTTCAAAGTGATGTTCTTTACGCATTTCTTTTATAATGTGGTACCATCTCCTTAGTATGCAAAATGTCATAGATTTTTACCTAGTTTGCACCATCATGTTTGAATTAGTTTCTCAGCTTTCCACTGATGTTTAACTGAACCTATACAATAGTCCATCAATTTTTTCTTTTTATCATACAACCTACCTAATTATCCTAACAAAATGGGATTATTACCAAGTTAACATACATTTTTTTATATAATACATCACAAGTTTAGCTTTTAAAGATAATATGCTTAAGTTCTCATCATTACTTAAAATGCCTTTGAACTCGACATGTCTTAGACCCATATTTTAAATGCACTTGAAACAAATATAATTTTTTGCGAGATCTTTATCATAATTTACAGAGCACCTAATAGTTATTTGTAATATTGTTTCAAATTTAAAGTCATTGTATCCGCTAGTCTTCACAATATTTCATTTTAATTTTTCGGATATGCTTGTTCTATATAGGTATTCCATTTCTACAGTCAAACTATCCCTAAGAAGTACTCTTTTATTACTTCAGGTTTGGTATAGAACATTATGAAAGATATTCTTCCATAACTTTTCTTAGAGTTCTTTGTATGTTTTTCCTTAACGCTATGGTAATAATATTCTAGTAGATAAGGGTTCAGTTTTTGCATTTCATTCATGTATGTGAAATAGAAATAAAAATTATAAATGAGTTTCTACAGGTTCTTGCACATAATATACAACACATTTCAAATATTATATCAAGATATTCATCGGAGTCCATCAATCTCTTACCTTTATCCCACAATCTATACATCTTTTATATATTGTACAGCATAGTGGATATCATTTTGAAATTACTGTTTACATATAAAATTATCAACTATTTTATGTTCACGCTATATGTTTAAGTACGTGCTCTACGTTTTTACATAAATTCATTATAAGTACCAAATTTTCCACATAAATTAGCGAAAATAACGAAGTTTGCTCGTAAAATAACTATAAATATCGACTTTTATACATAGAAAGGTGAAAAATTACACATTCACATACACACATAACACAATCACTTCATTTCTAGGAGAGTAGACCTTCATTTCACATACACATATATAGACCAAGACCAAGACCAAGACCAAGACCAAGACCAAGACCAAGACCAAGACCAAGACCAAGACCGAGAAACAAGACCAAGACCAAGACCAAGACCAAGACCAAGACCAAGACCAAGACCAAGACCAAGACCAAGACCAAGACCAAGACCAAGACCAAGACCAAGACCAAGACCAAGACCAAGACCAAGACCAAGACCAAGACCAAGACCAAGACCAAGACCAAGACCAAGACCAAGACCAAGACCAAGACCAAGACCAAGACCAAGACCAAGACCAAGACCAAGACCAAGACCAAGACCGAGAAACAAGACCGAGAAACAAGACCAAGACCAAGACCAAGACCAAGACCAAGACCAAGACCAAGACCAAGACCAAGACCAAGACCAAAACCAAGACCAAGACCAAGACCAAGACCAAGACCAAGACCAAGACCAAGACCAAGACCAAGACCAAGACCAAGACCAAGACCAAGACCAAGACCAAGACCAAGACCAAGACCAAGACCAAGACCAAGACCAAGACCAAGACCAAGACCAAGACCAAGACCAAGACCAAGACCAAGACCAAGACCAAGACCAAGACCAAGACCA